>CM065591.1:358522118-358930757 GCA_033119425.1 Bufotes viridis | reverse complement strand
GCCATAGTACGCTGCCTGTTAATAGGTAGCCTGTCAAGATTCCATAGACTGCGTTAGTGTTCTGTTGCAGTCTATGGTACAAGTCCCTCAAGGACACTAACAAATAAAAAATAAAAAAATACGCAAAAATCTTAAAATGTAAATTAGCCCAATCTTACATATAAAAATAAACATAATTGGTATCACCGCATCCAAAAAGGTCCAAACTGTTACAATATAAAAACAATAAAATTGGACGGTGAACGCAATTACAGAAGAAAAAAATACCAAAAATAAATAAATACCAAAAATTGTCAATTTTCCATTTTTGATCACCTTGTCCCCACAAAAAAAATGTGTACCTCATATAAACCCTTCACACAGCCCTGTAGAAGGAAATATTAAAAAGTTAGGGGTGTCAGAACATGCAAAGAAAAAATAATTCAAAAATCTTTTAAGTAGTAAAACATATTACCTATATAAATTTGGTCTGGCTGTATTCGTCATCATTTCATTTTAGCAACGGCGAATGGCATAAAAACAAAACACCGTTTCACCCAACAAAGAATTCTAATTTATTATTTTCCTGTTTTCCAATACAAGCTGTGGTAAATTAAATGATGCCATTACAAGATGTAACTCGTCCTGCTAAATAACAAGCCCTCATGTCTGTGTGAACGGAAAAAAAAAAAAAAGCCTAGCTCTGAAGGGGTTAGCAGTCTTGCCACCATTGAAACACTGACTGTTAAAGGGGCATAGACCCAAGTTAGCGTGGAAAAAAAAAATCTAGAAAAAACCGAGCGAACGGTGGAAGGTGCATCACGTATACGTTATTTTCTGTGCCATTGTATAAGAACAGTTGGATTAAGATTTGCAGAAAATCGCTATTCTGCAGTCGTCCATGACCATTATAGGACAATTTCTCATTGCACTATTTGGCTTTGACCACATACAATGTGGAGATGAGATTATACATGAGAAACCAACTCAAATTCAGCTCTAGGGATAACGTATATCTAAACAACCTGTTTCTTATTGTTATACCAGCCAAAAATATAACAAAACTTTTTGGCCGGAAGTTATAACCCTGGTTCCACAATCCCCGATAGTGAGCAACTGCACATTAGGGCATTGGTTATTATTAGAGATGGCCCGAACTATTCGCCGTCGAACAGTTCCCGGCGAACATAGCTTGTTCGCGTTCGCCTCTGCCGGGCGAACATATGCGATGTTCGGTCCGCCCCCTATACATCATCATTGAGCAAACTTTGACCCTGTACCTCACAGTCAGCAGACACATTCCAGCCAATCAGCAGCATACCCTCCCTCCCAGACCCTCCCACCTCCTGCACAGCAGCCATTTTAGATTCATTCTGAAGCTGCAGTCTTAGTGAGAGGAGGGACAGTGTAGCTGCTGCTGATTTAATTGGGAAATCGATAGCTAGGCTAGTGTATTCAGTGTCCACTCCAGTCCTGAAAGACTCATCTGATCTCTGCTGTAAGGACAGCGTCCTGACAGCACCCCAAAAAGCCCTTTTTAGGGCTGCAACATTAGTCTGCTTTTTTTTTCCTTTATATGCATATTGCAGTTGCATGGCCTGCCTGTGTGTGAGGAGCTGCAGGCCCACAGACTGTAGTGTGCCCACTGCCAGTGCCCACCCCTGTCATCCCGTGTGGCACAGGACTTTGCATCAAAAAAAGGCATTTAATTTTTACACTTTAATCTAAGGTTAGTTGCCTGCCAGTGTGTGTCAGGCTGACTTCCAGTGACTGTAGTGTGCCCACCACTCATACCGGCTGGCACAGGACTTTGCATCAAAAAAGGCATTTCATTTTTACACTTTAGTGTAATTTCAGCTGCTTGCCTGCTGCTAGTGTGGGTCAGGCCGACTTCCACTGACTGTAGTGTGCCCACTGCCAGTGCCCACCCCTGTCATCCCATGTGGCACAGGACTTTGTATCAAAAAAAGGCACTTAATTTTTACACTTTAATCTAAGGTTAGTTGCCTGCCAGTGTGTGTCAGGCTGACTTCCAGTGACTGTAGTGTGCCCACTGCCATGCCCACTACTCATACCGGCTGGCACAGGACTTTGCAAAAAAAAAGGCATTTAATTTTTACACATTAGTCTAATTTCAGTTGCTTGCCTGCTGCCAGTGCGTGTCAGGCCCACTTTCACTGACTGTAGTGTGCCCACTGCCAGTGCCAACCACTGATACCGGGTGGCACAGTAGCTTGCCGATAAATAAGGCATTTCATTTTTACACATTAGTCTAATTTCAGTTGCTTGCCTCCTGCCAGTGTGTGTCAGGCCCACCTCCACAGACTGTAGTGTGCCCACTGCCAGTGCCAACCACTGATACCGGGTGGCACAGTAGCTTGACGATAAATAAGGCATTTAATTTTTACACATTAGTCTAATTTCAGTTGCTTGCCTGCTGCCAGTGTGTGTCAGGCCCACCTCCACAGACTGTAGTGTGCCCACTGCCAGTGCCCACCACTGATACAGGGTGGCACAGTACCACTTATCGAAAAAAAAATGACAGGCAGAGGCAGGCCAGCCTCGCAGGGGCCAGTCGTGGTCGTGGTGCTGTGATTTCCACTGTCCCTGGAATAATGCCTAGTGTTCAGAGGCCATGTACCCTGAACCCGAAAAATTCTGAGGACGTAGTTGACTGGCTTAGACAGGACACCCAATCTTCAACAGCTTCCGCTAAGAACCTTGACGCACCATCTTCCTCCAGCTCAGCTTCGGTCACCTGCTCTCAAGTTACCACGCACCCGCCCGCCGCTGATAGGAATAGTACTAGTTAAGACACCACTCATATAGGGTGTCACAGCACATTGCTCTGTGCACGCGCAGTGCCCCAATTTGGGAGTATGAGGACCGACCAAGCTGCTTTTTCCATCTCCCGGTTCCTAAAATCAATTCAGTTTGGTGTATGAGAGTTTGGTCTGTCATTGTGAAGGCAGTCGAAGGTACCAGGCCTAAATTTTTTTCACAAAAAGGCAATCCCTGATATGGGATGTAACAGGGATTAAACTGATGAGAATAGTACTACAGAAAATACCACTCATATCGGGTGTGACAGTAAATTGCACGGCGCAGACGCAGTCACCGTGGATTAAAACAGAGTGGAGGGAGCCAGCGTTTTTTAACCATCTCCCCGTTCGAAAAATCTATTCAATAAATGGCCCCCAGATTGGGGACATTAGACGGATTAAACTGATGAGAATAGTACTACAGAAAATACCACTCATGTCGGGTGTGACAGTAAATTGCACGGCGCAGACGCAGTGACCGCGGATAAAAACAAAGGGAGGGAGCCAGCGTTTTTAACCATCTCCCGTTCGAAAAATCTATTCAATAAATGGCCCCAGATTGGGGACGTTAGAGGGATTAAACTGATGAGAATAGTACTACAGAAAATACCACTCATATCGGGTGTGACAGTAAATTGCACAGCGCAGACGCAGTCACCGTGGTTTAAAACAGAGTGGAGGGAGCCAGCGTTTTTTTAACCATCTCCCGTTCGAAAAATCTATTCAATAAATGGCCCCTAGATTGGGGACGTTAGAGGATTAAACTGATGAGAATAGTACTACAGAAAATACCACTCATATCGGGTGTGACAGTAAATTGCACGGCGCAGAAGCAGTGACCGTGGATAAAAAAAAAGGGGAGGGAGCCAGCGGTTTTTTAACCATCTCCCCGTTCGAAAAATCAATTCAATTGACCTTTTGGGGACCCTTGGTGTTGTACGTGGCTGGGTGGAGGAAGAAACCTTCAATGACATCACCGGGACGTGGCTAGCTTGGTATCCAACCTTGTGCAAATGGGGAGTTTGCGGTTGTGCAAATGGACTGTTTGCGGTGCATTAAAAGGGGAGTTTGGTATGTCAATGTCTGAGAATCGGGCGTAACCCTTACACTACCTGATCGATACAACATCATACCTGATCGTATACACACACTGGATGTTTTAAAGCATGTTATTCCAAACAATTTAGGAATGTTAGTTGATTTATGCCCTTTATGGATTAAAACCCGACTCTGCGTCCACTACGTAATTTTCCATGGGAGTTTTGCCATGGATCCCCCTCCGGCATGCCACAGTCCAGGTGTTAGTCCCCTTGAAACAACTTTTCCATCACTATTGTGGCCAGAAAGAGTCCCTTTGGTTTTTAAAATTCGCCTGTCTAATGAAGTCTATGGTGGTTCGCCTGTTCGCAAACATTTGTGGAAGTTCGCGTTCGCTGTTCGCAAACTGAAAATTTTATGTTCGCGACATCACTAGTTATTATAAAGAAAAATAATAATTTACAGGGGAAGCTCCGACTAGACATTCTGCCCTCTGCAGGCCATCCCTGTAATACTGTATGAGTGTCATAGAAAAAGCCACAAACAGAGCACCCTCGTCTGTGACATCCATACAGTGTTATGGATTAAAGGGTTCTCTGGGACTATTCTATTGATGGACTATCCTTAGATAGGCCATCAGTATCAGACTGGCGGGGTTTGACTCCCAGCACCCCTGCTGATCAGCTTTTCTCCAGGATCTCTGGAGCAGCACTGGAGTAACCAGCGTAATCCATTAACCGGTGGGAGGAACTGTGCAGTTTGTGCTCCTGCAGAAAAGTCCTGTACAACCCCCCTTTATTAAAGAGGTTGTACAGTATAGAAAAGCAATTTTTCAAATACCAAATGAGAGAATTCTGTTATCAGGGGAATCCTCCATTTAGGGTTGTCATGTTTGGGCCAGAGTGGAGAGCAGTTACCCTTTGGAGGAGACAATCCATTGATGTGGATAGGCACTATATATTTCTTTCCCTTTATTCCCGGCAGGGATACTTACCGCCATGTTTCCTCATAGATAACAGCTGATTGCTGGGGAGATACTTTGATCTGTTTATAGTTTAATTATAAAATCTAAGGAATATGTGACCAAGAGGTTATTCTTTCCCATTATGTCTGCTCTCCTTTTTTTGAGGAATTAGTGTGGTTAAAATCTGTTCTGCTAACATTCAGTTTAGGAGTCCCTTGAAGACCTAAATGTTTGATATGTGTTTGATTTTTAATAGAAAAGAGAAGTCGATTTGATGCGGGTGAAGATCCTTTGGACCCTGAGAGCCAGCAAGGAGGAGGTGGGGCACATTTCCATCGAGGATGGAACCAGTGGCAAGGATTCAATCCATTCGGCTCAGGAGGACCTTTCAATTTCAAATTCCACTTCAACTAGAGACTAAATTGGTGGCACTCTCACGCACCTTGCTAGCACAGAAAATAAAATGTTTTGTTACAGAGCTGTACAACTTCCCCGGGAGATTGGCTGGATGACTGCTGTGCAGGCTTCCAGTCAAGTGCAGTAAAGTCAACCAGACAGAACTGTTTGGACACATTGTCAGAGAAAGAGTTTAATTTTCTGAGTATTGAAGACAGACTTGAATTGGTGTCCAGCTATTATTTTTCTTCCCAATGACAGTATTTCTAGTGGAAGAAAACTAATTTATTTACCTTCCTTCATCATTCAGGAACAATCCTCAAGTAGGGAGAGTTCCAGGACCCTCGGCCATCTGAGGACTTATCAGAGATACCAGATTATATTAAAGTGACAGTATAAAGCCGTGCCAAGACTTCATATCTAAACTGTTTACCAAGGAATTGTTACCAAATATGTAAAATGAAGGTAGATGATATCTACTGTGCTTCTCAGATGTCTAGTCCTTTAATCCAGACACTTTACTAGTTCCCGAAACCCATTAACACAATCCTTTACCAGCAGCAGCGAGGAACTGCTCTCAAACTGTAGTGTGCTTGTTTCAATTGATGTATTTTATTGAAGATCTATTATTCAGAGGGTTCAGGCTTGTAAGGATTGTCAGCCAAAACCAGGAGAGAAGCCCTCATAGAGATAAGATGAGCTCCAGTTCTGGGTTTGGCTGAGAATCACTGACTGTATGAAAACGGCCTACTGAGATAAAGGAAGTCAAATCTTAAAAAAAGCCAAGGTGCATCTAAATCACAAGCCTTGTGTACTTGCACCTAAACTACCACAACAGTCAGGAAGGTTTATTGGGGGAGGTTTATTATCCTATCTGCACCAGAAAAGTGGTTTTAAAAAGTCACAAGGTGTGTGTGTGCGCGCCTGCAATTCCAATGTTGACCAGGTCTACTAATTCTAAAATATAACTTTTACTAGATATGCCATAAAACAATTCAAAAATGTTACAAAAAGCCCACCACAAATCAGTGAGCAGACGAGAGGACTGAACCTCTACCGACACATTCCACTTGATATCATATCATCTAATAGTCTGATGGTTAGAGAGAGGATACAGTCCTACCAGTTCCAGACGTGTAGATTGTGAATGGTTGTTCGGTGTGTACTAGCACGATATCCTTCACAGGCCGAGGATATTGGCTCCCCACTTGACACACCAACGGTGAGGCGGCATGATGAAAGGGACACTTCCCTGCATCTAATACAGTGGGACCACTGTATGTTAAACGTCCCTATTGAACTTCATTATCAATTCCCCTGATGAGTCTTGTGATTGAGACGAAACGTGGCATGTAGGGATGTAGTGAGGGCAAACATAGGGAATAGGCCCCTAACTAGGGACAGGTTCCGTATGGGGTCGCCCCTATCGGGGCGGGTGCTCTGTGTCTTGAAGGTAGCGAATGTACCAGTCCCCTTCACTGATCTTATTGTGAGGGAACCATTGATTAGGGTCATCAGTAGAGATGAGCGAACATTAAAAAAAAGTCCGTTGTTCGGCGTTCGGGTGGTGGTAAGTCGCGCATCCCGTTATGGATTCCACTATAGCGGCCTATGGAATCCATAAGGGGCGGCTGCCACCAACCCGAACTGTTGCACAGCCGAAGGACCTGGAGTGACGTCACTGTCATGTGATCAGTGCAGGGGCGGATGTTGTCAAATCCCGTGCTGAGCCACGCCCCCTGCACTGATCACATGACAGTGACGTCACTCCAGGTCCTTCGGCTGTGAAACAGTTCGGGTTGGTGGCAGCCGCCCCTTATGGATTCCATATGCCGCTATAGTGGAATCCATAACGGGATGCGCGACTTACCACAACCCGAACAACGGACTTTTTTTTAATGTTCGCTCATCTCTAGTCATCAGTCTACGCCACCGATTATCATTGTTACAAAGCACCCGTCCCCAATATCCTCGGCCACTGCAGTGAAGAATATCGTTCTAGTTCTGATTTGTGGTGTTTTTTTTTAACATTTTTGAATTGTTTTATGGCATATCTAGTAAAAGTTATATTTTAGAATTAGTATACCTGGTCAACATTGGAATTGCAAATACATTTAGGAGTGTGACCATACATCCTGGCACATATACGTGCATACAGGTGTTGGATGAGTGTGTGTGTGTGTGTGTGGTCACAAGCGCCTCTTTTTATGCCATCCTTGCTCCTTTTCCAAAAGGGGGCATGGCCAACATCTGAGACAAATTTATTTCCATTTACACTAGTTTTCTGGTCCAAATTAAGCCAGAAATCTATGGCCGCTCTGAGCTGTCGTGAATTTCTGGTTAGCTGCATGGACTGCAGGAGGATGTGCCTAATTTCTGATGAGGCCTGCACGTAATCATAAATATGGGGCATCCTCCAGCAGTGCAGGGGATATCAAGAGAGCTGCAGACAGCACCTGTCTGTATAAATCTCCCCACTGAGTGCCAGGAAAGCGGAGTACTGTACATCGGATGCAATGAATTTATTACAGTTTGTTATAGACACTTTGAAAGCCACCGTCAATATTTAAAAAAATGTGGAAAGGCTAAAAAGAGCGATAAAGTGCATTAAATTTGCAGTTGGCAAAATACATATCTAAGATCTACCAGCCATGAGGTGTCATTAGAAAGAAAAGAGTGTCTAACCGGTGCAGTAAATTGTCCCTTTGATAAATTGAGCACAATTTTACACTGTGATGTGTATGTTCAGGTAGCTATTCAGTCGTAGCATTCAGTTATGTCCGTCCGTCATATCCCAGTGCAGCCCTACAACTACCTTGAAAAGCAAGTTATTGAGGGTAAAGTGCACCAGTTAAAGGGGTTTTCAGGATTAGAAAAACATGGCTGCTTTTTCCAAGCAAAACTGTAAGTAGCCGCTAAACATTCAAAGTGAAAACCGCAGCAGCCGTAGTCCCATCATTCTTCCCTCTCTTTGGCTTCAATTTTCAAGTAACTGGATATGTAATGTTCCGCACCTCCAGTTTCCTTCTTTACAGTCTAGAAACGGATATGTATACGGATTTGTTCTTTACAGCCGGAGCGCACGGCGTCATTGGTTGCTATCCCTGCCGCTGCAGGATAGTAAGACACTGGTATGATCTATACCAGAGTATTACTGTAGTGCAGGGAGCGCACGGCGTCATAGCAACCAACCGGGGGGGGGGGGGCGGGGGGAAGGCTAAATGTCCACCCCTGTCCATCTAGCAGCAGGTGGGACAGTCCCTCACAGGTAAAGGAGTCCTGCTGATGAGACAAATCGATTTGTTCATCTTTACTATGAATCCAATATTCTAAACGTATATCAAGTAGATCCCTTAAGACAGTGAGGTTTTTTTGTCTTACGTGTGTAAGTTATTTGTCACAGTTGATCAACTACTATTGATTATGTTGTGATTGTTGGCAGAAGTTTTTGAGATTTGCCAAATGTGCCTCAGAAGGACCGTGTGATGGTTTGATCTTGGTAGTTGACTGGATGGATAACGGACATGGCTCGGGGCTTTTGTCCCTGTAGAACAGGCATCCTCAACCTGCGGCCCTCCAGCTGTTGTAAAACTACAACTCCCACAATGCCCTGCTGTAGGCTGATACCTGTAGGCTGTTCGGGCATGCTGGGAGTTGTAGTTTTGCAACAGCTGGAGGGCCGCAGTTTGAGGATGCCTTCTGCAGAAGATGTCTGAGCTGCTTTGACATTGGTTCACTAAAATGCTGGAATGCTACTTGAACATTAAACTATTTTCTTTTGAATGGAATAAACGTTTTTTGTGCATGTGTGTGGATCAGTAGTCATCTGGGATTATCAATAACCCATCTAGTAATTGCCTTCAGAACTGCAGCAGAAAAAGCTGCTACATGTGAGTTCATGTATTGGACTGTCCCCTCCCTCACCAAATTCTTCCAGTAACTGACCATGGTCTAACCATGCTGAGTAAATATCACCTGCTATATGACATTCCCCGTTCTCCCCGATAACATGTTACTGCACAACACCAGGACCTCACATTTAGGGATGGGAGCATTTTGTGGTGATGGGTTATTCTTCTTTACTGAGTGATAGATTTCACAATATTTATTCATGAACCACTTGATACGTGCATGTGTTACACTGAATGGAGTGAGAACTGGTTTACAAATGAAGCGCGAAGAAGAGGTGACAAGCCCATGGATTGGGGAAGTGAAAGGCTGAGCTAGTGACAAAACAAGCAAACACAATCTTTAGTACAGAGCCATACATGCTGTGTAGGACTATGTACAGAGGCATTGCCTTCTAGAGCAGAATATCTCCGTACACATGGAGTCTGATGGAGCACGCCAAGATTTCTCATTGTGTCTTATTCAGACAGTCCAACAGGAAAAACCTTAAAGAAAACGTCACCCAAAAAAAATTTCTGCCAGTTCAAACCAGATTACATCTCTTTTTTTTCTAATTTGTTTTTAGTTTCTAATTGCAGATTTATTTATCTAACATTATTATGGGGGCGGCCATCTTGCCTGAGCTGTTCAAAACAGCATTTACAAAGTGTTGAAAAAATTGCTTTATGGCAGCCACATGGGCCATAGGCACAATGGTCAGGAGGGGACTTCACTGACTTCTATGGGAGGGTTTTCTAGGCATGCACGGAGGTCATTGTACAAGGTAAGAATAGATAGGCTCCACCATTCACAATAGGTGATTGTCAGAGCTTGTCTTATCTGTGATTCTGATCCTGCCAGTAATCATATCACTGCAGTAAAGTGATTTGTAAGTAAGTGATCTATTGTTGGGAATAGTGGCCAGCGCGCAAACTGCAGGGTTTAATAGTCTTAGTTTAGTTTTGACATGGAGAATTAAAAATAACATCACAAGAATGATTTAGGAATATGTTAAACATAAAAACGTTATTTAAACAAGAGGTCAGTTGCTGATGACACATTTCCTTTAGGGTAACACAAAGAAAAAGACGCTTAAGAAATGTCAAAAACTTTATTAATGTATCTTAAAATAGCCCAAACGGGATAATTATAATATGAGCACGGCTACTCCACGCCGGGCGCCACACCAGGCACCCACTCCTCTATTTTTTATGTGCTCACTGCTCCTGATGAGTCCTTTTACGAAACGCGCAGAGCAGCACTTATTTATATACCGATTACCGTCTCCTACACTGGAGCGGTGACCGGCAGCACATATCATTAGGTGTGCCTCCAGCACGACAGTACACCTCTCTCCTGTACCCTGGCTGCGCGTCCAAAGGGGCGCTCATTTATGCATGCCTGGGGGGATTGAAGGTACTGTCGTTTGCATCTTATGTGCAGTGGCCCGGAACTTCCGATTATACCTTTCCATCCGGACCGACCCTCGGTGGATTACACGCTCCACTATCGCACACACCGGCCGAATCACATTTGAATTGTGCCCGCGGGTGGTGTGCGGGCGGCGTCTCCACGCTGGTAGGGTTTCTAACTGTCTAAGCGCTTACCTCCTCTTACGGTTGGGAGGTGCGGCACGCACGGACGTACTGCGCTTTTTTGGTGGACTTGCACCTGCAGTCTGCCTGCGGTGTACATGCCCTCAGTCTCTTTACTGGGAACGGGGGTACCTGTACAACGCAGTTTTCTTTGCGCATAACTAGGTCTGGTCTGGCCATTTACTAGTCCCACACCGCTTTGATTATACACGTAGGACTGATTGGTCTTAGTGTTAGGCGGGACTATTATGTACATATTTCCCCTGGGCTATGCTCATATTATAATTATCCCGTTTGGGCTATTTTAAGATACATTAATAAAGTTTTTGACATTTCTTAAGCGTCTTTTTCTTTGTGTTAGCCGTTCTAAATAGAGACGTCAACCTTTCCATTTGCTTCCGTGATTTGACATTTCCTTTAGGGCTCATGCACAATTTCAGATCCCCAAAACACGGATATCAGCTGTGTGCGTTCTGCAGAATGGCCGCCACGTAATAGAACAGTCCTGCCCTTATCTGCAAAACAAAGTGAATGGGTCTGCATCCGACCAGCAAAAAATGCGGTCCACAAACACGCCTGTGTGCAGTAGCCCTAAACATGTTGCTCTACTGGAGGCCTCATGCACCTCTGTGGTAGCCCTATTGTTTCAGGCAGAATGAAGTCCATGTGCAGTCCGTCTTTCCTGCAAACCCATTCATTTGAGTGATGCAGTCTTGGGAGAAAAACAGACAGAACATACTATGACGGTCCATGTGGAAAAATAGGTCATGCAGTTGAGTGGGTCAGCATTTAGGTCGGGTGCTGTTTATTCTAAACTCGGAGAGTACCTGTGTAGTATTGTAGTTTCATCCAAGGTCCCAGTCAGTTATGTGTAGTGCACCACCCTGAATAGCTGCATATCTGGTATGTCCATCAGGCGGGCCGCCCAGCATTCTGCCACATCACAAGGCCAGATTGCCCCCTGTAAACGATGAACATGGGGGATTGGTACATTAAGCTGCTAGCCAGCATGGTGCCCTACACATCGCATGCAAATAGAATACTATGTAGCCACCCCCTAAGAGGGTAGGTATGGGACAGGATGTCCATCAGTATTTTGCAGCCTCCATCAAATAACAAGGAGGACAAATCCTATTCCTATTTTGTCTGTTTTCATTGGCTGGGCGAAAAAATTTGGACAGAAAAGCTTCCCATTCTTTTATAAGACAGAGTATACCGATGACACCCTGACCCAGTGCTCTGGTGGTCCTGTGTGTGGAAGAACTCCAATTAGGGAGAGTTCACATCACCATTATTTTTCTGTTCTTCTGACGGGTTAGAAGAATGGAAAAGTACTGTGCTGTGAACTCCCCCTTACACAGTTTATGGGAGACAAAGGTGGTGGAAAGTGGCCAAAACATAAAGACAAACTTTAGGGTGACAAAATAACAACTGAAATCTGACTTGGACTAAGAGCAAACCCTGTAGTGACATCATCACAATAGAATTCTTCAAAGGAATAAAGACAAGTAGTATTGTGGGGTCATCACAATGGAAGTCTCTCTAGGAACAATGGAGGCAAATGCATTTCTGACATCAACACCGCAGAATTATTCGGAAGGATTAAAGTCAAACTTTACTGTGACATCTACCACAATATGTCTATCTCAAAGTAAGGACAAATGCTATTGTGACCTCATTACAATTGATTTCTGACTAGAAGTAAAGACACACCTAAAATTTCTCCCCAATACCATTATGCACAAGGATTAAAAACCGGATTAAATAAATATATAATTTTCAGATGATACATTCCCTTTAAAGTGGGGCTGACTTCTCCCGAGTCGTCTGTTTTAGTAACCACTTGAATTCCCCTCTATTCTCATGCCTCTGCGTTGTGCCATGTCCAGTTCAGAATACACTAGTTTGCCTATCATGCAGAGATGTGGTTATAATAATCGGGCTGTAGCCTCTCGGTGTACCTTATCTCCACTGCTGATGTGATGGCCACTCCAGCTCTCCTTGATTAACAGGGCCATGCATCGGCAGCGTCCTCTCATCCGGGCCTTTGATCCCACACCTGCACCGTACAGTATACCACTGGTGCGTGTACAGTATAGCTGCTCCTGCTGCACAGATGACTACTGCGCATGCACCAATGGTAGACTGTATAGCATCAGATTACAGGACCAAGTAAGTGAAGGAGGTGTCCACAGCTTCAGAGGAGTTTAGGTGTACTAAGAGGCTGCAGCTCGCCCCTAGATGCACTTAAGCCCTAATTTGCATAACAATAATTTTTATTTTTTTTACAAAACAGCACAACTGATATAACGCATAAGTGGGTATGCTTTGAAAGCAACAGGAAGACCACTACTAGGCAAGATGCTTAGTTTCAGATGATTGATCCTGCTGACATGTGCTCTTTAAGGAACAGAATCTGGCAGAATGAAAGTTTATATTCACACTACTCCTGATAATAAAAACACCACTTGGTATGTTTGTACTCATCTCCCCAGCCCCTAACTAGTGCCGTTAGGGCCCTTTCACACTGGCGTTTTTGTTTTCCGGCATAGAGATCCGTCGTCGGGTCTCTATGCCGGAAAAATCCTGATCAGGATCATCCCCATGCATTCTGAATGGAGAGAAATCCATTCAGGATGCATCAGGATGTCTTCAGTTCAGGACCGGAACGTTTTTTGGAGGCAGCAAATACCGCAGCATGCTGCGCTTTTTGTTCCGTCCAAAAATCCGGAACACTTGCCGCAAGGCCGGATCCGGAATTAATGCCCATTGAAAGGCATTAATCCGGATCCGGCCTTAAGCTAAACGTCGTTTCGGCGCATTGCCGGATCTGACATTTAGCTTTTTCTGACTGGTTACCATGGCAGCCAGGAAGCTAAAGTCCTGGTTACCATGGTAAAATGTAGCAGGGAGCTGCATACTTACATTCCGTGCGGCTCCCGGGACGCTCCAGGGTGACGTCAGGGCGCCCCAGTGCATAGATCACGTAATCGTATGGATCACGTGATCCATGCGCATGGGGCGCTCTGACGTCATTCTGGAGCGCCCCGGGAGCCGCACGGATGGTAAGTATACCGCTCCCCCACTCCTACTATGGCAACCAGGACGCTAGTGGCGTACTGGCTGCCATAGTAACCTGAAAGCAATTCGAAGACTGATCAGGATCCTGATCAGTCTTCTAATGCTTCAGGCGACTTGCGTTCTGACGGATCCGGCGGGACGGAAGTGCCTGCCGGATCCTCAGAACGCAAGTGTGAAAGGACCCTTAGCCGGTTGCAATAGTAAACTGGTGACAGACTCCTTTTAAATACAGTGGGATGCGAAAGTTTGGGCAACCTTGTTAATCGTCATGATTTTCCTGTATAAATCGTTGGTTGTTACGATGAAAATGTCAGTTAAATATATCATATAGGAGACACACAGTGATATTTGAGAAGTGAAATGAAGTTTATTGGATTTACAGAAAGTGTGCTATAATTGTTTAAACAAAATTAGGCAGGTGCATAAATTTGGGCACTGTTGTCATTGTATTGATTCCAAAACCTTTAGAACTAATTATTGGAGCTCAAATTGGCTTGGTAAGCTCAGTGCCCCCTGACCTACATACACAGGTAAATCCAAATATGAGAAAGAGTATTTAAGGGGGTCAATTGTAAGTTTCCCTCCTCTTTTAATTTTCTCTGAAGAGTAGCAACATGGGGGTCTCAAAACAACTCTCAAATGACCTGAAGACAAAGATTGTTCACCATCATGGTTTAGGGCAGGGATGGGCAAACTGTGGCGCTCCAGCTGTTGTAAAACCACAATTCCCACCATGCCCTGCTGTAGGCTGATAGCTGTAAGCAGTCGTTTCATGCTGGGAGTTGTAGTTTTGCAACAGCTGGAGAGCCGCAGTTTTCCCATCCCTGGTTTAGGGGAAGGATACAGAAAGCTGTCTCAGAGATTTCAGCTGTCTGTTTCCACAGTTAGGAACATATTGAGAAAATGGAAGACCACAGGCTCAGTTCAAGTTAAGGCTCGAAGTGGCAGACCAAGAAAAATCTCGGATAGACAGAAGCGACGAATGGTGAGAACAGTCAGAGTCAACCCACAGACCAGCAACAAAGACCTACAACATCATCTTGCTGCAGATGGAGTCACTGTGCATCGTTCAACCATTCAGCGCACTTTACACAAGGAGATGCTGTATGCGAGAGTGATGCAGAGGAAGCCCTTTCTCCGCCCACAGCACAAAAAGTGACGCTTTAGGTGGGCTAAAGCACATTTTGACAAGCCAGCTTCATTTTGGAATAAGGTGCTGTGGACTGATGAAACTAAAATTGAGTTATTTGGGCATAACAAGGGGCGTTATGCATGGAGGAAAAAGAACACAGCATTCCAAGAAAAACACCTGCTACCTACAGTAAAATATGGTGGTGGTTCCATCATGCTGTGGGGCTGTGTGGCCAGTGCAGGGACTGGGAATCTTGTCAAAGTTGAGGGACGCATGGATTCCACTCAGTTTCAGCAGATTGTGGAGACCAATGTCCAGGAACCAGTGACAAAGCTGAATCTGCACCGGGGCTGGATCTTTCAACAAGACAACGACTCTAAACACTGCTCAAAATCCACGAAGGCATTTGTGCAGAGGAACAAGTACAATGTTCTGGAATGGCCATCTCAGTCCCCAGACCTGAATATAATTGAAAATCTGTGGTGTGACTTAAAGAGAGCTGTCCATGCTCGGAAGCCATCGAACCTGAATGAACTAAAGATGTTTTGTAAAGAGGAATGGTCCAAAATACCTTCAACCAGAATCCAGACTCTCATTGGAACCTACAGGAAGCGTTGAGAGGCTGTAATTTCTGCAAAAGGAGGATCTACTAAATATTGATGTCATTTCCTTTTTTTGGTGCCCAAATTTATGCACCTGCCTAATTTTGTTTAAACAATTATAGCACACTTTCTGTAAATCCAATAAGCTTCATTTCACTTCTCAAATATCACTGTGTGTGTCTCCTATATGATATATTTAACTGACATTTTCTATCGTAACAACCAACGATTTATACAGAAAATCATGACAATTAACAAGGTTGCCCAAACTTTCGCATCCCACTGTAATCATTAAGAAGTCAGCAAGCACTACGGAGTGCTTCCGTGGGGTGTATCTCCGTGCCTCTGAACCATGCAGACTGTGGGATGTAGACCCCATTCAAGTGAATGGGTCCGCGATCCACAAGCGGCGGCCCTATGGTCGGTGCCAGCACGGGCCCGGCCAGCACACGTTCGCGTGCATGAGCCCTCAGGCTGAATTAGACAACCAGATCAGGCAGGCAATTGTGATGAGTGAAACAGTCATTCCCGGCAATCGTCTGCTCGTTTATTGGGTAATCGACAGCAGTATTACACTGTCAGATCATACTACGAACGCTCGTTAGCGATTATCTGGCCGCCAATCTGCCAGTCTAATGACTCATTTACACGTCTGATGAAAAACAAACAAATAAAATTACTTCTTTTTACTTTTTCTGACAGCAATTATTTATTTGTGTGCCATGCTCACTAGATTCACATGGACCAGTTTCACACCACATCTTGCTTAGATTCTATTCACACAGGCATCAGCTCTATGACAGCCACAATCAATCTATCATAATCCATCAATTCCTCCATTCAGGGGCGTAGCTAACGGCTCATGGGCCCTGGTGCAAGAGTTCAGCTGGCCCCCCCCTTCCCTCAGTGCTTTGTGTGTCTTCTTATGCGGCACAAGGGTCTTTGGGCCCCCTCAGGCTCCTGGGCCCGGTAGCGACTGTTACCTCTGCACCCCCTATAGCTACGCCCCTGCCTCCATTTATTTATTACAGTCTCATTGGGTTTCTACTACTTTCGGGACAGTATAGGGTACAGCATGCTGCACTATTCTGACTGTCATAAAGCTGTACTGTTACAGGGGTTTTCCAGGATCTACATACCCTCTGGACAGGTCAATATAAGATCGGTGGGGGTCCAACTCCTTGGACCAATCGGCTCTATAAAGAGGTCACAGTGCTCTGTGAGCATTTAGGCCACTTTCTAAGCCAGTGACGTCATGTTCATCGGACACATGGCCTAGGCGCAGCTCAGTCCCTTTCAAATGGATGTGCGATACCAAGCACAGCTGCTATACCGTTTGTGCCTCCTCAAACAGCTGATCAACGGGAGTGCTTGGAGTCAGACCCCCACCTATCTCATATTGATGACCTATCTTAACAATTGGTCATCATTATGTAAATTCCAGTGAACAACCTTAAATTAGTTATATAACGTATCTCGGGTAAGCAACGTCCGTAAATCCACTAGTAAAACTACAACTCCCGGGAAACACATTTGATTGTCTCTTCTTTAGAAGGGAATGGAGCATGCTGGGAGTTGTAAGTTCACAACAGCTAGAGTGCTGGAGGAGGATGATACCTGTAATAGATGAATGAAAGCTCCATTACAGGGTCATGTGCATGTTGCACAATGTATTGCTATGTATTACAAGTGATATTTTACCAAAGTTTATGTGTGACCCCAGCCTAAGGGCAGAGCCCTGTGCATGGCATTGTACAGCAGGGGCGGACTGGGAACTTAAAGTGGCCCTATGAAAAAATAAAATAAAAGGTGACCCCATGTTGTAGGTGGATCCAGATGTAAATGATCCAGATTAACAGCAACACAAGTAAGCAGGTATACCAGAAGTAGGCAGGAGCCAGTATTACCTGAGTGCAGCACAAAATACTACCCCAGCAGAACGAAACACCACAGTGCAGCATAAAATACTCCTTCAGCAGAACCATAAACCACAGTGTAGTACTAAATACTGCCGCCTGTGCCGTGGTATTCAACTGTATCACTGTCCTGAGGACAGTGATACGGTTGAATTCAGGAGCACACCTGTAAACTCCAGCCAGCTCCTAGCATTACAGGGGTTTTCCCTAATCGGTGGGGGTCAGACACCCGGGACCCCGGCCGATCAGCTGTTTTGAGAAGGCACCGGCGCAGCATGTGCATACCTTGTACAAATGGTAAAGTCTTTTTCGATAGACAATTTGAAAAACACTTCAGGAGTAACACGTTACTTTTTAGAAGCAGATTTCATAGTGGATTCTATAGTCAATGGAGTAGCAAAAAACTCAATAAAAAAAACCCCAAAATACTTGTAAAAACTCCTCTAAAAACACCACCAAATTACAATCCAAATACAACCTGTTTTCAGCTAATTCTGCTACAGATTTTTCTGCTGCAGATTTACCCTCAGTTCACACTTGCGCGTTTTACATCGCGTTCGAACGCGATGTAAAACGCATAACCGATGCAAACCAATGCTTCCCTATGGGACTGGTTCACATTTTCGCGTTTTACAGCGAGTTTAAACGCGCTGAAAAACGCCCGACGCATAAACAAGTACTTGAGTTTTTTTGGGGCGTTTGACGCGCGTTTTGGCCCATAGACTTTAATGGCAACGCTTGTATTTTGCGCGTTTTTGACACTGAAAACGCGCGTTCGAACTCGCGTTTATGAATTTGTAACATGCTGGAAAGGCCAAACTTCATATAGACAGGGATATTTGGTCATTGGACAACGCTGCAGTCAATCACACAAACGCGTGTAAAACGCGCGTTTACTATTGCCAAAAACGCGCGTAAAACGCGCAACAAAAATACGAGGAAAATGCGCGTCTCAGAAACGCTAAGGTCTGAACCCAGCATTAAGCCATGTGAACACAACCTAAGGCTTCATGCATACGAACGTATTTTCTTTCAATGTCCGTTTTGTTTTTTTGCGGACCGTATACGGAACCATTCATTTCAATGGGTCCGCAAAAAATTAAAAAACTGAAATTACTCCATATCCCTGTATTTTCGTTCCGCAAAAAAATAGAACATGTCCTATTATTGTCCTCATTACGGACAAGGATAGTACTGTTCTATTAGGGGCCAGCTGTTCCGTTCCGCAAAATACTGAATGCACACGGACGTCATCCGTATTTTCTGTGGATCTGTTTTTGCGGACCTCAAAATACATACGGCCGTGTGCATAAGGCCTAAGTGTGTATGGAGGTGTTTTACCATAGAAGCAATGTATATACGGAGTCTGATGGAGCATGTAACTGAAGGATTTACAGACGAAGAGTGGAGGCTTCCTGGACCTCTATGAACGCTCTAAAATGTGCCATGTGCATGAGGACAAATAGTACAGAGCATCCCATAAAAACAATACTCAAGTTTTGGAACAAAAAAAGCATAAATAACTTTACATAAACATTTGGAAGTTAACTCTCTTCAGCCCCATATTGAGGATGTAAATGTTTTAGTGTTCATAATGAATGATGGTGCTCCATCCATGTAAAATGTTGCACAACCATGACACTGAAGCAGAACTCAAGTTTCTTAATTAAAGTAATCAATGCCTCATCAACCACAATTACCTCTAATCATTTGTCATTTCAGAAATAGCTTGAAATTCCGATGTTTTTCCCTAAAATCTGTAAAGAAAAGTGCAAAGCTAATCATACTTAATCCACACAGTGTGAGGCCTGAATAATTACATTACAGGCAAATTATAGCTAAATAAATGTTGTGGCTAAATGAAGGAATATTTTGCAGAATTTGTGTACTCTTAGGGCTCCTGCACACAGCCGTAAGTGTTTTGCAGTCCACAAATTGCGGATCTGCAAAACACGGATTCCGGCTGAGTGCAGGCAACCATTTTTAACTTCTGTAAAAATGTCTTATCCTTATCCGCAAAACAGACAAGAATATGAAATGGTCTATTTTTTTTAAGAGCCACGGAACCAAAGTGCGTATGTCGACAGCACATGGGTGTGAATGGGTCCGCATCTGATCCGCAAAAAGCTTGGATCGGATGCGGACTGAAGCTATGGCCATGTGCATGAGCCCTTAATCGTATCCATATATCCAGAATAATATGTATCTGTGTCAGTTGGGGATGGAGGAATTTCTAAGGCTGCTTTCACACATCCAGTGTTTGATCGGTGATTGTGATCCAAAACCAGGAGCCGGCCAAAAAAACTGAACAGGTGCAAATCTTTCCATTATACCGTATCTCTGTGTAGGTTCTACCCCAGATTATGATTTCCAGTTAATGATGGAAATCACTGACCAAACACTGACTGTGTGAAAGAGGCCTAAAACTGTCCTGTCCATATCTCTTTAAAAGAGTCGTCTGGCCAATTAGAACTTTTTAATAATGCCCAGAATGGTGTAAATGAATAAAATAAGTCGTACTAAACCAATCAATCCCCTGCCGTTCCTGTTTTAACACTTCACAGTCTCCTGTTGGTCTGTAACTCCTCGTCCTTCCCCGCACATAGGAAATTTCCACTCAGCCAATCACTGGCTGCACTAGGGACCCGCCTGTCATATTGGCTAGGCAAGCATTTCCTGTGTGTCGAAAGGGACCACGAAGTTCAAAACACAAGTATGGAAGACCCCTTTTAGACTTGTCTCCAGTTTTCCTCTTGTAAGAATAAGTAAAAAAAAAAATATGCACGTGTGCCTAATGCATGAAAAACAATGTAAAATGTTTTGGTCATAGAATAGTAACAAACGTAATGGGTTAGGCCAAGTTTAGAAAATCATATTTTTTTTTTCTTCCATAAATGACACTACACTGGTCCATGTTGTGGCTGGAATTGCAGCTCAAATGAAGTGAATGTGGGGACAGGACATTAATTACTTCTCCTGTTCCCCAAATAAAGAGCCAATGCATTTTCTGCCAGTCGCCACTAGAGGGAGCTCAGTGCAAATAAATTATTTACAGCTTCCATTGATATAAATAGAAAGTGTAGAAATTCATAAGCACTGAGCTCCCTCTAGCGTTGAATTCAGGTAGATTGTTTTATAAAATGCCTTGTGAAAGGAAATATTTTCCATTTGTGGAAAAATATGGTGTTCAGAATGAGTGCTATATTAATAAAGAAGTCAGATAAAGTAGGTGAGGCTGAGCATATCTTTTGTTTCATTACAATTATTTTCTACATTAAAAATTTCTACCACTTAGTAGTGAAAATAAAAACACAAGTAGTTTACATGTAGTAAACAGTTTATCTGTTATACTTCCTGGGACTTCATCTAAAACTTGTCCGTGGGGGGCTTTGGCCTGAAGCCAAGATGGCTGGATGTGTCTGAGCAGGGCTCCATGGCAGCAGCTGCCACAGGATACATTCTGACCTCACCCGATCACAGACTGAAAGTTCCCCAACATCGGTGAGCAAACACAGAACCCTTACCTGAGAGGGGGAGCGGTGACATCGTGGTGAGCTCGGAGAGCTTTCCCCAGCCGGAATAGAGTGCCGAGGCGGGGGATCGGTTTGGGGGCCACCATGAAGGGATTGGAGAGTGGACTCCACAGGGCTTGAAGTTCCCTTCTTTTTCCCGCCACCCTGCCATCTTTCTCTGGCTCCAGAGGCAGCAAGAAGAGGGGAGGAGTCTTGAACGGCATGTGTCTCGGCCTGTATTACTGCTCGCCTTCCCTGACTTAGCAAAATGAAGTAATTTTGCTTCTAGACCTGCCTAGTTAGGCAAGTTTTCTATTTCGACTTCAGTTGCAGGGGGTCATAGCTGCCTCAGTTTGTCTCTCCCTGACCCCTGGTTATTGATAATAAGGCTGAGAGAAGCCCCTTCTAACAAAAGGGACTCTGATCTCTGGTATCACCTTCAATTTACTGTTCTTATCCTGACATAACAATGGGGCCAAAGTAACCACAAAGTGCTACTGAGAGACTGCAGGAATTTCCTAGACAGCCACTTGAGAACTCGCGCTCACCATTGCTACAGCACACTGTACACACTAAAGCCAGTACTGCCACGGATCTGGCAGCAATGGATATGCCCACTGAGGAGGGGCCTGAAGATCTCACACTGAAGCAGGTATCAGCCCATGTCCTAGAGGCAATCATAGCGTGCAAGACATCCCTCACTGGGAAACTTGATGAAGTAAAAATTGACCTGGCACTCTTACATCAAGATTTGCATAACCAACGGGACAGAGTATGACACACTTAGGAGCCCATATCCCTCATAAAGGATGTTACCGCCATTGTTCCTAGATTCATATCTGACCTTAATGCTAAAGCAGAGCTTTGGAAACATAAAGCGGAGGACCTGGAAAACAAGCTTCACAGAAATAACATCAGAATTATAGGCCTGCCAGAAAGAGCGGAATATTCCACACCAGTTGAGTTAATAGAAAAATTGATAAAATAACTTTTCCCAGATGCAAATTTCTCTCTGGCCTACGCTGTAGAACGGGCTCCACAGATCTACAAAAACAGCGTGCCACTTTAATGGATGTCAAGAGGCGCCAAGCTCCGAGTATTAGACGGCGACAGAGCTGTATTTTTCACCTCGCCTGGAGAAGTTTCTGAATGGCTAGCCTTGAGACGACGCTCTCCGAGACGCTGAGGACTTTAGCAGAATCAGTGTACTTGCCACCAGACAGTGTTGGGAACCTGGTTTGAGATTATATAATGTATCTATGCTCTTGATGCATGCTCTGTTTAAGTTTTTGCTGCTAAGGGGGGCCACATCCGTTGCCTTCACTTGCCATAATGTTCGTTTAAGGTACTTTCACACTTGCAGCATAGCTATCCGGCAGGTGAACAGCCTGCCAGATCCGCCATGCCACAAGTACCCGTGTGCTTCTACTCTGTCCCCATTGACTATAATGGGAGCGGGGGGCAGAGCTACGGCGCAGCACATCAGTGCACAGCCGGAGATTGCTGGACTAAAAGTACTGCAGGTCCGACTTTTTAGTCCGGCAATCTCTGCCGTGCTGCACCGTAGCTCCGCCCCACTATAGTCAATGGGGACGGAGCGGCAGCACACGGGTACTTGCGGCATGGCGGATCCGGCAGGCTGTTCACCCGCCGGAACAGCCTGCCAGATAGCTATGCCGCTAGTGTAAAAGTACCCTTACTGACTGTAGCCGCACCCAACATCTCTGGTAGGGGCATCCTGGTTTTTCTGGTCTATAGAGTGGTTTGATAAGGCTTATTTCAGAACTAAACATTGCTCTACAGTACCCGAACTGTTAGAACTTTCTGTTCATATACCTTTTGTTTTAGGGTTATTAGTTATCTCCAAATGACTACAATCATTCAAGTAAAGCTGTTGCACGTTTACAAGCTTATTGCAGTATATTCATATTTGGGCGACAGATATCTGCCTCAGAAACCATGGCTGACCCAAAGATCATGTCTTGGAATGTCAGAGGTTTGGGCACACCACACAAAAGATCTATGGTATTTTCTCATCAAAAACTGCATGTTCTCTGCCTCCAAGAGACAAATGTTACTGCTAATACTTCACAGACTTTACAGAAGTCCTGAGTCCACTCCTATCAGTCCTGCACACTCCTATCACTCCTTCTCTTCTAGGGGAGTATTCCTGCTAATACGCAAACACCTACGTGGGGAGGCAAAAGACCTAGCTGTTGATTCGAAAGGCAAATATGTCTTTGTTCACTCTCTTATTGATAATGTACAGTATACCCTATTAGGTATTTATTATCCTCCCCCTAGATCCATGCGTGTCCTTCACCTAGCGGCTGCTTTTGTGGCCACATATCCGCATGCTAAGACAATACGTATGGGTGATCTGAATATGCTGCTAGACAGGTCCATAAACTGCTTTGCAGATGCGAGGAGGACCTTCGCAGACAGGGACCCCTTTGCGTTGAGTTTCGCTGGTTTGACTTATGGAGGGCTACACACCCTACAGCACAGGAATATTCCTGCTATAGTGGTGGACACCACTCCCTGACACGGATATGCTATGTGCTAGGTAGCGGAATGCTCTGTTAAATCTCTGCTCCATATTTTATTTCTCTAGAGGGGTGTCAGATCACTCGCCATTAGTGGGAACCCTGACATGCCACACCTCATTAGTAATGTATAAAATGAACATACACCCACTTTGACTAAATCTCTTGGGCTCATCAGACAGGATCCCAGACCAGATCATCCCCAGACACATTTCTAAACAATGCTATGGCCCTGATAGATGAATTTTGGATGTATTTGGGCCTAAAGGTTAACTGGTTTGAAGTCTGTACTGTGTATGTCTCTGCGTAGAACAGTGGTCGGCCCATCCCATATGGCTGGTTTAAAGGTGGGGAATACATTAAAATATCTGGGAGGTAAAATCACTAAGTAACACTCACAGGCATTGTCCCTCAACATTCACCCTCTGATTGGCCATGTACGGGATAGATTTAAAAGCTGGAAATCGCTGCCTTTATTCGTGGCAGGGCAAATTAATCTAATAAAAATGATCATACTCCCCAAGGCTCCTTACGCCTTTCAGCACTCAGAAGTGCCTATACCGGAGTGAATAATCAAAGAATTGGACTCCAGGGTCTTCATTTGGGGCTGCTCTCACTTTAAGCTAAGCTTAGATTCATTAGGATGTCCAAAAACTGAAGGGGGAATGGCACTACCGGATTATTTCCTGTATTATCTAGCAGGGCAGTTAAGCCTCATTCACACCTGGTACACCACTGATTTGCCTACTTCTGAGTATTTTTTGAAACACTATCTGAATATTCAGACCTTGTGGTCGGTATTGGAGACACCCCCTAAGTTTCAGAAACCACTGGTGCATAGTTTGGCTCAAGTAGTCTGAAAAGAGGCTAAATCAGTGACCCAGTTCACAAAGGTTATCTCTGAAACACCCTTTGGAATAATCAGTCCTTGCCGCATATACAAGAGGTTATGGGGGCAGAGAGATGGAAAACGGCTGGGGTACGAAGCTTAGCTGATATTTAATATCAGAGAGTGCTCCTAGCCTTCCCGGACTTGACACAAAAGTTCAATGTCCTTCGGCCCCTTTTCTTACTTACAGCACAGATCTGCTCTACGAGCCATGTATCAAGATCCTACTATATTTTCTCAGTACCAACTTATTTGAGTTGTTAAGACTCAACGGCCCAGAGGTCTAATCTCAGCTATCTATTCATGCCTACTGCATGCAAAAACGCTTCCTACTCCCCTGACAGTAGTAGATAAATGGAAAAGACAGATACCCACACTCACAGATAAATCAGTAGAAGATTTATTGGAATCTCATCTCAAAGTATCACCGGCAGTCAATAACAAACTAATTCAGCTCTACATCATTCACCAGACATATCTCACGCCAATTCGAATGGGTAGATCGCCCTGTCAGGCTTGCCCACGGTGTGGGGAATTGGAGGTGGATTTCTAACACATGATGTGGGAATGTAGACCAATTGCTGCTTTCTGGAATGGGGTGACAGACTTTCTTTCAAATCTGTTACCTACTCCGGATGCATGCATCTCTGAACTGTGTCATTTGGGATTAATGGATGAAGATCACTGGGACCATTAAATGGCCATTCTTCTGAGGGAATCTTTATTCCTGGTGTGCAAATGTATTGCTTTGTGGTGGTACAGCCCGAATGTGCCAACCTTAAAGGGGTTATCCAGTATCTATAACAGCATGTGCTGGGCCCCTCTGTGGGAATATACTTACCCTGCTCCCCTCCTGGTCCCTGCACCGCCGCCGTGACACTAGAGAGGCTCGTCCCTGTCTGCCATTGGCTGCTCCCCACCTCAACACTGGATGTTTTCATCCGTGTACAGGGAGAAGCAGCAGCGGCACGGGAAGCTTGAGCGGGGTAAGTATATTCCCACGGAGGGGCCCGGCACATGGGGGGGGGGGGGATCTGTTGTAGAGACTGGATAACCCCTTAAGTATGTGGAAAACACAGATAAATCAGAGTCTACCTTATGTTGCCTTTGTATTTAAACATCACAATCAACCTCAAAAATTTGGGGCATATGGTGTAGATCACCCCATACCATGTATTTTGTCCTGAGAATGCGCCATCTGCCCATAACACCTCTGCTCATTGCTCTTGAGGGGCAATATCCTCCTAATGAACACTACTAGTCTTGACAATACGATATACCATATGTTAGTAAATGATTACTGTACAGTGATGATTGTCTACTTCACTGTAAAACTGTTCACATTGTCAGTTTTTACCTGTATAATAAAAAGAGTTAAAAAAAACTACAACTTTTGTCCATCTTAACCGTAAGTCAATATAAGGTACTTGTGCCAAATGACAAAGATCCTTCTCAAAATTCTGATAATGTAAAATCTGGTGCAATGGTGATTTACTTTCAGTTTAGTTGAACCACAGGAGGTGTGTTGAAGCCTTAATGCAGATGCGAAAAGGTGTACGGTATTTTGTCTACTCTACTTACATATTAACTGAGCATGATAAGGATTTTCTTAATTTTAAAAAAAATCTCTCACTTTACCCTCATACATGTTGAGTCACCCGGTGTCATGTTCATATACTGTAGACTATAATGCAGAAATCTGTTGAGATTATTTTCATCAATCCTGAGATTAAACAAGCCATATCTGACCCAGGGGCCATCTAGTGGACAAAGATAGAATTACACCTGCTGTAGCACCAATAGTATGCTCAAAGGCACAGCAAAAATATTATTGCTACACAGCGACAAAAAGGTCGGAATCCTTTTCCATCACAGTTTTTCTTCTTCCTACTCTAACCTAGGTTACTCTAAGGTAAAAAGACAGCCATAATGTCTACTTAGTGCCAAGAACAGGACGAGATCCAGTCAGGACAAAGCACATGTATTTTTGAGAAACTCTTCCTTTTTATGGAGTCGTATTAGGCTACTTTCACATCTGCATTTTTGCTAGATCCAGCAGGGATCAGCAAAAACGCTTCCGTTATGATAATACGACCAGCTGCATCCGTTCTGAACGGATCCAGTTGTATTATCTCTAAAATGAACACGACCATTGTAAGTCAATGGGCGACGGATCATTTTTTTTGCGTCCGAAAAAAAATGGATCCAGCACTA
Organism: Bufotes viridis; assembly: GCA_033119425.1. NCBI lineage: Eukaryota > Metazoa > Chordata > Amphibia > Anura > Bufonidae > Bufotes > Bufotes viridis. The sequence continues at coordinate 358,904,183 of CM065591.1, read as the reverse complement.
TTGACTTACAATGTGTTTCATGCCGGATCCGTCTTGATTAGTATCCCGTGACACACACAAAAACACTGCTTGTAGCGGTTTTCTGTCCAGCGTGGGAACACAACCAAATGGAACAGAATGCATTCTGGTGCACTCTGTTCAGTTCAGTTTTGTCCCCATTGACAATGAATTGGGTCAAAACTGAAGCGTTTTCCTCCAGTTTTAAGATCTTATGAGGAATCTCAATACCGGAAAGGAAAACACAGATGTGAAAGTAGCCTTAGTGCTATCTGGGATTTAAATATTGATGAACTAGCCTGGGGAGTGGTCATCAATATCAAATTGGTGGGGAGTGGGCACCCGGCACCCTAGCTGATCGGCTTTGGGAAGGGGAAGCAGTGCTTAGACGAACGCTGCAGTTTTCTACATTGTATACCAAGCACAGTGCTGTACAGTGTATAGCGGCTATGCTTGATATTGCAGCTCTGTCCCATTCACTTGAATTGGTCTGAGCTGTACAAAGACCATGAGACGGATGGATGTGATGTTACAGGCCTAGGAATAGGCTGCGGCTGATTGGCAAGGGAATATCAGTATCACTTTGATACTGATGACCTATCCTGAGGATAGTTCATCAATGTTTATATTCTGGAAAACTCTTAATTGTTCTGACACATGTAAGGCTACTTTCACACTTGCGCTAAGAGGGTCCGCAGTTTTTTTCTGGCCGCCTCTCGGCACGTTTGCTGTGCTGCGGCCGGACCTCCGTCCTGTCCCCATTACAGAGAATGGGACCAGAGCGGACTTCCGGCGGCACACTTGGTCTAGCGTTGGTACGGATCCGGCAGGCTGTTCCCCTGCCAGAACAACCTGCTGGACCCTCCTGGCGCAAGTGTGAAAGTAGCCTAAGCATTGCTTCTTGTACTCAAGAGCTTCCTGTGTAGATGTCTCATCAATAGTATGGGGATGCCTTCACACGCTTTACTGGCAGAAGATTCTGCGACTGAAAATCTGTTCAATCCACCTTAGTGGGGCTTGTAGAAATCCATGTGCCTGCTGCCCCATTCAAATAAAGGGAACGGATTTTCAGCTGTGGAATTTTCTGCCACAAAATCTGCCTTCCTTCACAGTAAAAATATGATTAAACAGACAAATCAAATACATAAAAGTGAATATGAACACGTAATTTATAACAACAATGCTTGTACTTACATATAAAATGTACGAAACTAAATTTACAGCACAAAAAAAAAACACATTCATGTGTCAATTGTAAAACTGGCCAAAAACTACCAGTGAGCATATGTGCTGAGCAGCTGCAACATGTTTTATGCTATTTTCATCAAAAAGGCGTATAACAAAGACATGACACACTAAGGGAGAACAGGTATCTGCGACCCAACTGTCTGTAGCAATAAAGAGACCTGACATTATCCGTGGAACATTTGAAATCAGTATTTACATGGCACCTTAAGCTATCTCAGCGACAATGCTGATAAATCTGTCTCATATAGTCTACACTACCAGTTACTGGAAGGAGCTGTAAACGCCGCTGGTACATTATAGTGCAGGGAATCAGATCAGACTTCAGCACTACCATCACTGTATTACCAGACATAAAAAAATGAATTCATATTAATAAAGGGCTCCTAATAAACAGGTCTCTCTCGAGGATCAAAAAATAGGTCCATATGTATCCCAGTATCCAGCAAATAAGGTCACCGCTACTTCAACAGTCTCCTGTAGAATGAAGGGTCAGTTGGGAGGACTTTACTTTCCACCGTGTAATTGGAATTTGCTAAAGTTCATCGCGATTTAAGCCTGCAGAAAACAAGAGAAAACGAGACATTGTGAAACCTTTACAGGATCTTCTATTCAGTGCCTAAGGAACATGCCGCACATGAGAGCACCAATGTCAACTATTAGCGGTCATACATTTCCAAAACATCTGTCAATGCTGTATAAATTAGTAGTAATTGGTCAAGGTACGGCCTTAAGCGACTGCTGCTATAACATGCAGCAATCTCCTCCACAGCATGAGGAGGAGCGATCATTATCGCTCATCGCCATGCTGTCTATTAGACAGCACGATCTGCCACTGGCAAGCGCTGATTTTTAAGCATGTTTAAAAATCTGAATTGCCCAACGAACAAACGTTTGCTAATTCATCGGCCAATCGGCAGCAGTATTACACTGCTAGATGATCACTAACGAGCGTTCATGTGAACGCTTCTTAGCGATTATCACCCGAAATATCGGCCAGTGTAATAAAGCCTGAATACAGCCCTTACTATTTATATTTAGTGGTATGCGTCAGATACTTATGATGGTGATAATTATTTGGGAGTGGGGCTAAAATGGGAAGAATTGCTACTGAGTATACTGCCCCCAAGACAGCAATAGCACCTCCGTCTGGCAGAAAGATGTATTGATCTGGGATATATTCAATAGTTTGGAAAATTTGGTTTATTGTATCAAGACTAAAGGATCTGTAAAGCAACCATCAAGATGGAAGGGAATATATACTGTATATATAAACTCCTTGTAACAGTACACCATAGCAATATGATATATAAAAACTACTCCGGTATACATTAGAGTAAAGGCTAAAGGTAACCTGCCCAATCCAGCTCATGTATTAGAAAAGCGCCAGAGGCCTATGATATAATCCATAATGACATCTGATGGGAGTGCTGCTATGTACCATTGTGAGGACCCACCCCACAATCATTATATATAAATGTCTTTTAGTTAGTAGGGGATGAACTAATTCTCCTGGGCGTTCTCTTACCTTTAGGAGGTTCTTGTGTTCCATTTGTTTTCTGCTCATCTATCCTCTTCAAAAGTTGACGGATCTCATTGTCATAGTCGGTCCATTCAGGAACAATTCGTGCTGCAGCTTTTAATTTGGGTTCCTTAGTTTTGGGATTGTTGCACTGTGGTTGAAGATATAACAGCTTGTAAGATCAATTGCCTTTTCATTTATGTAGACTGCAACCAAAATAGCTACTATTAGTCTCCATAGATGCCCTACTTAACCAGGGCCTCGGTGCCCACCAAAACCTAGGCCATCTGCACCAGCTATAGGCTTATGGGTGTATCCATCTCTGCTTATTGGCAAGACACATGGTTAGCATCCTGGCACTCTTCATACCAGGAGCGTAGCTAACGGCTCATGGGCCCTGGTGCAAGAGTTCAGCTTGGGCCCCCCTTCCCTCAGTGCTTTGTGTGTTGCCTTATGTGGCACAAGGCTCTTTGGGCCCCCTCAGGCTCCTGGGCCCGGTAGCGACTGCTACCTCTGCACCCCCTATAGCTACGCCCCTGCTTCATACAATGGCTGGATGTGGGCGACATATTACCAGAGTCCAGTCATGCTTTCAGCGACTGCTTACCTCAGTAGGAAGTTTGATGGATTCCTGAATAAAGTATCATAATAGAAGATTTGAGTTTACAGCGGTGTGTTACCTTATATTTGAAGGGCACATTGCCCACTGAGTTTATAATTCCATTGCTCTTGCTTTTAGTGTTTTTTATTCTATTTTTACCATTATTCTTTCTACTTTTTTGTCATATTTACATTCACTTACTTTACAGATATGTGCCGCTGAGCTATGTACATCCATCCCGTGTATGTATCTCTGTAAAGTAACTCCCCCAAGCATGGCATGACTACCATCACGTGCCGTACATTGGGCTGGGTTGCTAATCCTAGATACTGAGCTTGTGCTGCTGTAGGCGCAATGCATGCTGAACAGTGAATGCTGCTGCGCAGGCGCCCAATCTCTGCAAGGTGACTCCACTAATGCACAGCATGTCATTAATCACATTTCTTACAGCAACTAATAGAAGCCATATTATGTGACACATCACTTGAGACATCATGGGAATTTCAGTTTTCAGCATGTAGATGAAACTATGGAACACCCATCCTCAGGATTTTAAGGGAAAAAAAAAAAAACATCAGCACGAGGAGGCAAACAGTAAAAATGTCGCCAAGATATAGCATTTGCCACATTTAACGCTATATAGTATACATGGAGTATGTCCCTTTTTTATCCCGAAATGCCTGTTTAATGGGGGTACACCTATAATATATATATATATATATATATATATATATATATATATATATATATATAGTGTTTGCGGCACCTACTGGGTCTATATATCTATATCCCTCCATTGTGGCCTTGTTACTTATTGTTACTTATACTTGTTATTTTTCACCCCAGCAGGTGTCATGTGGTGTTTTTTTGTCTTAATATATATCTGTTTTTTACTTATGATGTACGATATAGCTGATAGTTCACCATAAAGTGTTCACATGATGCACTTTTCCTCTTCGGTGTTCCCGTAATACATTGGCATAGGATGACAACATGAAATTCTTCTCTGTAACCAGGTAATGGTTGTGTTTGCCTTCCCTCTGACCTGACAATACCTGTGAACACGTTTTCTCGTACACGAATGATTTTACACACCACTGGACACATACATACAGTTTCTCTTTTTTATTTAAATTGTGTATTCGGTGTATTATTTGAGGAAATAAAATTGATGTGTCCGAATACTAGGGAAAGCTTGATCTGAAAACCAATAAGACGGCAAAATATTACAGAAGGAGATGCAAACTGTGCCGGCTATAAAATGACACTTTGAAATTATTTTTCTCCTCAAAAGCACAAAACAATACAATAACTGCAAATGTATCCTGAACACTCATATTGCTGCAGATATCTCTTTAAATCAATATATTCTACCCCAGGCTCTCAAGATCTTAAGGTGCTGTTTGAATAGCTGTCATTTTTTTTGTCTGACTACCCCAGGCAATAATGCAATTCTACTTTCCAGCCCTTGACAGATTACAGCATAGTTTATTGACTTCCACAAATTGAGCATTTACAGAATAAGACATGCTCCCAGGCGGTGTGCTGTACATTTTCTCTCAGCTTTTTTCCTCAACACATTTGCTACAGAATGAAAATTCCAAGCCTATGGATAAGATCTTTCCCATGGCTTATTAGACTTGATCCCTTTAGGCACAGGTGGAACAAGAGGCTGCCGCGTTCGATTAAGAACAGAAAACAAAGAGGAAGCCATTTTCTAATACTGTAAAGAAAACTAAATGTCAGAAAGATATATGGGATCTGGGATATATTCAACCATCTGGAAAGTGTAGCTTACTGTACAAAACGGAAACGCCAAGAAACTCTACAGAACCAAGATGGATCGGCAATATAACATAAGATCCAACAGATTAAGGGTCACTAGCTGGCTGCAAACGGGGACGTCACCAATCCAAAATACCTGACCAGGCAGATCTGCAGACATTGTGCTTTCACTTGAGACAAGTGTTAGAAACCAGGCCTGCAAGAAACTGCAGAACCCACTGATTCATAAACCCTAGCCTTACACATTATATTAAGTGGGTAGAACTAACACGTGTCATTTCTAGTAGGAACTGAAGAAGATTCCTAAGAGATGCACAGAATATGGGGCTATTTACACATCCGCAAGCGTTTTGCGGTCCGCAAATTGCGGATCCGCCAAACACGGACACCGGCGGACCACACATGCCAGGCATTATAATAGAAATGCATTTTCTTGTCTGTGCTTTTTTGCGGAACGGAAGTGCGGATCTTTTCCGGCCCCACTGAAAATGAATGGGTCCACACCCGTTCCGCAAAATTGTGGAATGGATCCGGACCGATTCATGCGGGTGCGTGAATGGACCATTAATGAACACTTGAGTGGATGGACCCTCCCCACTACAATCAATGGAGTAACTATTCTTTTCATGGTATGTTCACATGGAAAGGATTTGTGCAGAAATTTCTATACCAGATCTGTGAATAGAAGTTTGGTCGCAATCAGTGTGCCTTCCATTTTAACAAGAATATTTTCTGATTATAGATTTTTTTATTCTATTTCCTGAACATTATTATGGGGGCGGCCATCTTGCCTGAGATGTTCAAAACAGCATTTACAAAGTGTTAAAAAAATTGCTTTATGGCATCCCCCATGGTCAGGAGGGGACCTCATTGTCTTCTATGGGAGAATTTTCTTGGCATGCTCTGTGACCTGTCCAGAGGTCATTGTATAAGGAAAGAATAGATAAACTTTGACAATCACCTATTGTGAATGGTGGTTCCTGTCTTATCTATACACCGAGGTGATATCATTACAGGCAGGATATAACTGCAGTAAAGAGATCTGTATAGACCAGGCACTCCAGCTGTGGTGAAACTACTACTCCCAGCATGCTCTATTCATTTCTATGGAGTTCTGAGAATAGCTAAGCAAGTATGCATTTAGGGAGGTGTATATTTAAGGCTACTTTCACACTAGCGTTTCTGTTTTCCGATATTGAGATCTATCATAGGGTCATAATACCAGAAAAAAACTCTTCCAATTTGTTCCCATTCATTGTCAATGCGACAAAATGCAACTGAACAAAACGGAGTGCTCCAAAATGCATTCCGTTCCGTTCTCATACCGGAGAGCAAACCGCAGCATGCTACGGTTTGCTCTCCATCCTGGGATGCAAAGCAAGACACAATAGAAAATGGATCCGTCCCCCATTAACTTTCAATGGAGTTCATCATAGATCCGTCTTGGCAATGTTAAACATAATACAACTGGATCCATTCATAACGGATGCAGATGGTTGTATTATCAGTGCCGGATCCAGCAAAAACGCTAGTGTGAAAGTAGCCTAACACAGCTGGATTGCCAGAGGTTAGCCATTACAGGTATAGACAGATAAGTGGCGCCTATTATTAGGCTTAGTGGCCAGTGCGAAAACTGCAGGAACTCTTTTCTTTAAATATAGATAGTGACATGGTAAATTAAAAAGAACATCACCAAAAAATGTTGTCAATATGCAGCACAGGCAAGATGGCAGCCCTCAGGAAATTGAATTAAAAAAAATCTGAAAATAAAAATGGGAAAAAAGATTTTTGGTGACATGTTCCTTTTAAAGGTATAACTACACAACTAAATTTCAAAGACAGGGCATATTCTTTATGTTATGCTCCAATGTATACCCTATGAGTACTGGACCAGGGAGCATAACATTAGCCAATGTCTAGTTGCCCAAATGTGCCTGCCTTGTATAGCCTATTTTATGTACTCACCATAAGGATGAAATCAGATAAAGGTTCATCATGTTAAACTAGCTGTGCTTATCCTTACTTATGACATATATTATATAAAAGTAAAAAAATTCACAGTTACAGGAAACATAAGTTACATTAACAGTACATTAGAGGTTTGCAGCGGTATTTTGTTTGGCAAAATACTGGTATTCATGGTGGAAACCTGGCGGACCTTATTGTAGTGAATGGGATCCGTGGGGCGCTGGTGGTGTTTGGCATATGCTGGATACAGCAATTCCAGTATTCGGTTCCTATAAAAATACCGGATATTGCAAGCGAAGATGTGGATGTAGCCTTAGACTCATTCAGCTTTATATGCTGGGAGCACAATTCAAAGGAAAAACTTAATAAACATGGTGAAACACTAAATCATGAAATTCCAGTTTCCAGTCCAAATTTGAAAGACTTGCATCATACTAAACATAATCTTGCATTGGCTTTGCCATTCCCTAGTACAAGTATGTTATTTAAAATGTCTCCAAACATTAGCTCTACTAATACAGGCAAGAATGCGGCCTGAAATGTCAAAGAGCTCAGCAGGAAATTAGCGGAGGCACTAAAAACATGGCTGGGGATTTACTAAGCTAATTATGTTAGAATTCTGGCTCAATTTGATACAAAAACTGGCATAAATACTTGCACCAAATTTATTATGTGTTTTCTACACCTTCAAACCTAACTAGATCGTTCTGAAAAGGGCACATAAAAGGGGAGTGGCTTATAAAAGGGGGGGCTTATAAAAGGGGAGTGGCTTAATGCCTTTTACTGGGACTGACCTATGCATAAAAAGTATCTTTTGTCAGCAGCACATCTCCCCATGTAAACGGAATGTGCTTCCAACATTAATGTAAATGAATGGCTGCATGTACAATCAGATTGTTTGCTCATTGGTGACAATACATGATTGGAGCTCATTTAATGGATAGATATCTGCCCGTGTAAAATGACCCTAAACCAAGTATCAAAATTTGGATTTTCACAACTCACAGCCTGTCCTCTTGGTGCCTCACTCTGTTAGCAGCCTCTGAATGAAGACTTCTATTAGAGGTGGTAGTCTGGTGACCCCTGCAGCAAAGTCCAGACCACACTGACAATGCCCCAAGTCAAACACCCTACAGTTTGCTCATACCATGGAGCCCCTGACACCCTCAGGCTTTGGATACAAGATCTATACAAGGAGCCGACTAGTTAGTGGAGCTGCCAGGATTAATTATTTTGGTCTGTCAACACTATCTCTGCACATCTGGACACCATGGCTGCTTCTGTCCCAGCTCTGCTTCCTCAAGCTGCAGCTCCTTCACCTTGGCCACAGTTTTCTCCTTATTCCAGTGGTTCTAGATTATACTAGCCATCAGCATCTAATTATGAGGGAGACCCAAAGACTTATGGTGGCTTTCTAAAGCAGTGTACCATACACTAAAAACTGCAATCCCACCAGTTCCCTACAGATCATGACAAAATGGCGTTTATTGTTGTCTCTTCTGCCTGGTGAAGCATTGTATTGGGTCACACCTATCTGTAAATATGGAGATTCCCTGACTACTAACTTGCAACAGTTCCTGACTACATTCCATAAGATCTTTTAAGAGCATGGTTGCTTTAGCTGTATCTTCCCCGCTATACGTCGACCAGGCCAACTTCACTGTGGGTCAGTTTAACATATAATTCGGCTCCCCATCATGAAATAAAGAAGCCATGGAAGCAGCCATCTGGAATGGTCTGACAGGCCGAATTAAAGATGAGTTGGAGTGGCAGAGAGATACCACCTACTCTGAGAACATCTCAGAGTCTACTAATGAGAAATACTCCAAATCGGGCACCTTTGTTCCAAAAGCCATTACTCCCCTACTCATTGGCTTCTCTTGAGGAACCTATGTAAGAGGAATACATTAAGCTGCTTCTGCATGGAACAATTTTTGTATCCACTGTGGTGGGAAAGCTTCTCTCCCCCACCCTCAATCATTAGGGTTGGTAAGTTGGTAAGACCCTCGGTGAAACATGACCACGGCATATGAGGGAGCAAAGACCTGGTGCACTTTTGGGTGTTCTCTGGCTCCCCCCGGCGGGGAGCTGGATGCAGTGTGCAGCAGCCTATGTCCTCCTAAATGACAAAAGGCTGCTATACATAGTATAATCCCAATAGACTACAATGCTAATGCATTGGGGTCTATGAAAGAGGCAATGATTGCTTGTTATAGTTCCCTAGGCTGCACGCTGCGTTTTTTTTTCTGGCCGCCTTTTGGCATGTTTGCGGTGTTGTGGCCAAATCTCCAGCTGGTCCCTATTATAGTGAATGGGGCTGGGTGGACTTCCGGCCGCACACATGTGCAAACAGTAGTAGGGATACCGCAGGCTGTTCCCCTGCCAGAACAGCCTGCTGGAAAAGCTTACAGCAAGTGTGAAAGTAGCCACATTCAGAGGCTGCTAACAATGTATGCAATATGAAATGGTGGCAATAGAAAGTGCAACTTGCCCCACAAAAAATGAGCCCTCATTCCGCTATGTGAACAGAAAAAAAAAAAAAAAAAGTTATGACCCCAGAACGGCAGGGAGTAAAAAATTAAAATGAAAAAATTTCCGAGGCTCAAAAGGTTAAATCAATGGGGGTTCTACTGCAGGGATCCCTGCACTCTGCTTATTTCCAGAACTCCCACAGAAATTATTGGCACTATTGCACATATGGCCATTCTGTTCATTTCTGGGGGCTCCCCACAACAGGTACAGGGTTGCCATAATCATGATTAGTGAAGACCCAGAGGTAGAACCCCCACGACCTAACAGTTATCATCTAAATAATAATTTCACATTACTGGAATACCCATATAAGGTAACACTTGACCTTATTGTTCATTCAAGTTAAAAATCTTCACTGATTTATAAATATTGTAATTTGTTTAAAACAAAATAATGTTTCAACAGGCAATGGAAACCAAAATCATCAAACAATTGAGGGCTGGATTCCAAAACAACACAAACATCAAAGTAAAATATTCAGGTCACAGGCAGATCAAATTTGTGTGAATTTCATTAAGGCAACTCATAATATGACTCAGTAGTCTGTAGGGCCCCCACATACCAGTATGTGCTACAGACAATGTGTGGGCATGCTACTGATGGAATGGCAGATGGTGTCTTGTGGGATCTCCTCCCACACCTAGATTAGGGCATCTATGAACTCCTGGTCTGTTGAGCTACATGGCGGCAGATATAGAATGACCAGTTTCTCAGTTGGATTCAGGTCATCTAAAGTACCTACTAACTGGCTACATGAGGCCAGTCATTTTCCTGCAGAAGGAGGAACACAGGGCTCAGTCCATTAACCTAAGGTCTAACAATGGCTCTGAGCATTTCATTTCAGTATCTAACAGCAGTCAGGGTACTGTTGGCTATCACAAGAAGGTTTGTGGTACCATCCAAGATAAACCTCACCAGACCATCACTAACCCACTGCCAAACTAGTCATACTGGATGATGTTGCAGACAGCATAGGTGATGCTGGATGCTTTCACCTGACATATGCTCAGTGTGAACCTGCTCCCATCTGTGAAGAGAAAGGTGCACCAATGACAGGCTTACCTATTCTGGTGTTCTCAGGAAAATGCCAACTGAGATGCATGCTGCTGGGCTGTGAGCACAGGTTCCAATACAGAACATTGGGCCCTCATGCCACTTTTAGGCCTCTTTCACACAGGCGTCACGTTTGACGCCCGGATAGGATGCGGGTGCGTTGCGGGAATATGCGTGATTTTTCCGCGCGTGTGCAAACTTTTGTAATGCGTTTTGCACGCGCGTTGTAAAAATCGCCATGTTTGGTACCCAGACCCGAACCTGGACTTTATCACTGAAGTCCGGTTTCGGGTTGAGTATTCTGGAGATTTTATTATTTTCCCTTATAACATGGTTATAGGGGAAAATAATAGTATTCTCAATAAAGAATGCTTTGTAGAATGTGGATTAAGGGGTTAAAGGGGTCGCTTTGCAACCATGCGGGAAAATCACACTGCGATTTTCCCGCAGCCCCAATCACTTCTATGGGGCCTGCGTTGCGTGAAAAACGCAGAAACTGGAGCATGCTGCGATTTTCACGCAACGCAAAAGTGATGCGTGAAAATCACCGCTCATGTGCACAGCCCCATAAAAATGAATGGGTCCGGATTCAGTGCGGGTGCAATGCGTCCACCTCACGCATTGCACCCGCGCGGAAATCACGCCCGTGTGAAAGGGGCCTCCATGTTCCCGAGACTGTGCTGGGAAGAACAGTAAACCTTTTTGTGACGGTACCAGTACACATGGATGGGCCATCCTGAAGGAAGAGGACTATCTGTGAAATCTGATTGGGGTGTAGGTAGCACCTCATGATACCAGTAGTAACGAAGCACTAACACAATGCTAAAGTAGAGATGAATCAGTAAGGTAGGATAAGGAGAGAATAATTACAGTATCTTTGGCCACCACCTGTGAACTCTCTTCTTTTAGGAGCAGGTGAAAGTGATTCACACTTGTGTATGCATCCAATAGATTGCTATATCTGAAGTTTAAGTGACTTGGGGTTATATTGTGATGTTTAAGTGTTCTCTTTGTCTGAGCAGTGTCCGTTCATCCTACACGTATCACACTCACCACACCTATCTCTGCTTTCATCAGAAAAGTAGTAAACACTAAAGATTGCCTACCTCGTGCTAAAGAAGCTTTCCAAAAAGCAAAACAATTAAAAGTTTTTCTCTTCCTCCTTTTTGCATCATCCTGATGTTCCACCGTGCAAAGAGAAATTCTATTGGGGACCATGACATTCGCCATCAAACTGACATTTAAAGGAGTGGAGACATCTGCTGGAAGGTGTTGGTCTGTTCGGCGTCTGAATTTTTGTCAAGCCACCTGGCCCCTCATTTGTTTGCTTCATCTTCATTCTCCACTTTCATCACACAGAGAAAAACATTAAGGCAGATGCCCTCTCTCATCCCTTTGTTCATGCAGACCAAGTCACTGAACATCACAACATTATTGATCCTGCTTGGATTACGTCTGTTACTCCGATTCTGGCTAAGGATATTGTTTCAGGGAGAACATTTGTTCCTACTATGAAAAGGAAAAAATTGTATTTGGGGGCAAGAAAATAAAACTGTTGGTCAACCAGCAGTCCACAAGACTTTAGACCTAATTTTTGGAAACTTTTGGTGGCCTATACTTTCCAAAAACATTCATGAATTAGTTACCTTCTGCGCCACGTGCACACAAAAATAAATCTTTCCGGCATGCAGGACATGCATGTGTTCTCAAGATATGCAGGTGTTCTCCTTTTTCTGCCTGTGCCAGATTCTCCTCAATAAAATATCACTGGGGACCTCATCACATATTTGCCTCCAGTTGTACTGCGATCTGGGTGGTCAAAGACCGTATCTCCAAGATGGCTCATTTTGTTCCTCGGACTCGTCTTCCTACAACTGTCCATCTTGCCAAGCTGTTTATTAAGCACATTTTTCCATTTATATGGATTACCCTAGCACATTGCCACTGATAAGGGAGTTCAGTTCATATTCAGGTTCTGGAGGTCCCTTTGTAGATTTTTGGATGTTAACTTGAACTTCTCCAGCATATCATTCTCAGTCCAAGGAGAGGTAGAGGATATTAACCTGGTTCTAGAGAGCTATCTGCACCATTTCACCTCTTGTTGCCATGATGCTTTTGCTTCCATGGACTGAATACTATTATAAGAATTGCTCTGGTGTGTCGACCGGCAATTCTCTATTCCACAATCTATCGGTGGATTCCACCTACTGTATGTGTTACTTCTAAGGTGCCAGCTGCTGATTATACCCTAAAGGACTTTGTCCAGATCTGGCAGGAACAAAATCTTCCTGGTGGAGGCAACTGCTTGTATGAAAAAATCTGCTAACCTGAGATGCCAGGTCTCTACCACATTTCTCACCAGGAGACAAAATCTATCTGTCTTCCGAAAACATCTATTTGAGAGTATCCTCCTACAAGTTTTCTCTTCTATTCTTTAGAGGTCTTGAAGCAGATTGACCCTCTATGTTACAAGTTATGACTGCCACCTTCCCTTTGTATTCCTAATTCCTAATTTACATTTCAAAATTTTGGTGGTCAACCACTACTCCAGTTCTCAAGTCTCTACTTGCATTCAAGTTAGTCCTGCTGGATAATCATACTAACCCTGTGCTGCTTGTCCCAACCTACTGCCGGTCTTACCATATTGCCTAGACTCTGCCTGTCTTGACCCTAGCTTGCCTTCTGATCATGCTCCCTCTACCCTTGGTGCCACTTGTTCCGTCTAGGTCAGCAGCCTCTGAAAAAAGACGACTAATGATAGTGGCCCGTGCAGGGTTGTCCAGATCACCAAACGGAGGTAAAAGGGTGAATACCAGAGAAACACCTTGACAACGCTTTTAGGAGTAGCCCCAAGTCAGATTTATTTAGGGTCCATACCCGCTGTGTTACAATGTAAATAATTTTTTCATATAGTTACTCACCAGATCTATAGTTTTGGCTCTTTCTTTGGACTTGTCATCACACCAGGTCTCACACCACAGCCACTCTTGAGGTAGAGATTTTATTGACACTTGATGAATCATGTTGTTGGGTAGGTCCTGTGTAAACCAAGGAAATGAATCAGGAATGTAACAAAGAATATCTACTGACTGTTATAATGACCACGAAGTTGAGAGAGTTTGTAAAAGTCTCAAAATATCTTTGACATATTACAGTTCAGCTTTCAGTCAAAATATGTACCTTCCTATATTTTTTAAGAGTCCCTGCTTACCCACCTACTTATTATTTACAATTTGGTTTAAGCCACATAAAGTTTCCGGGGGTCATTTACGAACAGATATATACAGTGCAGATTATGTCGCACGCCATGTTGCGGGAGAATCAGCGACTTCTTCCCTGCTCACCCTAGGTCTAAAAAAGGGGGAGCTGGGAAGGGGATGGGCCTGCAGGAAATGGCCTAAATGTACACCAAAGAAGGTGTCTTACATTTAGAATCTGCGCTGGATATGCCAACGTTATGTAGAGGCCTGCACCTTTACATAACTTCAGCGATTCACCACTAGCGCAGGGCCTTATTAAGACCAGCATGGGATCTCAAAGCCACAGCAAAACCCTTCCGTTTTAATAATACAACCGGCTGCATGCATTCGGAAAAGATCCGGTTGTAATATAGCGAAAATGAAGAAACCGGATCAGGCACTAAAACTATTGTAAGTCGATGGGCATCGGATCTACCGTATATACTCGAGTATAAGCCGAGTTTTTCGGCACAAAATTTGTGCAGAAAAACCCGAACTCGGCTTATACTCGAGTCATACAGGTTATTTGATTGGGTGCGCGCGCACGGGTGCACCCGCGATGCGCGCATGATGTCTTCTGCCGTCTGCTGGAGGGGGCGGTGCTTCAGCTCAGTCCACAAGTCGCGGCTGAGCTGAAGAGGTAGGCGGCAATAGGAGAATAGTGCTTTTGTATGCAGTGTTCACTGAGGTAAAGCAAGCTTTTACATTTAAATGCTGTCGGTCTATCTGAACTGTATGCCACTGAACTATTTAACCCACAATATTCAATGGCACATTTAATTACAGTGAAAAACCCATTTAAGGCAGTAAAGTCTTGTAAATAAATGTTTATAAATCCTGAATCCTTATAATCAGGGGTTTTGGAGTATAAGAAATCAGGATTTTTAACCATTTATTTACAATGCTTTACTGTCTTAAATGGTTTATTCACTTTATTAAAGTTGCCATTGAATACTATGGGTTAATGTGGTATGTTTAGTGGTATACATACAATTTACCAGTGGCTGCTGCATTTTCCACCTTGGCTTATACTTGAGTCACTAAGTTTTCAAAGTTTTGTAGGGTAAAATTAGGGGGATCGACTTATACTCGAGTATATACGGTATGTTTTTCGTGTCTGAAAAAACTCGATCCGGCACCATTGTCTTACATGGTTTCTGGTGTCGGATCCGGTTTCTTCAGTTTCCGATGCCACACACAAAAGCGCTGCTTGCAGCGATTTTGTGTCCGGCATCAGAATGCAACAAACTGGAACAGAATGCATTCTGGTGTACTCCGTTCCGGTTTGTTCAGTTTTGTACCCCTTGACAATGAATGGGGACAAAACTGGAGAGTTGTGCTGCGGTTTTGGTAGCCTGTGCTGGATCTCAAAACTGGACAGCACGATGTAGATGTGAAAGTAGCCTAAATCCTCTATCCTCCTTACTTTTTTCTTCTAAATGGTTTTACAGTAACTAATATGTGCTTGTCTAGTCCACCTTGCCTGTTTTACCAAAGTCAATCCTGCTCCTAGTTCCAGTAAAACATGCTGCATATGAAGTCTGTGTGTCTAGGATGCTGCTGCCTTCACTACTCTAGTACTGCTTCATTACAGTCCTGCTTTACCCTTTTGATACAGCCTATAAGGGATCTCCGCTTCCCTATACTGACACAGACGCTGATGCTGCCTGTGTATGCAAGATCTGTTTTCTCATTGTACACTGATACTGCCTGTGTGTATCCTCTGTCCATCTGTAGATCTGAGTTTTATGCATCATCTGAAATGTTAAAGATCAAGTAGCAGGACAATCAGTGCATAGTAAACTGCTTTGTAACTCAAAATAATTGCACAGGTTAAAAAAATATAAATACTAACATTTATAGTGATACATTGTTTGATGATAAAATGACATTGAAGGGAGATTGCCACCAGAACATACACTGATAAACCAGGCACAATGTTCCTCCTTCTTCCTCTGCCAGCCCCTCCATCTACTCCTTGATGGACCAGGCCAGGTGACATGACTGTGCATAAAACAGTCCCTGTCAATCAAGAAGGAGAGGGAGGGGCAAGCAGAGGAAGCAGAAGGAGCAATCCTGCACACAGTGGCTTGGGCCCACCCACAGTGCACTTAACCGCCCTTTAAATATATTCACCTGATCCAAATTAGACAAACTGTTTGGATCCTGACTGAGAGCCTGGTACTGTCCACGGAGCCTGTCGCCTGCAGCAATTTTCCTGAATTTCTTAAGGTCCACTACATATAAAGCACTGCAAAACAGAGAATCAGAGTTTTTTTTTAAAGCAGTGGGTAAAGGACAAAGAAAAATGTGCTCATAAAGAGTCACATTGAAATATGTATACTATCATAATATATAGGATCATAATTGCCAACCTGATATGGTATTTCCTATGTCCAAGATGTGATGCCCAATACCCAGACTTCCAGAAGCGATACCCATCCATCTCTTTGCGACTGTTACAAAATGGGGTGTAACCATAGGGTGCACTGCCAAGGTCAAAGTCTCTCAGTTCTTTTAAATCCGTTCTCACAATCTGGGCACAAATGCATAAAAGAGAAAAATATGGTGATATAAATAGATATTCTACTTCCAAAGAAGGTGGAATATTTCCCTAGAATGGATTACAAATAAAATATAAAAGCATTACTTCACCAATCCCCTCTACTGGTACACAGATGCTACTCACCGCCTGGCCCTGGCTAGACACACAGTAAATGGCTGTAAATGTTCCCCAGCCCACTACTGGCTGAGGTGGGTCACCGCTGTGGCCTGTGTTTGGCTAAGCATTTACAGACATTTCCTGCGTTCCAAGCTGGGACCAGGAAAAGAAGAGCAGTGTGGACAGGATTAGCTCTGAAACATCAGCGGCAGGGTATTCATTTTTACTTTTAAAATCTATGAACACATCATTGTTAATTCAGCAATAATATTTGGTGCGGTGAGGCTGTGACGATGTTCCCCACAGAAACCTTTGGTCAACTGGAATGCCACATGCCATGGCAGACTTTGGACTATTGGACTGTCATTTCAAAGGGCATCATTGAATTAATGAAGTGAAGACTATTAGATGTAATATGGTGCAAGTCTTAGGCTGCATTCACACGGGCGAGTTTTCCGCGCGGGTGCAATGCGTGAGGTGAACGCATTTCACCCGCACTGAATCCTGACCCATTTATTTCTATGGGGCTGTGCACATGAGCGGTGATTTTCACGCATCACTTTTGCATTGCGTGAAAATCGCAGCATGCTCTATATTGTGCGTTTTTCACGCAACGCAGGCCCCATAGAAGTGAATGGGGATGCGGGAAAATCGCAAGCATCCACAAGCAACTGCGGATGCGGTACGATTTTCCCGCATGGTTGCTAGGAGACCGGGACCCGATCTTTATTATTTTCCCTGATAACATGGTTATAAGGGAAAATAATAGCATTCTAATTACAGAATGTTATTTAAAAAGGGGAAGAGAGGGTTAAAAAAAAAAAAAAACTTTAACTCACCTCACCCTTTTCATCGCGTAGGTGCCGGGATCATTCTTCTTTCTTCATTCTGCTGGGTAAAGGACCTTCTGTGACGTCATAGGGTCACATGGGTCACATGGTCCAATCAAAAGCTTCCATGATTGGACCATGTGACCCAGTGACATCACCGAAGGTCTTTCAACCAACAGATATGAAGACAGAAGATGTTCCTTGCACCTACGCGCCCAATGGGAGGAGGTGAGTTGATTTTATTTATTAACCCTCTATTGCTCTGTTAACATAGCATTCTGTATTAAGAATGCTATTATTTTCCCTTATAACCATGTTATAAGGGAAAATAATAAAAACTAAAGAATACTCAACCCGAAACCGGACTTCAGTGATGAAGTCTGGCTTCGGGTCTGGGTACTAAACATGCCGATTTTTCCCACGCGGGTGCAAAATGCATTAAAACGCTTTGCACTCACGCGGAAAAATTGCACATTTTCCCGCAACGCACCCGCCTCTTATTCGGGTGTCAAACGTGACGCTCGCGTGAACCCAGCCTTGGATTGTTTAAGTAGGTACGGACAGTGGTGTAGGTGGAATTCAGGGCTGCACTGGTCCCTACCTAGAATTACAATAAAGCCTTTTCTGTCAGCCCTCATCTTTAGCTAGGTCTTTTGCATACCATGAAAGACAGTTGGCTTTTAGTTATCACTTCACTGTGACTAACACAGAGACCAAATGATCCAAACTAAGTGGTTGCATAGGCATATTTACCTCCTGTCCATATGATGTTGATGCCAGTGACATGTGTACAAGATATGGTGAAGAAGGCACATGATGTGGGAATATCTACTTATTGCTGCTTTTGAGCTTCTGAGTATTTACTGGGTCTGTGCTGCCTAGCAAATAGTCTGTTGGGTATAGTAAATGACCTGCTACCTACTAAACACTCCAGAACTCTTTATAGATCTGTGAAGTTCTATGCAAGGAAATTTATCTTTCTAAACTGGAACCCCCACCCAAGAGACCTTCTATCTCCCATTGGAGAGCTTGGATACAGCTAATTGATACAGCTTTGCCTCTATACAAATTAACATATTCTGCTAAAGAGACATATGATCATAAATTTTAGGTCTTTGGCTTAAAGGGATTGTCCAAGTTATTCTTTGTTCTTTGTATGTTTCTAACTAAGCAAATGTAAGGGATTTTCAGTTCACTTACTTCACACTGTTCTCCTAGTTGGCTGAGCGTCACATGACCTGTGATGTCAGCATCTTTCCCTGCTCTAATGATGTTCCGTGCACAAGCCCGAGGAGCAGGTCTGCCTCTGTGCACAGGACATCACTGTGTAGGCTGTGTTGGTTGGAGCGATAAGCCACGCCCCCTAAACTGCCTCATCTGTTGGCTGAGCCGTCTGCCCTGTGTCTCCCCTCCCAGTGGATTTTTCAGCAAAGTTTAACCCCTTCTACCGACAGCCACACAGACTCAAGGCTGGAGGCTCTATCTCAGGTACTGAGCAGCTGCACAGGATCTTTCCTTCCTCCTCACCCTGCAAACAAAGAGCTTACAAAGATCAGAGGAGTCCTATCCTCTGTACTCTTCTGCTGGCTATGAGGAAGTGTCTGCAGAGCATTGCACAAGAACAGGAAAGGGGAAGATCCTGAGTGCATCAGCAATGTCATTGTACTGTACAGCTGAGACTTCTAGTCCCACATATAGATGAGTATTGTTGTTACACACCCTCACAGCTCTGCAACTGCATGTAAACAAAGGTTCAGAACAGAACTAGGGAAATAAGTAAATATATATATATATATATATATATATATATATTTTTTTTGCCTACAACTTGCTTAGCTTATGTATATATTGTGGACTATCAGATTTACATTGCTTTATTTTTTTTACATAACACAGACAACCTCTTTAAAGTAATCACTGCCTATGAAAAAAGCTAAAATCTAAATAATAAACATTTTACTGATAAAGTCTTCAAAACTCCATCAATGAAATATTTATTATTTTAATTTCTGCATTTTTCATGGGCAGCGATTATATTGTTACGATGAAACGCATACCGCTTCATTAATTTCAGTGACTTGTACCCTTGTCTTAAAAGTAGTGTTCCATGAAAAATATTTTCAAACCAGCAACTGGATCTGAATACTTTTGTAATAGAAAATGCCTATTCTTGCCTGCAATTGCGGACAAAAATAGGACATGTTCTATCTTTTGTGCGGGGCTGCAAAAAGGAACTACGGATGTGGACAATACATGGTTTGCTGTCTGCATCTACTGCGCACCCTTTGAAATGAATGGGTCCGGACCTGTTCTGCAATATTGAGGAATGGATGTGGACCCATTCATACGGCCGTCTGAATGGGCCCTTACACACATACTGGACGTTCATACATGCAGCCGTTCTTTTTCACACATCCTCACACATGCAGGCACTTACACACACACACAGTCACATATGCAGGCACTCTTACATACACCCACTGTCACATATGCAGTCACTCACATACACTTGTACACATGTAGGCACTGTCAGATACACGCATGAACTATTTTACACTACATTACGTACAGATTCCTCTCTCACCTCCTGGCTTTGTATTGCTGTTTTTTGTGTCCTCAGCCAGGCTCCTTCACCTCTCAGCAAGAGCAAAGCTCGGTCTCCACACAGCAGCAGTCCTGGTCAGTAAGGCTGGGTCCACAAGGTCCTATTTTTGAGAAAATCGCAGCAAAATGCAGTGTTTTTTTTTTTGTCTCGATTTTGTAAAATTAAGACCCTGTGGATACAGCTCTACTAACCAGGACTGCTGATTACACTAAAACCTGTCAGCCCTGCTCTGAATTCAGCCCCTGAGCAGCACATTATCTCTCAGTCTGAAGTTCAGAAAGGGGGCCCCAGTCACCAGTGGCCCAGTCCAAGCTGTATGAGCCCCATTGCACGCTGGGCCCCTGTGCAGCTGAACAAGCTTCACAGGCGGTATGTCCGCCCCTGCTGTGCATATTTATTTGTCCTGGTCACTGAAATGGCCGCACATGCTCAGTTAAATCCTTCAACTGCCTCCTGAGCGGTAATAGGCAGAGCATGGACACGCCCCCTTAGCTGCAACAGAAATGACACTCCCCTTGAGCTACCACCTTGATATTAATCTAGAAGAGCAATGAATGGGGGGATCTCTGGATCCATGTGAGGTACAGGGCTGGTTCTAGCTTTGTTAGAAATACATTGTCATGTACTATATGATGTCTCATTTTCATATTTTACATTAATCATGGGATAACCCCTTTAAAGGGAACCTGTCACCGGGATTTTGGGTACAGAGCTGAGGACATGGGTTGCTAGATGGCTGCTAGCACATTCGCAATATCCAGTCCCCATAGCTCTGTGCTTTTATTGTGTCAAAATTGTGATTTGATAGATATGCAAATTAGGCTACTTACATTTCCGGGGCCCAGGCACACCCACTGCGAAGGAGCCCAGCACCGCCCCAACGTCATAACACTAGAGCGCTGTAATATTGCGATGCGCGAGCTAGCGCATGCGCAGTGCTGGCATAGAGTTCCTTCCCTGGGCTGGCATCAGCCTCAGGGAACGAACTGCGCATGCTCTAGCTCGCGCATCGTGAGATTACAGCGCTCTAGCGTTATGATGTCGGGGAGCAAGAGGAGATTGAAAGGATGCGGGGCAGTGCTGGCTCCTTCACAGTGGACGTGCCTAGGCTCCAGAAACAGAGAACGCTCTGATCTCACAAGCAGGACTCATCTAAGGTTAATTTGCATATCTATCTAATCGTTTTATTGACACAATAAAAGCACTGAGAGCTATGGGGATTGGATATTGCGGATGCGCTAGCGGCCATCTAGAAGCCCATGTCCCCACAAAATCCAGATGACAGTGTGCCTTTAAGGCTGAAACAGCTTTGTCAGTCTTATCTGACTGAATGCTGTATAGCGCCGCAGTGAGAATGGTTGTACCATGTCTAATAGATATGGATTATCACTGCATAGTGGAATGTGCCATCACTGATCGTCCTGTAACCTGCTGCTGTTTTTATGGTACTGAATACATGGGAATTCGTTTTCTATTTTTTTTCTCATGTGTGTTTTTGCATATGATAAAAACACTAAAAAATAATCGAAAAAAATAGTAAAAAAAACAAAACTGAAAAAAACTAACAAAATAAACGCTTGTCTCATGGGTGGAAAGGGGGCCAAGACTCTTATTAAGCAGACAACTCTCAGTCTGCGCCTGGCCCATGGTTATATTCAGATTTCTGTGTACAGAATACACAATGTCTATCAGTTGTCTCTTAACGTTTTATATTAGTCTTATGTGTAATTGAAGATATTATTACAACATTCTTTATATACAGTATATATATATATCACAGAATCAGTGATCCACCTAGATGGAAAAATCCAGGACAAGCAGTGGTTAAAGTGGCATTTTCCAAATAACAAACTATTTAAGGATGTGCTTGGATTCAAACTGTCAATATTCGGATTAAATATGTCTCAACTTCAGGGCCTTCCTTGGATTTGTAAGGATCTGTGAAGCATTCGTTCTTCCGATTTTCTCATTAAACGCAAGCTCAGATTCCTTTCCTTGGGAGCTACAGGCAAGACACAGATCATTTAAACACTGAACATCCTGAACTTATAAGAACAAAGGAGGAGAAATAGAAAATGCCGCAACGAATGCCTTCTGCAAGGATATTCTGCAAAGACTGAAGAGAGAATGTAATGAGCTTCTAAAATCCCTCTGGGATTAAAAGAATGCTCACATAATTACCTGAGATGGATTCACAAGCTCCCTCTGTTTGCCATTAAGCTTGATATTTGGGTTAAGAATAAAATCAGTTTTCACACTGCCATCTGAGCAAAGACTGCAAGTTGGCACCGGATTCTGTTAGACAGACATGCTTAATTTTACACACAGAACCGTACCTGGTCAGCGTCAACAAAGATTATTTTGTCTACGGCAAGTGGGAATAAAACATCGAGGAAGAGGATTTTGTAACCCCAAATAATCCGCTGTTTCTCAGTCTGCTGGTGTAGCCATCGAGGCCACTTGTACTGGACTAACTCATACTGGAAGCCATATTCTTGGGCCATGTGTGGTATGATTTCCTGCAGAAAAAGATCAAAATCAAGATTATTAAAGTCATTTCATGAGAGTTTTTTGATGTCCCCCTGCGCCACTATAGGATGTACTTAGTTTATGACAAGGTGCAGGCTTCTTCATAAATTAGGCACATCCTCCTGCAGTCCATGCACCCAGATAGAGATGAGCGAACTTTAAAAAAAAGTTCGGCGTTCGGGTTGTAGTAACTCACGCATCCCGTTATGAATGCCACTATCGCGGCATATGGAATCCATAAGGGCGGCTTTCACGAACCCGAACTGTTGAACATGGAAGAACCTGGGGTGACGTCACCGTCATGTGATCAGTGCAGGGGGCGTAGCTCAGCACAGGATCAAATCCAGTGCTGAGCCACGCCCCCTGCACTGATCACATGACAGTGACGTCACCCCAGGTCCTTCGGCTGTTCAACAGTTCGGGTTGGTGGAAGCCGCCCCTTATGGATTCCATAGGCCGCGATAATGGAATCCATAACGGGATGCGCGAGTTACCAACTGAACTTTTTTTTTAAGTTCGCTCATCTCTACACCCAGATTCAAATCTGTTCTAGCTCCAGGCTGGCGTCGATTTGAACAGTCATATATCCCAGGAAATGAGCCAGGGTTGATGGCCTCACCCACACAATGCCCCCACACCCGCCACTCCCCAGTGAAAAGGCTGCATGTGTCTAAATTTAGGTGTGTGGGTATTCAAAAAGTCACAAGAGGAGGGCGTGCCGGGTTTTTGTGCCAGTTTCTGGCATAGGGGGTCATAATAAATGACACCCAATGTATTCAAAAGGCCAATTATAGAGGTTTGCTACTTTGTGGTAATGTTTTATACTCCTTTAGTTCCTACCCTAGTTCTTAATTTCAAAGCCCACTGGTCTCCACAGGACTCTAGATGATGGCAGTCATGAGAATTACTGACATGACCTGATGTCAGCCTAAGGCTGCAGCAATTTCTGCACCGTTGATGAATGCGGAAATACAGGTGCCAAAATCTCCTGTGTCTGCATTTGGATAGAAGTGGACGCTGCACGATGCCCCAATTTCAGTCCCTGTCAATGTTCTGACACGTGCTCTCGCGGCAGGGAACATATTCACCCTCTCTACGTGTCTGTGGGGTGTAAGAAGGGGCTGACTATCTAGCTCTATTCATTAGCTTACTAGCCCCCTTCTCTGTCTCTAAATCAGCCATGATGGAGAAGGGGACTGGCTTAAGGCTACTTTCACACTAGCGTTTTAGTTTTCCGGTATTAAGATCCGTCATAGGGTCTCAATACTTGGAAAAACGCTTCAGTTTTGTCCCCATTAATTGTCAATGGGGACAAAACTGAACTGAACGGAGTGCTCCAAAATGCATTCTGTCCCGTTTAGTCGCGTTCCCATACCGGAGAGCAAACCGCAACATGTCGTAGTTTGCTTTCCATCCTGGGATGTGGAGCCACAATAGAAAACGGATCCGTCTTCCATTGACTTTCAATGGAGTTCATGACGGATCCGTCTTGGCGATGTTAAAGATAATACAACTAGATCCGTTCATAACAGATGCAGATGGCTGAATTATCAGTAACGGAAGCGTTTTTGCTGAACCCTGCCGGATCCAGTAAAAACGCTAGTGTGAAAGTAGCCTTATCTGATGAACTGAGCCAGGCACACAGCTCCTTAATTCACATCTGTGATACAAAGGTAGGACATGAAGACTTCTAAGCCCTACCTGGTCCACTTAACAATTCTCTGGGACACAGTGACCCATACCAGGTAACATTATATAAAACAAATATATAGTAAACACTAATGTTGATACAGTTTGATTGTAACAGATATTAATACATAAAGTATGCTACTACTAATTGGCCTCATGTAAAAATACAGAAACTCTGTTGAGCACTTGGGAGGACGATTGCTGCTCATGACTGGTTTTACAGATTCTTGCAAGACTGAAGAAGTAAGCTACCAACTCACTGGTGCGCTCCTCGGGGTGGAAAAACTGGACAGGACATTTACTTCTTCAAGAATTATTAAAATCTATAACATTTTGCTAAAACCAAACCTCTTTATGAAGCAGCAATGTCGGGTAGATGAGAGACAAAACTGGAGAAACTTTATAATAAAAGCAATAATAAAGAAATATAGTAGGTCAAGTAAGCACAAATACCGTAAACCGCGGAGAAAGGTAGTTCTTTAAAAACCAGAACTTCACTGGTGTTTTTGTATGTCGAAGAACGGAAAGCATCATAATTCTATTTTAAAAAAAACAAGAAAAACAAGAAAAAAAACAAGAAAAATCAGAGATCACATTCTTTTCTAGGGTTAAGGCTCTGCTTATACATCAGTTTATGCTTATAATGGAGACCACAAAGCATTGATGGTTTAAAACTTACCTTTTATATGTACAGTACAATAATACATACTACAAATAACATCAGTATTAGAAACTTTTGTGCATAAAGTGGTTTTCCAGTTTTGGATATGTACTATTAACAATCATATATAGAAGTTATGTAACTTTCTATTTATTGAATGAACTGCTCCAGAAAAGTGCCAAATGTACATTAGAAAAATGATGCGGACCAGATTTCTAAAAGACTCGCTCATTTTTAATCATGTTCTGTGTAGTGTGGGGGTATGATTCAGGGCAAATATTTTAACAATTGGAAGCTGGGTGATGAGTGTATCATCCCATTACAAGTTGTTTCTTAGGCTACTTTAACACTCAGGTTTTGGTTTCCGTTTGTGAGATCCGTCAAGGGATCTCACAAGCGGTCCAAAACGAATCAGTTTTGCCTTTATTGCATTCTCAATGGATAAGGATCCGCTCAGAATGCATCAGTTTGCCTCCGTTCAGTCTCCATTCTGCTCTGGAGGGGGACACCGAATTGCTGCTTGCAGCGTTTTGGTGTCCGTCTGACGAAACTGAGCCAAAGGGATCCGTACTGACATACAATGGGGACGGATAAGTTTTCACCTACACAATATGTCCCCATCAGAAAACCGTTTTGGCTATGTTAAAGATTACACAAACGGATCCGTTCTGAACGGATGCAGACGGTCATATTATCTGAACGGATGTGTTTGTGCAGATCCATGACGGGTCCGCACCAAACGCGAGTGTGAAAGTAGCCTTATACAGCCCAGTTGCTCTGCTAAATCCATACCTGCTCATTTAAAATGTTATAAATGCCACAGACTGCCCACTCAGTAGTACTTCAGCTAGTGGCATAGAGGGCAAATATATAGCACTCACAGGTAACTGCCATAAGGCTCAAACAGGTCCACATGCTTTAAGGTGTGCAGTATATATACAATACACTACTCACAAAAAGTTAGGGATATTTGGCTTGTGGGTAAAATTTCAGGATGCACTCTAACCTTTACAGGTGGGCTTAAAGGGGTTGTCTCACTTTAGCAAATAGTACTGTATTTATTAAGTATAGGAAGTGAATACAAGCCACTAATGTATTGTTATTATACATTATACACTGTTCGTTATTTTTTTTTACGACCACCCTGCAATTCATTAGTGGTGGTCGTGGTTGCACAATATAGGAAAAAGCACAAGCCTATGTGTGGTCCCATGGTCCCACCCTCCAGAGAGGCCTTGCACTTTTTCCTATAGTGTGCAACCACCACTACCACTGATGGATTTCAGGGTGGTCGTAACCATGGAAACAAACAGTGTATAATGTGATGGAAAAATGAATCCAGCCAGCAAAGGAAGCAATATGGATAATAACAATACATTAGTAAGTGCCTTGTATTAACTTCCTCTACCTAATAAATGCTATTTTCTGAAGTGAGACAACCCCTTTAATGTGATCTCCTCTAAACTTTTGAATGCACATGTCCAACTGTTTAATGTTTCAGAGCTTTTTGCACAACTTGCTGTTCTCTAACAAGGAGCTTGACGGCAAAATTCAAAACAGGTGTTTGATTCATGAATCACCCAATACATTTCCTGGATCAATTAGAATTGGTATTTAAACAGTCCTCCTCATCATGCTGTTCACATTTTGACATTGTGAGACCAAGATGACACGTAACAATTGATCAAAAGTACCCCGCCATTGCGAGGCTTCAAGCAGGATGTTCTCAAACAGATGTGGCCACTGAGCTTAGAGTGTCACAGAGTGTCATCAGCCCATTGCAACAGAGATACAGAGAGACTGGCAGAGTCACAGAAAGGCATAGAAGTGGACGTCCTTTGGCCACATCCCACACTGATGACCACTTAATTGTGAACAATGCCCTGTGGATCCGGATGATGAATACCACATAACGTCAGGCACATTTAAGGGAGAAGACAGGCATTCAAGTGTCAAATCAGACCATTCGAAACCGTTTACATCAGCATGGTCTGTGTGCTAGACGACCGGCAAGGGTACCTTACTACACTACCAAGCACCTGCGTTATGGTCTTGCATGGGCCAGGGAGCAGCTACACTGGACAAGGGACAAGTGGACCTCAGTGCTGTTCACTGATAAAAGTCGATTCAAGCTGAGCAGAAATGATGGCCGTCAATGATGTTGAAGACGTCAAGGAGAGCGCTATGCATCAGCCTTTGTCGACACTAGACGAGCCTTTGGTGGTGGTGTTTTTACAGTGTGGGCAGGTGTGTTAATACAGAACTGCCCAACACTTTGTGAATGGTACAGTGACACTTGAATAACAATATTAATCCAGTCATTGTGCCTCTTCATGAACATAACAGGTCTAATTTCATCTTCATGGACAAAAATGCGCCAGCTTATGGAGGTCGCATCATTAGGGAATGGCCATGTAGAGGCTCATAAATCTGTACCCCAGAACCTCAATGACCTGATGGCCACCCTTCAAGAAGAGTGAGATGCCATGCCTCAGCAGACAATAAGTCGACTTGTGAATAGCATGAGATGTCGTTGTCAAGCTGTACTTGATGCTCATGGCCACATGACAAGTTATTGAGACATTGACATTGTTTTTGTAGGGGTACGCCCACCACTGTTATTGGCTTTTGTTTTAATAAATACGGTAGTTTGAGATGAAGAAATCACCATTGCATGCTTCTACTTAAATGTCCTACTTTGCAAAATATCACTGTAGTGTAAACTTTTTAGATTTTCCATAAATTTCACCCGAAAGCCAAATATCCCTAACTTTTTGTGAGAAGTGTATATAAAAAGTAGGCCCTGGGAACCTTTTTGTAGGACAGTGGGGGAAGCACTTTTACACCCTGGTGCCAAACCCAGTGTCTTAATTTGACCACACCTGTAATCATTTACGTATCTGCCTGACACATAACTGCATGCTGAGTTTTGCAGCAATCCGACATTTCTATCGGGGTGTGTTATTTTTTGGGCAATGAGAGTAGATATAGACCCACACATTTTATACAGTAAATTACACAAATGTCTGTAAAATAAAAATATGCAATATGCAGTACTGGGGCACAGAAGCAGGCCTCTATTTCACACCATATTTCTGCCTCCTGACATGAAAATATGGAGCACGTAACAAGGTAAAATTTAACTACAACTATCTGAAGGAGAAAAGATTGAAATATAACTTAATCATCTTTTGATTAAATGTCTGCATGATGTATTCTGGCATGGCCAATAATATTGTAATTTTACAACACAAGCTCAGCTTATGAATTCATCTTTTTAAGCCACAAAAGAATGGGTGACCTTGAAACGCAAGGCATTCAAGCATATATGCTCATTTCCCTACCTTAACATGGTAGATAATAAATAAATTTTATAACTCAAAGCAACAGCAAGAACTGCTTTTCATTGTAAAGAGAGGGCAGAGCATTGCCCGTCAGGTTTTCCTTTCCCTCATTTCAGCTGGAAATTATTTCTTCATATCACAGACAGAAGCAACCTGGTCATTACCCAGTAAGAATTTATGAGCTAAAGGCCAAATATTTTAATATTAAAATTTATATTTGATTTATTGATTTGTAGAAGAAGTTCACATGATTATATATTTAATATTTTTCAATTATAGATAAATAGGAATTAAATTGTATCTCCATTTTGGATCTACCTAGGATCATACATTTAGTAACGCCATTAACTTTAAAGGAATTAAAGAGAAAGGCTATACACGGACTACAAAATAGTTGGCTTAAGTGTACGTCTAAAAAGCCACAATGGGCATGGGCAGCACAAACTGGTGCAAAATGTCACAAAAGGCCATCAAACTTCATATCTTTAATTCATCATATGGTACAAGACAAAATAGGAAAAATATATATGTAGAGTACTAGAATACAGAAACAGGACAGTGTTAGAGAGCCACTACTTTACCATATACAGTAATTGAATATGTCAATATAAATAATTAGACATGGGCTTAGACATACTGTATGTGCTTTTTGGTGCTGCCCTTTTGTCCATATGTGTGTGTGTATAATATGCAATATAAACTATCAAACTTATGTGCAAAGGGTATATATTCATTTTCAATACGTCGGCAAATACAGAAGGAGAGTAGCCAACCCATATGCTCTAGGACTAAAAAGATCTATTACATTGAAAGATACTGTCCGGTTGATGTGTAGGAAATGCCCATTGAGCCATTACTGGCTGACACAATCACTGCTGCGGCCATTCACTGACTGAGTGGGCATTTCCTATGTGTCGAGAGAAACCACAGGGAAGCAGAGACCAGCAAGGACCTGGTAAGAGTCAGAACGGGACTGGAGAGAAGCCAGTGAGGAGTATCATTGCAAACATTTTTTTTAACTTACAAAGGAAGATGCAGGTAAATTCAAATGTCCCTTACCATTTACTGTAGTCTATAGTTTGTTTATAGGATTAAAGGCATTTTCATTAAATTGGTGGGGTCCAACTTTTAGGATCCCCGGCGATCAGCTGTTTCGAGGAGCTGTAGCGCTCAAACAAGTGGTACAGCTTCTTCATTGTTTACCTTCGTCGCTTTACCTGCTGTGACCACAGTTTATTTCCTGCCGTCTAACTGCACATTGCACATATAGTAGAAGCAGTGCAGTGTACTGCAGCTTCATCCCATTCAAGTGAATGGGATGAGACTGCAATATCCAGCACTGCTGCTACTACGTAGATGGTGTGCAAGTAGACAGACCAATGTTTGCTTCAAACATGTGAGTGGTAGGGATGCCCAGAATCGTACCAAAATTATCTGATGCTAATGGCTCATTCTAAGCACAGGCCATCAACTTGCTGATTTTGCACAACTTGAAAGAAGCAGCACTCATTACTGCTAAAAATCAATCCTTCATTGCTCCATTAAAAAGCAAGGCTTACAAGGTTGCAGTATGTTTCTATGGACCTAGACGAATAGTGACGTGAAATGGCCATCGCCTATGGATTTTTAGCAGTAGTAAGTGCCACCACTGGCGTAGCTATAGGGGGTGCAGAGGTAGCAGTCGCTACCGGGCCCAGGAACCTGATGGGCCCAAAGACCCTTGTGCCGCATAAGAAGACACACAAAGCATTGAGAGTAGGGCGGCCCAAGCTGAACTCTTGCACAAAGGCCCATGAGCCGTTAGCTACGCCCCTGAGTGCCAACCTTTGCTTCCTTCAAGCTGTGGATTATCGCATATCTGTTGAATACTGTATTCCCAGAAGTCCACCTGAGAATGCTGGATTGAGGACTGTAACAAGGTAGTGCCAAATTTATTTGCTCTTATGTTGAAACTTGTTGATTTTGGAAAATTCCTTTAATGCCACACATTCACACGCAGTCACTAACCCTCCCAAAAAACCAAAGGGGTGGACATAAAACTTAAAGGGGTTATCCAAGTTCTAAAAAGTTAATCTAAACTTCTTTGTATATCTGTATAAAACATTTTTGTAAATTACTTGCTTACCGAGCCATGCAGACAGATTCATCAGCATCCAGGCTTTGGTGCCCGCCCCTTCTCTGCCTCTCCTCAATCAGCACGGCTCTGGTAAGGATCCCGCATGCGCGATCCTTACCAGACCCGTGCTGAATTAAGACCGAGAGGCAGAAGGGGCGGGCACAAAATCCAGTGACGTCTCATTTACAGGCAGGGCCACTCGCTCAAGCAGGGAGCAGCATGTAAACGAGACATCACCAACGGAGCAGGGAGGGTGACGTCAGTGGTCCAATGACCACATTCTGTAATATCTAAATGGCGCATTATTTCGAAAGCAAGTAATTTACAAAAATGTTTTATACAGATATACAAAGAAGTTTAGATTAACTTTATAGAACTTGGATAACCCCTTTAACCTTTATAACAAAATCAGCTAAAATGAAGATTCAATATTTCTTCCCCAAAATTCTGATCTTAGTTATTGAACCTTAGTTATCCAACAAACTATTGGGGTACTCGGCGGCACCCACCCAACTTGCCAAGTATCTGTTGCTGTGGTGGAGTATCACTGTAACATCAATCTAATTCAGGTTTAAGATTGGGATCCCTTTTAAATTCTACGCTAGCCTGTTTAAAAGCCTATGAACGGAGCACCCACCTAGACAAAGGTGGCAATGTGGTGATAATGTGCTGATAATGAATTCTTCACATTATCAAAAAATGTGTGACTCTCTTCTTAAAGAGAAGGACTGCTGAAGCATCCTTCCCTTAGATCCCATGATTTATTTATTCGGGAGTTAAAAAAAACATCTTATCTCAGGCTAGTAATATCCACATTCCACAGCCTACCAAAGATCTATAAAGGTGAGAATCCTTAAAGGAAATGTGTCACCAAAAAATGTAACTGCTAGTTAAAACCAGATAGCAGCACATCTCCTTTTTTCTCTAATCTGATTTTATATTCTGATGACAGTTTTATTTAGTCTATTTCCTGAACATTATTATGGGGGCGGCCATCTTGCCTAAGCTGTTCCTAACATCATTTACAAAGCATTAAAAAAATTGCTTTATGGCAGCCACATGGGCCATAGGCACAATGGTCAGGAGGGGACTTCGCTGACTTCTATTAGAGAGTTTTCTGGGCCTGCTCTGTGACCCATGCAGAGATCATTGTACAAGGAAAGAATAGCTAAGCTTTTACTGTGAATGGTGGATCCTGTCTTATCTATACACAGAGGTGATATCTCCTTATAATTACAGGCAGAATTAGAATAATATATAACTGTAGTAAAGTGATCTGTTCAGACCAAGAGGTGATATCTATTATTATTCTTAGTGGTCAGTGAGAAAACTGTAGGATTTTATGGTTTTTGTTTAAATATAGTTATTGACATGGAAAATTAAAAACATCATAAGAAATGCTTTAAAAATATGTCAAACATACATTTTTCATTTTCTGATGACACATTTCCTTAAAACCAGATAGCAGCACATCTCCTTTTTTCTCTAATCTGATTTTATATTCTGATGACAGTTTTATTTAGTCTATTTCCCGAACATTATTATGGGGGCGGCCATCTTGCCTAAGCTGTTCCTAACATCATTTACAAAGCATTAAAAAAATTGCTTTATGGCAGCCACATGGGCCATAGGCACAATGGTCAGGAGGGGACTTCGCTGACTTCTATTAGAGAGTTTTCTGGGCCTGCTCTGTGACCCATGCAGAGATCATTGTACAAGGAAAGAATAGCTAAGCTTTTACTGTGAATGGTGGATCCTGTCTTATCTATACACAGAGGTGATATCTCCTTATAATTACAGGCAGAATTAGAATAATATATAACTGTAGTAAAGTGATCTGTTCAGACCAAGAGGTGATATCTATTATTATTCTTAGTGGTCAGTGAGAAAACTGTAGGATTTTATGGTTTTTGTTTAAATATAGTTATTGACATGGAAAATTAAAAACATCATAAGAAATGCTTTAAAAATATGTCAAACATACATTTTTCATTTTCTGATGACACATTTCCTTTAAGAGGCAGACCGATTGTCTCTGGGCTTGACAGCAGAACATAGGGATGTATAATGACCATGTTCTAGTACCCTTTGTGAAAGCTTTACCTTTTTAAACCCAGGAAACTATGGATCTGCTAAAGAAGGTTGAGGGTATCATAATTAGACTTGAATGTTGGCAGGGGCGGATTGGCCATAGACCTTACAGGGAAATTTCCCAGCGGGCCCATGCCCAAGCTCTCTTCTTGTCACTGGCCAGGTACATAATAAGCTGTCAATGGTAATTAATGCTGTACAAATCAGGTACTGATGTACTCAGGCAGTGACTGCATATGCCCTCCTGAATTCAAATGCTGTGGCCTCCATCTCACCTGCTAAGGAGGACAGGAAATGGTGCTGTTGATGGCCACCACAGAGGTATTTGGTACAATATATTGTGCTGCGCTGTGGTATATGGTTCTGCTGTGATGGTATTTTGTGCTATGGTATTGCTGACCCCGCCTACTTGTGTTGTCCTTCCTTTTGTCAATTCTGACCCCCCTACAACATGGGGCAACTTTAAATTATTTTTTCCAGGGCCATTTTAAATTCCCAGTCCACCCCTGAATGTTGGTTAGGGAGTATTGATGTAGAGGCACTCTACTCATCAACACCACATGAATGTGACCTCAGGGAAGTTGAATTCTTTCTTAGCATGAAGGGCTGTCAATATCAAGCCAATAACTTGTCCCTGCTACAGCTTCTTGAATACACTCATACACAATTTTTTTGTGTTCAATAAAAAATAATATAACACCAGTTCAGGAGCACTGTGATGGGGAGCATGCATTTATGCCAATTTGCTCTGGGCTTGTGTGAACCCACCATGGTTTTTGGTGAGGCCCTCAAAGAGAAGGCACGGTCTGGTTCTTAATGTGAGCTACATACAAATACTACATACTTGTCATCTGGAGTGGAGCTAAATGAATGACAATACCATTGGGCTGAGGTTTACCTGTGAAATAAATCACCACCCTTACCCTTCCTAGACGTTTGTATCTAAAGGACAGCATCAGGTTAATTAGAATTAGCAATTTTCCGTAAGCTGACAGCCACCAACTCCCTACATCATCGGGAAAGCAACCATCCACTATCTGTTAAAAGAGGCATACCTCAGGTCAATAATTAAGAATCAGATTTCAGGCAAGAAGTTATTCTGAACAGGTTCTTAAAACAGCACCATCCCTGACCAGTAATCTCACACAGTTACTGACACCAAAACCCCAAGAGAGCTAGGACTGATGTATTTGTCTAATTGACACCTATGAAGGTAAGTAACAAGGCTGCCATACAGAATCTAAGCACATTGTATGGGCACAGCTAGAATAAGGACCACTGTTCTACTCATAAATAGTTGCCATTTACTGCCCCAATCAGGGGCGGACTGGGAACTTAAAGTGGCCCTGGAAAAAAACTAAAAGTTGCACTAATGTTGTGGATGAGTCCAAATTGACATAAGATGGGGCAAGACAAGTAGATGGAGCCAATACAAGTTGGCAGGGTCAGTAATAATACTATAGTGCAGCACAGAATACCATCCCACAGAACCAAATACCACAATTCCGCATAAAATGCCTTCCCTGAAGCTGTGCATCTGTCATGGCCATCAATAGCTGCCATGTTCGGTACTCCTCATCCTCCAATTCTATCTAATATGGATATGGAGCAGGGGGTTAGGAGGTGATATGTGGGCCTCAACACCAAGCCAGCATTACCTTCAGCATGCTGCTTGGACTTCCTCTAATAATGACCCCTTCAGTTCCCTCAGAGCTTAAGTGGCCAAATGGGCTTTGGCCCTCTGAGAAAATTCCCTGTAGGGTTTATGGCCCGACTGCCCTTGGCCCCAATTACAATTTTGTAATGGTCTAAAATTACAAATTAATGAATACTCACCTATATCTACAACCCCAGATAATTACTCCCTTGAAAGGATACCAATCCTCTGATAAACAAAATGTGAAATATGCATGTTGGGATGAAGGGCAAGGGCCATATAGGGCAATTTTAGTATAGGAACAGGTTCCTGACGTAGTCCTCTTATCATGGTGGGTGCTCCATATATAGGCTTTTAAAATAGCCAGTGTAGCATCCCTGTTTAGTTTTTAACAGGGATAAAAATCATCCCAAACTTAAGCCTGAATTAGATTGATATTACAGCGATCGTGTCTGGTCCAAAGCGGATACTCCACCACTGCAAAGGATATGGTAGGACCTAAAGGTTATAGTCCTACTTGGTAAGTTGGTTGGGTACCGCTGAGTACCTCAATGGTTTTTGGATAGCTAAGATATTAGAATTTCTGGGGAAATAATATTGCATCTTCATTTGAGCTTATTTTGCAATAAAGTTTTATGTTCAATCCCTTGGTTTTCTTGTGGCTGATACATGGGTGATAGGTTCCTTGGTAAAACATGAGGCACTGGTAGTTGAACTGTTTGTGTCAGTCACTAACCCTAACCGCAACAATCTGCCAAGCATGAACTTATATTTAAGGAATTTGATTTACCAGAAGAATCTCAATTAATTCTAAAGTATTTAAAGAAGTTGTCTGAGTTAACTGCTTGCCGACCGCCTAACGCACGGATGCGTCCAGGCGGCGGCAGGTTTGTTCCTCCTGGACGCATCCGTGCATCATCTCGCGAGAGGCGAGATTTGCTGTGAACGCGCGCGCACGTTCACAGCAGAGCACAGCTCTGCAGTGATTCTACAGCCTGCCAGTGATGATCAATCGCTGGCAGGCTGTAGATGTAAAATAAATGAAATCAAACAGGTATATCAGACGCTGTTTTGTTAACAGCGTCTGATATACCTGCTACCTGGTCCTCTGGTGGTCCCATTTACTGGGATCGACCACCAGAGGACCAGGTAGCTATGTAAAGTTGCACCAAAGACTACACTAACCCCCCCCACCCCCCCCTCACTTATTAACCCCTTGTTAACCCCTGATCACCCCATATAGACTCCCTGATCACCCCCCTGTAAGGCTCCATTCACATGTCCATATGTGTTTTGCGGATCCGCGGATGCACAGATCGGTGCCGCGTCGTGGATCCGCAAAACACGGACACCGTCAATGTGCTTTCCGCATTTTGCAGATCCGCACATTGCCAGAACTATATAGAAAATGCTTTTTCTTGTCCGCAATTGCGGACAAGAAAAGGGCATGTTCTATATTTTTGCGGAACGGAAATGCAGACCCGTAAGTGCAGATCCGCAATTCCGGATCCGAGCGGGACAAAGTCTGTCCCCATAGAAATGAATGGGTCCGCAATTCCGTTCCGCAAACAGAATTACGGATGTGTGAATGGGGCATAAGGGTCCCTTATCACCACCAGTTAGTTAGCTACTTGTTAGGTAGTTAGCGCCCAGCCCACCGCACCGCAGTCACTGATTTTGGCAGAGATTTTTTCATCCACGATGATCGATGCGAATGAAAAAATCTCTCACACAAAGTATGGGTATATGTAAAAATACACCCCAAAACACATTGCCCTACTTCTTCTGAGTACGGCGATACCACATGAGTGACACTTTTTTGCAGCCTGGGTGCGCAAAGGGGCCCAAATTCCAAGTACCTTTAGCTTTTACATGGCTGCTCACAATTTAGCCCCACCCAAAATACCAGAACAGTACAAACACCCCACAAATGACCCCATTTTGGAAAGAAGACACCCCAAGGTATTCGCTGAGGGGCATAGTGAGTCCATGAAAAATTTAACTTTTTATCAAAAGTTAGCAGAAAGGGAGACTTTATGAGAAAAAACAATAAAAAATCAATTTCCGCTAACTTGTGCCAAAAAAAAAATCTTCTATGAACTCGCCATGCCCCTCACGGAATACCTTGGGGTGTCTTCTTTCCAAAATGGGGTCACATGTGGGGTATTTATACTGCCCTGGCATTTTAGGGGCCCTAAAGCGTGAGAAGAAAAATGCGTAAAAATGCCCTCCTAAAAGGTACTCATTGGTTTTAGGGCCCCTTTGCACATCTTGTATTTTTACATATACCCATGCTGGGTGAGAGAAATATCTCTGTAAATTGACAACTTTGTATAAATTTTTTTTAAAAGTTGTCATTTACAGAGATATTTCTCACACCCAGCATGGGTATATGTAAAAATACACCCCAAAACACATCGCCCTACTTCTCCTGAGTACGGCGATACCACATGAGTGACACTTTTTTGCAGCCAAGATGCGCAAAGGGGCCCTAAAACCAATGAGTACCTTTAGGATTTCACAGGGCATTTTACGCATTTTAGATTCTCACGCTTTAGGGCCCCTAAATGCCAGGGCAGTATAAATACCCCACATGTGACCCCATTTTGGAAAGAAGACACCCCAAGGTATTCCGTGAGGGGCATGGCAAGTTCACAGAATTTTTTTTTTTTTTGGCACAAGTTAGCGGAAATTGATATATTTTTTTTTTTGTTTTTTTTACAAAATCTCATATTTCACTAACTTGTGACAAAAATTAAAATTTTACATGAACTCACCATACCCCTCACGGAATACCTTGGGGTGTCTTCTTTCTAAAATGGTGTCACTTATGGGGTATTTATACTGCCCTGGCATTTTAGGGGTCCTAAAGCGTGAGAATCCAAATGCGTAAAAATGCCCTGTGAAATCCTAAAGGTACTCATGGGAATTTGGGCCCCTTTGCGCATCTTGGCTGCAAAAAAGTGGCACACATGTGGTATCTCCGTACTCAGGAGAAGTAGGGCAATGTGTTTTGGGGTGTATTTTTATATATACCCATAATTTGTGTGAGAAATATCGCTGTAAACGACAACTTTTTAAATTTTTTTTATACAAAGTTGTCAGTTTACAGAGATATTTCTCACACCCAGCATGGGTGTATGTAAAAATACACCTCAAAACTCATTGCCCTACTTCTCCTGAGTACGGCGATACCACATATGTGCCACTTTTTTGCAGCCTGGGTGTGCAAAGGGGCCCAAATTCTAACGAGTACCTTTAGCTTTTACATGGCTGCTCACAATTTAGCCCCGCCCAAAATGCCAGAACAGTAAACACACCCCACAAATGACCCAATTTCGGAAAGTAGACACCCCAAGGTATTCACTGAGGGGCATAGTGAGTCCGTGGGAGATTTTTATTTTTTTTTGCCAGAAGTTAGCAGAAATGGAAACTTTATTATTTTTATTTTTTTCCTCAGAAAGTGTCATTTTCCGCTAACTTGTGAAAAAAAATGAAATCATACATGAACTCACCATGCCCCTCCGCGAATACTTTGGGGTGTCTTCTTTCTAAAATGGTGTAATTTGGGGGGTATTTTTACTTTCCTGGCATTCTAGCACCTGAAGAAACATGACAGGTGCTCAGAAAGTTAGAGCTGCTTCAAAATGCCGAAATTCACTTTTTTGCACCATAGTTTGTAAACGCTATAACTTTTACCCAAACCAATAAATATACACTTATTAAATTTTTTTTTATCAAAGACATGTAGAACAATAAATTTTGCAAAAAATTTATATAGAAATGTAGTTTTTTTTAAAAAGGAATTACAACAGAAAGTGAAAAATGTCTTTTTTTTGCAAAAATTTCGGTCATTTTTGATTAATAGCAAAAAAAGTAAAAATTTCAGCAGCAATGAAATACCACCAAATGAAAGCTCTATTAGTGAGAAGAAAATGAGGTAAAATTCATTTAGGTGGTAAGTTGTATGACGGAGCAATAAACGGTGAAAGTAGTGTAGTGCAGAATTGTAAAAAGTGGCCTGGTCATTAAGGGTTTTTAAGCTAGGGGGGCTGAAGTGGTTAAAGAAAAACTGGGTCAACCTCTGTAAATAGTCTAAAATAACAAATTAATGCATACTCACCTATTTTCTTCTCAGTTTTTTCGAGCTATGCACTCTGTTCCTCCTGTTGCTCATGTCATCTTTTTGGCTGCAGCAGTGAACTTCCATTGTACCAGCTTTGCTGAGGCCAGTAAATAGCTACAGCGGTGACCTGTGTGCATAGAACGTTACTGCTGCAGCCAAAAACCCAAAGTGCAGAGAAGTAACAGAGGAGAAACGGGGCAGTGAACATTCTTATGTTATTTTAGGCAGTTTACAGGGGGTTGCCCGAGTTTTTATATAACTCGGACAACCCCTTTAAAGGGGTTTAACCATGCAACCACATTTTATTTCAGTGCCTAACTAATGAAAAAGAAAGTAACATTGCAATTGGTGTCATTTATGTTTATCCTTTTCATTCTGGGCAGCTCCATCATGATCCCAAGTCTGACCTTGATTTTCTGTCTAGTCAGTCCAACAGATGAAGGACTACCTGTGAACTGCAGGTTTACACAGCATTTATTAGATCCTTCTTCGTTGCTCTCAGTCACCTCATCTCCCCATTAAGTTCC
Source organism: Bufotes viridis (assembly GCA_033119425.1). NCBI lineage: Eukaryota > Metazoa > Chordata > Amphibia > Anura > Bufonidae > Bufotes > Bufotes viridis. Next base: position 358,865,404 of record CM065591.1, on the reverse strand, counting down.
AGTCTCCTTGTTCATGTATAGAGTGCAGATAAACAGCTCAATTCTACCCTATCTAAGAGACCAGGAGTACAGTAATATAGTAGGTGAGTTCATACAATGATATGATTAGCTGCATAGTTAATAAATACCTCCTGACTCATACTGACTGTCTCAGCTACCTGTGAGTGCTGTGTGCAGAATCTCCAGTGTATTTCCATGAGATGCATCTTCACACCACTATCATCATTCTGTGTGTAAGATCTGACAGGGAGAAATCTCAGGAAGAAGCTGCATCACATGAAACTATTAATGAGACTCTGCAGAGTGAGTTAAGGGAAAAATATCTATACCAATGATCTATCACTTGCTGCCCTTAGATAGGACTCCAGGTAGAGCAAGAGCAAGTCCTTCAATCTCTGCAAAGCCAGAGGCATAATGGGAAAATAGGCTGCTTTAGAGGAATCATATCAGAGGGGAGTAAGAAATCAAGATGGCAGACAACCCAAAAATGTCACAAACTAAAACAGGTAAACACAAAGCATACACAAGAGCCCCTATATTACTCTTTAATAGCATATATAGGCAGACAGAAATTGGTGGAATGCTTCTTTAAGGGTCCTTTCACACTATCGTTTTCAGGATCCGGCATAGAGTTCCGTCGCCGGGGCTCTATGCCAGATGAATACTGATCAGTATTATCCCCATGCATTCTGAATGGAGGGAAATCCATTCAGTATGCATCAGGATGTCTTCAGTTCAGTCACTGAATGTTTTTTGGACGGAGAAAATTCCGCAGCATGCTGCGGTATTCTTTCCGTCCTGGGATGCGGAGCAAAACGGATGAGCCCCAATGCAAGTCAATGGGGATGGATCAGTTTTCTCTGGCACAATCTACCATAATAAAAAACGGATCCATCCTCTATTGACTTTCAATGGAGTTCATGACAGATCCGTCTTGGCAATGTTAAAAAATAGTTAAAGTTAATACAAGCGGATCCGTTCAAACGCATGCATGCGGTTGTATTATCTGTAACTGAAGCGTTTCCTTCTGGCATAGAGCCCAGACGATGGAACTCTATGCCAGATCCTGAAAACGCTAGTGTGAAAGGACCCTACGCCTGATATGATGCAGACTCTTGCCTATGGTGCTAGGTAAAAATACTGGTATATTTATAAATTCTTGCAAACTGTACAAGACAAAGCTGAGAACGCCTTAGCTATAATTGACAACAGCTCCATTCCTATTATATGTGTAAACCTAATACCGTATCCCTTGCCCTTAAACTAGATCTCAACAATGGCTGCATAGATTTTCTAAAGATAGTGAACACTTGCATTCCCTTGTGGAACTTCTTGCATTCCCTTGTGGAACTTGCATTGCCTTTGAAGGTTTGTTATTTTCCATTGCTTGTGGTGTGTCAATAAAAGTAAAGATCCGTTCATAAAGAAGAAACGGCATTTTGAGCCACATGCTAATATAAGAATTTAAAAGTCTGGTTTTAGCAGATGACTATATTTCAGCAACACTTCCAATTCAGTAACACAGAATAAAACACTTTGCACATGGATTGCTCTTTACACCGCCTAACTTACGGTAAATCTGAACATTTCTCAGTCACAACTTTCTAATTATTTTCAATCTGCTGAGAAACTTTTTAACATTTGTCCTACGTTATTCTTGGCAATCTGTTGAAAATGCCACAAATAGATCATTTTAATTAAAATAATCATTTACTTGAGTTAGTTCCCACCATGTTTTTTTTTATCTTATGCACATAGACCATACACTTTTTGGAAACTGTACGTATTTTCCTTAAATTAGACTGCACAAACTAGCTGTACGAAGATTTGGATGAGATACTGGTGATATGTAAAACAGCACACACCAACTCTTGGGCAGTCAAAAGCACCATGGCTCACTTGTTAAGGTGTTTTCTACATCTATAGTGTGTGAAAAGTACTACAAATCTAACATTCCTATCATTTCATGCCCCTATGACTGGCTTAAAGGGGTTCTCCAGAAAAGATACAAATTAAAGTACTGAAAAAAACATAAACAAACTCTTAAATGCCTTTATTTATAATGTCTCCTTTAGTCTAGGGGACAAACAGTGAAGGAGTTAAAATGGCGTCTCTCAGATTAATGAGTATAAAATCTGTCCTGCTCCTGTAGGACGGCCTGTGTGAGAAAGCAGAGCACAGAGCCCTATGTAAGGTCTGCCGGTATCAGCACTGTGCAGCTGTAGATTATGGGCAGATGACAGCTGAAATAATTGCTCCACTGTGTCTCTGTGCTTTGGAAAAATATTTCCCTCACCCATGACAGCACCCTTAGGACCTCCTATCCAGGACAGGAAACCTGACGAGATAAAAAAAGATCCACAACCCCACCAAACCTCTGTTCAGGTTTCCTGTCCTCCGGATAGAAAGTACCTAGGGAGCTTGTGCTCCTGATACAAGGGTTCACACCGAAGAACTGGGCAAGGCCTGGGTCTCCATACTGTAAAAGGGCCTATCCAGGGCGGCATCAGTCTCTGTGGGGAGCCGCTTACCTAAGACTGCTGTTTCTTCTGCCTCCTCCCACCCTCTAGGGAGCCGCTGTGCCCGTGTTCAGGTGGCTCCGGTTCATTCAGAGGGACACGCGGTAGTCTGCCCATTTTCAAGATGGCAATTGTGATCGGAACATGTGAGATGGTGGTATGGCAACTTCCGTTTGTGACAGCGGTTCCGGTTGTGACGTAATTTCCGGTTCGACAGGCACTAGGTTTGAGCCGGCATACTGGCTGGCTCTGTAGAGCACCCAAGCATCACGAAGTGTTCTACTTGAGCACCAGAGCACACAAGCACTTTGGTGCTCGATCAACACTAATAGGCAGTAAAAAGTTAGTAACCTCCAAGAAATATCTTAAAGTCTGGCAGATGTCTTCTACCTTTTTGGAATATAGTTCAGACCCTTTGGTGCTTCCTGACATTTCGGTAATTTTAGACTTCCTGTAGGCAGGTACAGACAAAAACTTAAAAGCTTCCACCTTGAGGGTACAAGTAGCAGCCCTTAGCTACTTTTTTGACAATAGGTTAGCTGAACATTCCTAGTTCAAGAGGTTCTTAACTGCCGCTTCTAGATTAAATCCTTCTATTCTTCCTTTATCTCCACCGTGGGATCTTAATATGGTCCTGTCCGCTTTGTCCCAGCATCCATTTGAGCCTATTAATGACATTTCTATTAGGCTGCTTACCATTAAAATAACCCCCCCCCCACACTAAGATACCGCAGGATAATCATCGGGCCGATCCCATCTTTAAGGTAGTTTCGGAATTTCAGGATGTTATCCTTTGATCTTTTTGCCCAAATCTGGTGGATCAATTGGAGAAAAATTATAATTGCCTTGATGTGAGGAGGTGTTTGTTGCAGTATCTTGATTCCACTACAGGCTGGAGAATAGATGAAAACTTTCTCTTACAGTTCCAGGATAAATTTAAGGGACATAAGGCAGCCTCAAGTACTATTGCTAGGTGGGTTAAGAATGCCATCTCTATTTCATATTCATCTTTGAACTTGTCTCCACTAACAGGGTTTGGGGCTATTTCCACAGTAGCGACAACATGGGCAGAGATCGCAGAAGCTTCTCTAGCCCAAATATGCAGGGCGGCAACTTGGAGCTCGTCTTATATTTTTATTACACATTATAGGCTGCAACTAAATTCCGATGCAGCATTTGGAAGAAAGGTACTACAATCTGTGGTCCTTCCCTAATTTTGATTTTTAGTTTAGTCTCGCAGGGGTGCTGTCATGGGTGAGGGGAAAACCAACATTTTAGTTTTTTCCATCATCCTGTACTCGTAGGTTCCATATATACTGTACCATCTGTATACACATGGCGCTCCTAAGTTCAATGCAAACATTTGGGGGGGCTCTGGTTACTGGCACTTTTGGGGGGCTATTGTTACTGGCACATTTGAGGGGGACTCTTGTTACTGGTACATGATTGGGGGGCATCTATGGGGGCACATCGTACTGGCACATGATTTGGGGGCATCTGTGGGGGCACATTTTACTGGCACAACAAAAAAATTCAAGGGGGGGGGGGAAATCAGTTTTACTTTTTAGTTTCCATATTTTGACCCCTATAACTTTTTTGTAATTATGAGGAGCTGTATGGGGGCTCATTTTTTGCGGCGCAATCTGATCTTTTCATTGATACTATTCTGGGGAGTGTATGACTTTTTGATCACCTTTTATTAAATTTTTTTTTGAGGAAATGAAACATCCAAAAATGGCGAATCGGCCATTTGGACACTTTTTTCCGTTTTTCTGTTTACCGTATGGAGATTTTTTAAAATATTTTTATAATATGGGCGTTTCCGCACATTGCGACACCCATGATGTATATTTTTATTTATTTTTTCATTTTGGCAAAAGGGGGGTGATTTGAACTTGTGTTTTTTTTTTTTTAAACATTTTTTTTTACACTTTTGTATAGTTCCCATAGGGAATTATAACATGCAATCATCTCATACATTCCAATGCAATAGCCTAAAGTGTATGTGATAGAAGGAGGAGGAGGGCGTGTTTAAGTGGGGAGAGCAACGATTGGTTAAGGTGCAGAAGCTAGTGCATGAGAGAAGCTCAATGCATTGTGGGTAGTGAGGGCAGGCGGGATTAGATTCAGGGTGAGGGCAGTGGCAGCCATCGTAACAGAATAGTGAAATTGCAGTTTTATGCAGACTGGTTGCTAAGGGCTGAATCTTATTAAATATGGGGTAAGTAAGTCTAATAGTTATTGATTCAGGAATATTATGTTATTAGTAACTACATATATAAAAATTGAAATTAGGCTCTAAATGTGACAGTTATCCTTTAAGAGTTTATTTATAATAACATTTTCTTAAGTATTTTCATTTTTTATCTTTACTGGAGAACCCCTTTAAGAGATGTACTCTATTTCAATGGATTAGATTTAAAACCCATTCTCATCACTTCAAGAGGTTGTTAAAGCAGCCGTTTCTATACTCCTCACTTATCTGTGGCAATTATGAAGACTACAACAGTCTGTTTAAGTGTTTCCTTAACTCTGGCATTTGGTATTCCAATGTCAACTATAAGTAAGCCCTTAAAGGGAGTCTGTCTGCACTTCTGACCATTTTAAACTGCTGACAGTACTAGGTATTGGTTCAGGAGAGCAGTACAAACATACCTTTTCTGAAGCTCTTCTAATCAGTAGTGTGAATAGGATGTTTTATTCAGGTAGATTCTGCTCCAGCAACTGCTCAGGACAGTGCTTCACTGTGAAGTGCTCTCTGCGATTAAAGGGTTTTTCTGAGACTTTAACTGATGACCTATCCAGAGAAGCAAACCCTAACTTAATATTTTCACTATGCCTGATGAGAAAAGCTTCGAGAAAGATATGTTTGTACTTCTCTTCCCAGCCCCTACCTAGTGTTGTCCGCAGTTTAGCATTGTGAAATATGCTTACAAGCAAATATGCTTACAAAAAAAGAAAAAGTGAAACTGAAGAAAAGGGGGAAAGAGAAGGCAGGAGAAAAAGGAATAAAAAAAATGGAGAAGAAAGGAAGAAATAAAAAATAAAAAAGGGTGGGAGAGGAAAGGAAGAACCAGGGAGAAGGGAAAAAACAAACAAAAAAAATTGGGCCCTAAGCAAAATAGGCGCTCACCGGACTTTACTGGGGTGAAGACAGCCCAGAGAGCATTGGAATCGGCAAAAATTGATCAGTTTCTGACTTCCTTGAAGATTAGTGAGAGAGCAGGACAAAAAGGGCTGCAGGATGCTAATCTTAAAAGAAAAAAAAATTCTGCAACTACAGTGGAGGAAACAGTGAACCAACCCCCCCAAGTTGAGGGGATCGAGAGAGTGGAGGAGGGAGAACTATCCAATGTTGAATCTTCTCCTTTAAAAAAAAATATTGCTGGCAGTTAAAAAGAAAAAAAAAAGGGGGAACTAAATACATGATATGTCAACGCAGCTCAGGTCAATCCAGTCTGATGTAGCCTTGATAAGGGATGATGTATCGAAGATTCGGGACAAGTTAATATTGTAGAAAACTCCATGAGCGCTTTACAGAAAGAATTTAAAACATCAAAATCTCAAATCTCTATCTTAAAGGCGGACTTTAACAGCCATAGAAAAAAGTTGTAGACCTGGAGGACAGGTCAAGGAGATGTAACGTGAGAATCCTGGGGTTACCGGAGGGTTCTGAAGAAAAAAATTCTGTTCAAATGATACAAACGTTGATCCTGGAGAAGTTTGGAAAATAACATTTCTCTCACTTTTGGTGAAGATATTAGTCTCCCGAGACAGAGATATGTTATTGAGAAGGGAAAGGAAGTGCTCTCCTATTCTATACAACGGGAATAAACTGGCTTTTTTCCTGACTTTTCTAAGATTCAAGAAAAGAGACGTACTTTTACTGTGGTTAAAAAAACATACAGGGAAAGGATATTAAGTACTCATTGGTTTATCCAGTGAAACTTAGGAACAAATTAATGATGGAACTCATTTCTTTGACACTCCGGATCTCGTCAAGGATTGGCTTGATCGGAAAAATATCTGACTAGCTTCATTCTCCTTTTCTTGATCGCAACAGTTGTGGGGTTATGTGGCAGTGAGAGGGGGAGGGATGGTCTTAGTTGAGAGATCTGTTGCAAAATGTGGTGGATCAAATGGAGTGGGGGGGTAAATTTGTTTTTGGGGAGGGTTGCGATGTGTCTCATAGGATAGGGGGGACGGGGATAGGATCATTGAAAATCTCCACATTTAGGGAGCTCTATTAATTGATTTAATGTCAGTTAGAATTTTAACCTGGAACGTTCGGGGTCTGGGGGATAAATTAAAGAGACAAGTGGTTTTTGATCTCATGCAGAGACATTTACAAGCGATTGGAGTGAGTTTTTTTTCATAGGACAATTGACTTTGTCTGCGAGGCATCCTCTGTGGATAAACAATGGAGATGTTTTCTTGCATGGTAAACTCATTACCTCATTAGTTATTGGGGATTTTAATTGTGTCTTCAATCCTACTACAGACAGGATCTCCATGGGGGAAAACGGACATACATTTGTCCAAGGGTCTCCCCTGGCACATTTTCGTCAGGAATTTGGTTTTGGGGACGTTTGGGGATGGTTAGGACATGGGAGAAGAGCTTACTTTACTGTATAAGTAAATCCATAAAATCTATGTCTAGGATAGATCTAGCCTTAATGAAGGAAAAATATAGGCGTTATGTAAAACGGATTAAATATGAGGCAATGTCTCTTTTGGACCATGTACCTGTGTCTCTCAAGCCCTGTATGGCCCACAATGAACATATGTCGAAATCCCCATTAAGACTAAACCCCCATTGGTTGTAGGTAATGGAGAATCATGAATTAATACAACAGGAGATTGCGTGTTTTTGGGATACTTATTACAATTCAGCCAGAACTCAGTTTGGGATGGGTTCAAGGCATTCATGAGGGAGGTTTTTGTCAGAAATATTGCTGAGCTAAGGAAAGGATATGGTATCAATGAGAATACCTTAAAAGAAGCAGTGATATCAGCTATAATTTCCTTTTCTAGGGATAAGACAGAGGAAAATAGAAAAAAAAAATGCAGAATGCAAGCCAGGCCTATTCTGACTTTTTGCTGGAGAAGGCTCAAAAGGGGTTATTCTTTAGGGGTCAAAAATATTTTACTGAATCAGGGAAAATTGCTCTCGAGAGTGATTTTTAACCAGAATAACAAAAAAGAGTTAGGTAACATCCGTCTATCAGAGGGTAAAATAGTTAATGATCTGGATCTTATAAAGGGAACATTTCTTAATCACTTTTCGGACCTATATAAAGCAGATGGCAATATTACGGATGAAATGATGGATTCCTATCATTACTGATATCCAAAGAGATTCGCTTTAGGCAGATTTCTCTATACAGGAATTGGAAGCGGCAATTAAAGCATGCTCTGGTAACTCTTCCCCTGGATCAGATAGATTTCCATATTATTTTTACTATAAATATGGTCAAGTTATTCTTTCTAGGCTGTTGAAGGTATTTGATGAATCATTGGAGGATGGGAGTTTACCGGAGTCAATGAGGGAAGCTGCAATAATATTAGTCCCAAAAAAAAGTAAGGACCTCCCAGATTTGAGTCGGATGCGAAGCTTCTCTCAAGGATTCTGGCTATAAGGCTCTCTAAGGTTATCCCTTCAATTATACACCCTGATCAGAATGGGTTATTCCAAATAAGGATAATCATCATAACCTACACAGCTTATTTATGAATATTCAGTCGTCTGGGGGGTCTCTCGCTCCATCCTGTCTTTGGATGCCTCCAAGGCTTTTAATAGGGTAGGGTGGAGTGGAGATTCCTCTGGAAGGTCTTGGGCAGGATGGGATTTGGAGATAGATTTATAGATATGATTAAACTGTTATCCAGATCCCCTATGGCGAGACTGAACATCAATGGGAGTTTGACATCTAGTTTTACTTTGAATAGGGGTATTCGCCACGGTTGCCCATTATCCTCATTGTTATTTGATATTTATATTGAGCCCTTGGCTTTGGTTGTTAGACAGGATACTAAAATTAAAGGGTTTGTAACTTTAGGAATAGAGGATCGTATTTCTTTATATGCGGATGATGTCTTATTCTTTATAGATCATACTAATACAACCCTTCCAAGACTCATCCGAATAGTTAACTCCTTTGGCAAGTTCACTGGCCTAGATATAAACTGGTCAAAAACTACTCTTATGCCAGTGGATAACTTTGTACCCTCTAGTGAAGGACTTCTGAGTAAGTTAAATGTCTCTGACTCCTTTCAATATTTTGGTATGACTATATCCTCCAAGATTGAAGATTTTTTACACCTTAACCTGATTCCATTGTTAACTAAACTAAGGTTAAAAATTGGGATATGGCTTTGACTTCCTTTATCTAGAGCTGACAGAGTATCCCTGGCTAAGATGGCGATCCTACCCCAACTCCTCTATATTCTTAGGAATTCACCCATATGGATAGAGGATACGTTTTTTAAACTTATGGAGAGAATTATTAATGATTTGTTGTGGGGAAGAAAGCGGGTAAGGCTTAAATTGGAATATTTATATAAGCCGCTGGAGCAGGGGGGATTGAATCTTCCCTACAGTACTTCAAAAGCTATTTTATAGCTGGGCAGTTATGGTTATATCGTGAATGGGAGAATAGTCCATTATGTACGACTCGTGAGGAGATCTCCGTATAGCAATATATTTGCCTTATTAGAATCTGGGCAACTGAATAATGTGGATCAGGAGTACAAAGAGGCTAGAAGGTTGTTATCCAAATTTTGGGACACTACTAGATTATGAATAATAAATTAGAAGTGTGGCTCACTCTCTGGTTGTATCGGACTAGGTGCTCTATCTACTGTGTATGACTTCACCCTGTCACAATGTAGTAATGTATAATTAAATTAGATAGGCACACTTTATCTAGGATTACTTAGAGAATTGCAAAATGCAAAAGTCTCTAAGCAATCCTAGATAAAGTGTGCCTATCTAATTTAATTATACATTACTACTAGATTATGATTTGGGATAAAAGGATCGCTCCAATGCACTCCTCTTTGGTACAATTCCAATCTACAGGCCTTAGATGGAATTGCTGGAGATCAGTTTTGGCACAAATATAGCATTTTATATGTTACACAGGTGGTGAAGAATAGAGAGATAATATCGTTTTCGGAGTTAGCAGAAAGGGATCATTTGGATAATTTGTCGTGGTTTCGATATTTTCAGTTGCGATCAGCACTTTCTAGCGTTTTGAGATAGACACTTCCAATTTTCTAAATGATTTAATAGTGAATTTAGAACGGAGAGTTAAGATTACACATATTTACAAATTATTATAAAGCGGTATTTAGTAGAATACAATCACCAGGACAAAAGGCCTGGGGGGTTGAGTGTCCAGATATTCTATTAGAGGGATGGGGAAATATTTTTGTGAACTTAAGCTCCATATCTCATAACTTCAATCACGTTTTGGTACAATTCAATATTTTGCACAGATTATATGCTACGCCCCTATGGCTTAATAAATGTGGGTTAAGAGATAGCTCTAAGTGTCCACAGTGTGATTTACCTGGTGCAGATTTTCTACACATGCTTTTGTTTTGTCCAAAACTAGAAGGATATTGGAGTGCTATTAATAATTTTCTTATTCGCAAACTGAGATAAAAGGTTGGATTTTGGGCGATCTTTCTAATTTAAGTACCTATAAATATAAGAAAATTCTTTTAGGTAGAATATTGTTTTGGGCTAGACTCCTGATTACTCGGGCCTGGTTTTCACGATATGTCCCAGAGCTGAGAACATATGGATAAATTTGGTTAATAAGGTAAGAAATTATGAAAATATTCTTTATAAGCAAAGGAATGCTCAAGAGAAGTGGACGAAGATGTGGGAGACTTGGAGGTGTTAAACCTCCTCCTCTCATTTCTATGTTTGACTCCTTTTTGACTTTACCTTTCTTTAATTTGTTCTCTCTCTTTTTTTTGTTGTTAGTTTTTTCCTTTTCCTCCCTCTTGCTTATTTTTGAGTGATAGAGGTATTTGAGACGCATCGCAAGGGTAGGGGGGGTTAGGAGTAAGACCCCATTCACTCGTCCGCAAATGGGTCCGCATCCGTTCCGGAATTTTGCGGAACGGGTGCGGACCAATTCATTCTCAATGGGTCCGGACGTGAAGCGGAGAGCACACTATGGCCAGAGGTGGTACTGCAATAACAGCAAAGTAGGCTGCACTACACTGTTTCTCTTCAGCAAGTGATGCACCACTAATGCATAGGTTCAAAATGTCATATGCAATCTACAGATGTGCCCTTCTTTAACTTGCCTTTAAACCTAACACATCCCTAGATGTATAACACCAAATGTTAAACATACCAGAAAAAAATATGCATTTAACAGAAACTACCTGTTGTCTTTGTGAGAGCTTATATCTGTCCATTCTGATGTGGTGCCAGTGGATTACCCGTTATGGTTACCCAGTGTCACTTACAATTTTGTTTCAGTTTTTATTTATGTCACTCACCTTTGTGGTGACATGTCCCCAAGCAGCACATGACCCAGCACGACGTGCCATTTGTGGGCACGTCACCACTGAGGCCAGTCATTGCCTGCAACAACACACGTGACCTCATCCATCTGGAAGTTTACAGGATGGGGACCAGAAAACTGTTAAAGGGAACCAAATAACTGGAATGGAGCAGTGGGGAACACATGAGTATGTTTTGGTTTTTTTTAACAGGTACAACCAGTTGTTATAGAAAGTTATAGAATTTCAAACAGTTGGACAACTCCATTAAGGTCAGTAACAAATTCTATTACTATAAAACATGGTTCACAATATACGTTCTGTTCTCACTCTTTTTCCATTATCAAGGCTTTTAGCACATCTTTCCATCTTTGGTAAAGATTGTACAAACTGCAAAACTGAGGTGATAAAATATTTATTTCAGTTAGTTATCATTAGATATTAACACTCCATTTGCTAATTTTGTGTTAAGATAAGGTAGAGCATGAAACAGTGTCTGGAAGATGAATTCTGCTATACACTGAATATATTGACTTAGCTTCACATAAAGATGCATTTGATATGATAGCCTAGAAAATCAGCCAGAACAACACCGGCCCTTCCCTTGTTCAATTACAACACCAAGATTCTGCCAGTTTAGTCCAGTTCAATTGCATTCATTCTGCTTTTAGATATAGTGTTTGCTCACAAAACTACAGAAATATAGTGGTTCTTTCTCCAACATGCTTAAAGCAAGCAAACAGAAGATGAACAGGGGCAGCCAAATGTGTTGGGACTCTAAAAAGGGGCATCATACTGTTTTTAATCTGCACATTATTTCAGAGAGCAAGAGTAAAGCTGTCTTTCCCTTCTTCCTTCCGACTTCCCCATACACATACACGTTTGGCTTGGCGGTAAAAGCTGCTGTCAGACAGTTCCGAAAGTGGCTTATCTCCCTGGAGCTCCCTATACACATTAGTGTGATCTCCACACTTGATATCACAGCCTGAAATCAGGCATGACTGCCACCACCCGAGATAAATGTAAGTGCCCCCCCGCATGCGGCCATTGTCCCCCACTGCCCCCAGGAGCCGCTGCCATCAGCAGAGAATGTCTGCTTTAAGCTACAGCTGACACTTTGCTGCTATGGCCGAAATCGCTGCTGGCACCGATCTCGGCCGTTTCTCCCTATAGATGCCACAGTCAGCAGCCACCCGCGGCATTCATGGGGTTGAGAGGGAGGGAACTCCCTCTCTCTTGCATCGGGCCGCAGCTGCTGCGATGGCAGCGGCCCGATGGTTGCCATGGCAACCGGACGCCTTACAAAGGCGTTCGGGTTACCATGTACCTAAGACTGATCAGACCCTAAGGGTCTGATCAGCCTTAGTTAAGTGTAGCACTGACTATACAGTGCATTGCAATAGATGACTATTGCATTGCACTGTATAGTCATCAGGCCCACTGGGTCTTGAAGATCCAGATGGGTCTTGATAAATAAAACAAAGTGTAAAAAAACAAAAAAGTGGGAAAAAAAGTGAAAAAAAGGAAAAAAGATTTTTTTTTTAAATTTAAATAAAAATAAAATAAAAACTGTCTTTTCTCATATCCGTTCATTTATGTCATAAAAAAAAAAAAACTACACATAATTGGTATAGCTGTGCCCGTAACGACCTGATCTATCAAAGTATCATATTACTAATCTCGTGCGGTAAATGCCGTAAAGAATAATGTAGAAAAAAAAATGACGGAATTGATGTTTTTGTCACCTCACGTCCAAAAAAAAATAAACAAGTGATCAAAAAGACATATGTACCCCAAAAATGATACCAATAAACACTACAGCCCGTCCCGCAAAAAACAAGCCCCTACACAGCTACATTGGTGAAAAAAAATAAATGTTGTGGACTTTGGCGATGCAAAATTTATATATTTTTTTTAACACTGCTGGCACCGATCTCGGCCGTTTCTCCCCATAGATGCTGCGGTCAGCAGCCACCAGCGGCATTCATGGGGTTGAGAGGGAGGGAACTCCCTCTCTCTTGCATCGGGCCGCCGCTGCTGCGATGGCAGCGGCCCAATGGTTGCCATGGCAACCAAACGCCTTACAAAGGCATTCGGGTTGCCATGTACCTAAGGCTGATCAGACTCTAGGGGTCTGATCAGCCTTAGTGTAAGTGTAGCACTGACTATACAGTGCATTGCAATAGATGACTATTGCATTGCACTGTATAGTCATCAGGCCCACTGGATCTGGAAGATCCAGATGGGTCTTGATAAATAAAAAAAACTGTAAAAAACAAAAAAGTGAAAAAAAAGGATTTTTTTTTAATTTAAATAAAAATCAAATAAAATTTGCTTTTTCTCATATCCGTTCATGTATGTCATTAAAAAAAACTAAATAAAACAAAAAACTACACTTAATTGGTATAGCCGCGTCTGTAATGACCTGATCTATCAAAGTATCATATTACTAATCCCGTGCGCTAAATAGCGTAAAAAATAATGTAAAAAAAAATGACGGAATTGATGTTTTTGTCACCTCACGTCCACAAAAAATAAAAATAAACAAGTGATCAAAAAGACATATGTATCCCAAAATGATACCAATAAAAACTACAGCCCATCCCGCAAAAAACAAGCCCCTTCACAGCTACATTGGTGAAAAAATATAAATGTTATGGAGTTTGGCGATGCAAAATATCATTTTCTTTTAAACACAAAAGTGATTTTATTGCTGAAAAAGTAGTAAAACATAAAAAACTACATAAATTTGGTATTGCCATAACTTTATCAACCCACAGAATGAAATAATCATATAATATTTACCACAAGAGGAACCCCATAACAAATAAAAATAAAAAACACTGACAGAATTGCCATTTTTGCCTACTTCACCTCCACAAAAAATGGTATAAAAAGTAATCAAAAAGACATATGTACCCCAAAATGATACCAATAAAAAGTACAGCCCGTCCCGCAAAAAAAACAAGTCCACACACAGCTACATTGGTGAAAAAATACAAATGTTATGGGCCCTAAACTAATTTCAGCAAATTACATTTTAGAAAATCCCAATGCCACTTTTACCCTTCTGAATGCTGCTGTGCCCCCAATCAGCGGATTATGACCATGTATGAGGTGTTGCCGTATTCAGGAAAAAATGCATAACAAATTTTGCGGTGCATTTTCTCCTGTTACCCCTTGTGAAGATGAAAAATTTGGGGCTAAAGCAACTTTATATTGAAAATAAAATAAAAAATTTCATTTTCACAGGCATGTGTTTCTAAATTCTATGAAACGCTTGTTGGGTCAAAGCATTCACTTCATCGCTAGATTCATCCCTTGAGGGGGTAGTTTACAAAATGGGGTCAATTTTGGGGGTTTTCTTTCTAGGGGTACCTCAAGAGCTCTTCAATTGTGACATGGTACCTGAAAACCATTCCAGCAAAATCTGCCCTCCATTAAAAATATGGCGCTCCTTTCCCTCTGCACCCTGCCGTGTGCCCATAAAACAGGTTACGACCACATATGGGGGGTTTCTGTAAATTGTGGAATTAGGGTAATAAATATTGAGGTTTCTTTGGCTGTTAACCCTTGCCGTGTTACAGGAAAATTGGATTTAAATGGATAATCTGCCCAAAAAAATGAAATTTTAAAATTTCCCCTCCATTTTGCTTTAATTCTTGTGGAACACCTAAAGGGTTAATAAAGTTTGTAAAATCAGTTTTCAATAACTTGAGAGGTGCATTTTCAACAATGTGGTCATGGGTGGTTTCTACTGTGTAAGCCCCACAAAGTGACTTCATAACTGAAATGGTCCTTAAAAAAAGTGGGTTTTCTTAAAAATTTAATAATGTGCTTCTAAACTTCTAAGCCTTCTAACTTCCTAAAAAAATAAAATGACATTTGCAAAATGATGCCAACATAAAGTCGACATATGGGGAATGTAAAGTGATAACTATGTTATAAAGTATCACTAGCCGTCTTAAAAGCAAAGAAATTCTAATTTTGAAAATAGAAAATTTTTCCAAAATGACAGCACATTCTGTCCTAAGCCCCCTGCTCCACATCTGAATCAGACACAACTGGACAAGGAGGATAGAAACTGCCAGCTATTGATGGCCACCACAGAGGGACGGCTTTTGGGGCAGTATTGTGCTATACTCTGCTATTTGGTTCTGTTGGGACGGTATTTTGCACTATTGCATTGATGACTCTCCTTATTTATGTTGCCCCGCCTTCAGTCAATTTGGATCCACATACAAAATAGGGCCACTTTTAGTTTTTTGTTTCCAGGGCCACTATAGGTTCCCAGTCCGCCCCTGGAATTTTCTTCAGCAGTTTAAAAAAATTCGAGACAGTTGTAGTGTAAGTTAAAATACACCGTCACATAGAAACATTTTTTACATAATTCTATAGTGATTCTTCCAAAGGCTGAGAAAGCCCTGCATTCTGGTGACAGAGGCTCTTTATCCCTTTCACTGCCGATGTTCTGTATGTAATAAGTGATCATAGTGTGCCCTGAGGCACATCTTCCTTTTTGGACGAAGCGAGGATCGGGACAATCATCGTGAATGAGTGTTCAATAGAATGCTAATTCCAAATAAGTGCATTTTGTAAATGTGCTGCTGATCACCCAACAAATGTGCATTTGATGGTGATCACATCTTTTATGCAACACATAAAATCATTTGTTGCCCGTAAAAAGTGAACCTGCATAGGGGAAGAACAATCACAGTAGCGGTACTTTGTCCCCATGCAGGGGAGCGGATTGCTGCGTGTATAATGCTACTATCACCTTGGCTCATCGATCTGCAAATTAGCAACAATATTTGCTTGTGCTTTGGCCTGTGTACAATGGCCTTAAAGAGCACCTTTCATCAAGGTAAAAAATGTGTGCTAAGTATGCTGACATGTAGAGCGGCGCCCAGGGATCTCCCTGCACTTACTATTATCCCTGGGCGCCGCTCCGTTCGCCCGGTATAGGCTCCGGTATCTTCTGGGACTTGGTTATACTAGGAGGAGCCTATAGTAGGCGTATCCCAGGCTGTAGGGCTGGCCAATCGCAGCGCTCGGCTCACAGCCTGGGAGAAAAAAAACCTCCCAGGATATGAGCTGTGCGCTGCGATTGGCCAGCGCTACAGCCTGGGATACGCCTACTATAACCAAGTGATACTAGGCTCCTCCTAGTATAACCAAGTCCCAGAAGATACCGGAGCCTACACCGGGCGAACGGAGCGGCGCCCAGGGATAATAGTAAGTGCAGGGAGATCCCTGGGCGCCGCTCTACAAGTCAGCATACTTAGCACACATTTTTTACCCTGATGAAAGGTCCTCTTTAAGCCTGAAATCACACATTACATTTTTGTGGCAGTTTTTTTTTTATAGTCAAATAAAATAATGGATTCAAAAGAGAAAAGACATATAAGTCTTTTCAGTATACTTTTCCTTCTTTATGAATCCGTGCCTGTTTTTGGATCAAAGAAATGCAGCAAAAACCGCATGTGCGATTCCAGACCAACACAGTTTTCTTCCCTCAAGTGACCCTTCTCTACAAGTGCAGAGAGGATTCTTAATTCCCAATTGTTTCTTAGAATAAAGGTGTCTGTACACATTAAAGGGACGTCCTCTGAACGCAATGATTTCCGATGACTACATAATGAGTATATGGGTGTTGTCAATCTCCTCTGATGGCACATATGAGGGAGAAAAAAATAAATAAATAAGAATTGACATGTAGGATTTCAACATGCCTGATCCTTTGTTCCCACAAGCAGTATGCTCTGGATGGTGGAGGTGGGCAGCACCATATTTCCTTCTCTCCACCGAAATAACATATATCTTTGGATCAGCATGTCTATAGAGGTATCAGGAAAGCATAGTTGTTGGATGAAAGACAGTTCAGGCAACAGCTAATTAAAGTTATGGCACCTTTAGGCTTTGGTCGTCTTTCTAAATATAATTCTGACCAAACACAGGAATTACCACAGGGAAAAAAACAAGACCCTGGTAGAACAATGGATGTGACACAATAATATCCAATAGCAATGATCCTTCTTTCCTATTCATTGCCTGCATATGAGCCAAAATTTATCGAAAGGGCATGGCCACGAGTCATATTGTAGAGAAGAGATAAAAAGTTGGGCAACATTGTTCTAGAACAGAAAACATTTTTACTGAAAAAGAGCCCAACACATATTGTGTACAGTACAGTTATGGCCAAAAGTTTTGAGAATCACATAAATATTGGAAATTGGAAAAGTTGCTGCCTAACTTTTTATAA
Organism: Bufotes viridis; assembly: GCA_033119425.1. Taxonomy (NCBI): domain Eukaryota; kingdom Metazoa; phylum Chordata; class Amphibia; order Anura; family Bufonidae; genus Bufotes; species Bufotes viridis. The sequence continues at coordinate 358,848,097 of CM065591.1, read as the reverse complement.
TAGCAATTTGCATATACTCCAGAATGTTATGAAGAGTGATCAGATGAATTGCATAGTCCTTCTTTGCCATGAAAATTAACTTAATCCCAAAAAGACCATTCCACTGCATTTCATTGCTGTCATTAAAGGACCTGCTGAGAACATTTCAGTAATCGTCTTGTTAAATCAGGTGGGAATGTTGACGAGCACAAGGCTGGAAATCATTATGTCAGGCTGATTGGGTTAAAATGGCAGACTTGACATGTTAAAAGTAGGGTGATGCTTGAAATCATTGTTCTTCCATTGTTAACCATGGTGACCTGCAAAGAAACGCGTGCAGCCATCATTGCGTTGCATAAAAATGGCTTCACAGGCAAGGATATTGTGGCTACTAAGATTGCACCTCAATCAACAATTTATAGGATGATCGAGAACTTCAAGGGAAGAGGTTCAATTCTTGTTAAGAAGGCTTCAGGGCGTCCAAGAAAGTCCAGCAAGCACCAGGATCGTCTCCTAAAGAGGATTCAGCTGTGGGATCGGAGTGCCACCAGTGCAGAGCTTGCTCAGGAATGGCAGCAGGCAGGTGTGAGCGCATCTGCACGCATAGTGAGGCAAAGACTTTTGAAAGATGGCCTGGTGTCAAGAAGGGCAGCAAAGAAGCCACTTCTCTCCAAAAAAATCAGAGACAGATTAATCTTCTGCAGAAAGTATGGTGAATGGACTGCTGAGGGCTGGGGCAAAGTCATATTCTCCGATAAAGCCTCTTTCCGATCGTTCGGGGCATCAGGAAAAAGGCTTGTCCGGAGAAGAAAAGGTGAGCGCTACTATCAGTCCTGTGTCATGCCAACAGTAAGGCATCCTGAGACCATTCATGTGTGGGGTTGCTTTTCATCCAATGGAGTGGGCTCACTCACAATTTTCCCCAAAAACACAGCCACGAATAAAGAATGGTACCAAAACACCCTCCAACAGCAACTTCTTCCAACACTACAACAACAGTTTGGTGAAGAAAAATGAATTTTCCAGCTGGCATGGTGTACCGTGCCATAAGCAAAAGTGATAACTAAGTGGCTCGGGAAACAAAACGTTGACATTTTGGGTCCATGGCCTGGAAACTCCCCAGATCTTAATCCCATTGAGAACTTGTGGTCAATCAAAAACCCACTGATTCTGACAAACTCCAAGAAGTGATTATGAAAGAGTGGGTTGCCATCAGTCAGGAAGTGGCCCAGAAGTTGATTGAGAGCATGCCCAGTCGAATTGCAGAGGTCCTGAAAAAGAAGGGCCAACACTGCAAATACTGACTCTGCATAAATATCATGTAATTGTCGATAAAAGCCTTTGAAAAGTATGAAGTGCGTGTAATTATATTTCACTACATCACAGAAACAACTGAAACAAAGATCTAAAAGCAGTTTAGAAGCAAACTTTGTGAAAACTAATATTTGTGTCATTCTCAAAACTTTTGGCCACGACTGTAGATCAGATAATATGGCAACAACATCAGTACATATAGTGGCATGCAAAGGTTTGAGAACCCTGGTCAAAATTACTGTTACAATGAACAATTAAGCAAGCTGAAGATGAAATGATCTTCAAATGGCATAAAATTAAAGATGAAACACACTTTTCAAAATGCTAAGCATTATCAGTGTATTATTTTAGATTTGTACAATTTTGGAGTGAAAAAGGGCTAAGAATTAGATTGCAAAAGTATGGGAACCTAAGGAGATTTGAGCGGTTAGATAACTTTGACCGAGATCTCAGACCTTAACTAGCCTGTTAGGGTTAAGGATTGTACACAATCATCATTAGGAAAGGTCTGGTGATACAAATTTCAAAGCTTTATGTATACCCAGACTCCTCTAACCATTTCCCAAAAAAACCTCAGCCATGGGTTCTTCTAAGCAGCTGCCTAACACTCTGAAAATAAAAATGATTGAGGCCCACAAAGCAGGAGAAGGCTATAAGAAGATGGCAAAGCATTTTCAGTTTGCCGTTTCGAAATGTAATTAAGAAATGGCAGATAACAGCAGTAGTTGAGGTCAAGAGAAGGTCTGGAAGATCAAGAAAACTTTCAGACAGCTGCTCATAGGATTGCTAGAAAGGCAAATCAGACTTTCAGAAAGCAGACTCTGGAGTTGTGGTACATTGTTCTACTGTTCAGCGACACCTGCACAAATATGGCCTTGATGGAAGAGTCATTACAAGCAAACTGCTCCTGAGTCCTCACCACAAAATTCAGCATCAGATGTTTGCAAAAGAACATCTTAACAAGCCTGGTGCATTCTGGAAACAAGATCTGTGGACCACTGGGGTTAAAATAGAACTCTTTGGTCACAATGAACAAAGGTATGTTTGGAGAAAAAAAGGCTGATCATTTCATGAAAAGTACACCTCTCCATTAAGCATGGGAGTGGATCAATCATGCTTTGGGGTTGCATTGTAGCCAATGCATGGGAAACATTTCATTGGTAGTGAGAAAAATGGATTCAATGAAATTCCAGCAAATTCTGGAAGCAAACATAATACCAACTCTAAAAAAGCTGAAGTTGACAAGAGGATGGCTTCTACAAATGGATAATCATCCTAAACAAACCTCAAAATCCACAATATACTACTGTACCTCAAAAGGAGCAAGCTTAAGGTTTTATCATGGCTCTCACACAGTCCCCTAATCTGAACATCACTGAAAATCAGTGGCTAGACCTCAAAAGAGTAGTGTATGCAAGACAGCCCAGGAATCTCATAGAACTGGAAGATGGTAGCAAGATGGGATGAAACTGAAACACTTCAAAAAAGTGTTTACCAGCTGTGATACTGTGATGCTACAAGGTACTAGACATGCAGGGTTGCTTTGGATTATTTTCCATTTTTATTATTTTGAAAATGTAAAAGATGTAACTAAAAAGTTGCTTTTGCTTAAAGAGGACCTTTCACCGGTCCAAAGTTTGTTAGGTAAAGCTATGTACATGCAGGGCGGCACCCAGGGATGCCCCTGCACTTAATATTATCCCTGGGTGCCGCTCCGTTCGTCCGCTGTAGCCCCCGGTACCGGCGCACGTGCTGCTGCTAACTTTTCTGTAGGAGGAGACATCCTCTTTTGCCCTGGATGTTTATAGGTGACAAAATATAGTCCTATACTTAACTTTAAAAAATCTATTTAAAATAAGCATCAGTGTGAAACAATCATGGAGTGGCAACATTTCAGGAATTAAACCCTTCATCAGGTTGTTAGGCAGTTAGCTTCAATGTGGTCACAGATTGAAGATGTCTGCTCTATTTAACTCTATGGGACAGCAGGAGATAGAGTACAGGAGAGGCTCTATTTTCATGATTAGCAGGGGCCCCAGTGGTCAGACCCATGCCAATCAGACACTTATCCCCTACTCTGTGTATAGAGGATAGGTGTCATTCTTTAATGGGAGTCATACATTAAAGGGTTTATGTCACGATTGATGTAAAAAATGAGAATCATACAGTACATGACAATAATTCTGAAAAAAAACTAGAACCAACCCTGTTCCTCACATGGATCCAGAGATCTCACCATTAATTGTTCCAATTGGTCTGCTACAGTATGGTTAGCTTGGCAGCTCAAGGCATGTTTCCTTTTTGCTGCAGCTCTCGCTCTGTAACTGCCATAGCTTGTAGCTCAGTGCGACAGACAAAAAACAAGGAAAAGAACAAACAGCAGGTGGCGCTATACAGATACAATTTATTGAATTATTAATTACACACAATTACAAAAGTATTCAGATCCCGGTGCTGGTTTGAAAAAATGTAGACTATATTTTGTGACACAAACCCTTTAAGAACTTAGCACCGAGAAAAATAAAGAGATTGGATGCTGAGAAATCATACATGACTTTCTTATGCAATTACATCCTTACCTTAAAAAGCGTTCATACAGATGCCCAGATGCAACAGAGAAGATATTTAGAATGTCTGATTTCTTTTCTTTTATTTCTGTATTTATTGCTCCTGTAAAACTGAACAAAAAAAATATTTTATTTTACCTAGTATAAAAAGAGGGATTAAACAGTTATAGTAAGCAAATGTTCAATATTTTACTGGTGTCTGGAATTTTCATATTTTGTTTTCGTAACATTCAGACATTGTCACAACCACAGGAAACGGAAGAAAGTCAGTGTTCTCCTTGTTAAGCAAAATGTCTGACTGCACAGACAGTATTTCAAGCAAACCCATGAAAGAGAAACTGGATTCATAGGCAATATAGTAAAACAGTGTAAGAAATCGAAACACTAGTGCAGTCTCTCATACACAGTAGTGGGGTTGGACAAAATACCACTGCTGTTCTCATGTCATTGCCTCTAGTAAACATGTTTGGTCGTACATTGATTGGAACAGATTGGGCACAATTTTCATTGAATGTAATACAGATTATTAGATTTGCTTGCATAAAATATTTTTGTTATCTTAATACAATAACTATACCATTTTGGACAATACAAATTATCATTAAAATAATTGCTAAATTGAAGACGTCATCAGTTTAACCCCTTCCCGACCAGCGCCTTACTAGTACAGCGCTGGCCGGGTCTTTAAAGATGGCGTCCGCTCCTGAGAGAAATCGGTTAAAATCCCTTTATTATTAATTATTAAAATTCCATTTAATGACTATTCAGGCAAGGATTTGTGTGAACCCGGACCTGGTCAGGGTAAAATATAATGACCCAGATACCTATTGGCTGCCACCCCAAACAGCACAATCCTATAAAGCCGAGTCCTGATAGTGGATAAGGACTCAGCGGATAATTGATGTACAAACTATTGCAAAGACCTGGGGGTAGTATGCAATCAGTGTACTGTGGGATATATTGCTGAGCGGGTATATATTTAAATGCCGCTCTCCACAATACTAGTCCAAACACCAATGCCCAATTGACATTTGCCTAAAATGCTCACGTGTAGGCTAATACAAATGCCATAATATAAAATATTTTCCCCATATGGCAAAGGAGAAAAATCATCAAAATAACTGTTTTTGGTCGCTTTAAATAAAAAGTGATCAAAAAGTCACACCCCAGAATGGTTTCAATGGAAAGTACAGATCGCATACTTCCATAGACATAACTACATAAAAGTTATAATGGTCAGAATATGATGATAAAATAAAACAGATTTTTTCCAAGGTTTTTATTATTTTATCAGTATCAGAACACAAGGAAAACTATACATATAACATATTGCTGGTCAGTTTTATCGCACATCAAATGTAAATAAAAAACCCGTAAAACTGTGGAGGAATTGTTTTTCTAATTCCACCCCATTTGGAATTTTTTTCCTGCTCCCAACTACATCATATGCAATATTAAATGGTGGCACTGGAAAGTACAACTTGTCCTGAGAAAAAAAAAAAAAAAAACGGAAAAATAAAAAAGTTATGGCTCTGGGAAGACGGGGAGCACAAAATGAAAAATATAAAAAATGAAAATACCTCTGGGGTAGAAAGGGTTATGAAGATCTGTATAGATTTGCAGTGACAATGATAAGCTCATCTACCCTTATCAATAATATATACGGTATATAATATAAATATTACAGATCCCAGTTTGGAGAAGGGATGCGGACACAACTCAGTTACATCATATAACTTACAATTTCTAAGTTAAATTTATATTGTGTTACCACTTTAGCAGGTTTTAATTTATATTTATTTAATTCATTTATATAGCTCTTACATATTCCACTGTAATGCACAGAAATTGCCATTACTCACATCAGCACTTGTTCCCATTGGGGCTTACAATCTAAATTCTGAATCAACCTATCTGTATATTCTAATGTGGGGGGAAACCCGAACACTGAGCCACCATGTTGCCCTACTAGCCTCTTGACTAAACTAATACTTATCTGGTTAAACCTATATTTACAATCCAGCTTATCCTAAAGACTCCAATACTCAGCTATAATTAAGCATTAAATCAACAAACCTACAAAAACAAAACAGCAGCACCACCAAAGATAATAAATTACATCTCATGTTTCCTATTTATCACCCGTAATAACTAATTTACAACTAATAAGGATGAGATGTCATTTATTAGTTGCAGTGGTTCTTTAATTAACGCCTGTATTTGACTATGCAATTTCCTCTTGATTGTCAGCATGAACAGTTAAATCATATTTATAGCTAACCTATTGTTTCTTTTATAAATTGAAATACTCCAAATTAATGTGTTGATCACTTTTATTATATACCTTAATAGGGATTTGACCTAATTATTACGGTTACAGAGCTTGCTACAACCCCCCTGCTTCCCTTCACACATAGTTAGACAATAACGTTATGACTGCTTGTTGCTGCCACAAGGGGGAGCTTTTTAAAGAGTTATGTATACAGCAAGTGGTGCCTGCATGAAGCCAGATGTTCATCATGTCTGTAGGTTTTACTCCATTTGTGAGTTGACCGTTTACATTTCTGTACTTTTATTTTTGTAGGACAGAATAGCGTAGCATAACATGCTTTTCTATCCTGCAAAAAAAAAGTACAGAAACGCATTTTTTTTTACACTGCAGTAAATGGGAGATGGATAAAAACATAAGATAATACCATCTGTTAAACATATACTTTTTTTTTAAATCCAGATACTTCTGTTATGATTTGTTCACCGTTTCCCATTGTATGCCGTGTGGCTGATTGCCGTGTTGTGCGTCCTGGCTGCAGATACTTGTGGCTGTGAACATGAAGATTGTGTTTTTATCTACTCTCTATTAAGTAGGGCAGGGGTTAATCTGTGCCAGCTAATTCTCTGTGCCTTGTAGGGCATTGCTTGTTTGGTCTCGGTTTAGTTCTGTTAATGTATCTAGTCTTAGTTCCTGTTCAGACTGTGCCTGTAGTTTTGGTGTATTTCCTGATTCCTGTGCCTCCAGGTGCATGCATCAGAGTTCCTGAGTTCAAGGCTCAGCTACCAAGTATACCAGGACCATCCCAGTAGGTAGCAGTCTGGTCACTAACCCGCAACAAAGTCCACATCCTTGTAAAAGGGGTTAAGGGGTGAATAACAGGGGGGCATTACATCCTTATGGTTTGGCCCAGCATCAAACCGGTTACTTGGCACAGTGGTTCCACACTACCACTGATCTGTCTTGATCGATAACAGCGGTTCCGTAACAACTTCCTACTTCCTTTGATACACTTTATATCTTTATTTAAAAAGGTTTCACAAAATTGTATACTTAAAAAAAAGACACAAACTTATTGAAACGTATGCACATCCATCAAACATATACAGTAAAAAAAATGGTAGATAACCACAACATTACATACCTTTATGTACTTTTTTTTATGTACAGCAACAATGAAATGTGAACAGGCCTTTACTTAACTGCTACTCAGTGCTGGGCTCCTTGCTCCTCCTCCTCGCAGCCTGTGATGGTCCACTGGCATCTGCTCCCTCACTGGAAACATCTGATTTGACAATGCCTGCAGCCAATCACTGGCCAATTACTACGCCATGATAAATGGTCACATGGCACAAGGGGATCCTGTCTGCGGCGCTTCCAACAATTGGCGGCGGTGATGTAAAACCAATTGTTGACATAGAGGGAGCCCAGCAGAGCATCCCAGGTCTGAAGAAGAAAGAGGGGGGAGCCAGCTCGGGGAAATGGAAATAATCTTTCCTTTATAGGTATGCCCCCCCTATTCATGCACAACCCCTTTAATCTTTTTCTACTGGGTCTATACCACACAGAACATGGTGACAGAAAATCAGTGAAGACAGAGAATGTAGAATGGACGTTGCAGAATAAGATTATGGCACTCTCAACTGAAGAATAGTAGGACACGGAGGATTATGAAAGCATATGCCGGAGTTACAACCATAAGTATGATCTGCCTTACTGTGCCTGAAATGGCAGCTAAACGTTTAATACAGTTTAATTATTTCAGCATTTCAGATGCTATACAACAAATATTATTGATTGCCAAAAGGACGTTTTTAGATTTCTACATCAAAAGAGAAACACTTCAATTTAATGAAATTGCAGATTTTCTTTTAAATAACTTTACCTGTATTATAAAAGAAGCTTGTAAATATAGCATTTGGAACCAGTCCTTCGGCCTGCAGAGTGCAGGGATGGATGGTTTCTATGTATTCTTAGCATTTTCCATAATGCATAGTAATCATCATTGGGGGAGACTAACACTGTGTGAGAAAATACAAACCTCTGAGCCACAGACACAAATCTAGTTCTGTTCCAGGCAACAAAATGTAATAGTCCTTTCAGCAAAGGCACTCGCGTTTTGGGCGGATCCGTCACGGATCTGCAAAAACGGATCCGTTACAATAATACAACCGCAGGCATCTGTCATGAACGGATCCATTTGTATTATCTGTAACATAGCCAAGACGGATCAGTCATGAACTCCATTGAAAGTCAATGGGAGACGGATCTGTCCCCATTGACTTACATTGTGTGCCAGGACGGATCTGTTTGGCTCAGTTTTGTCAAGCGGACAGCATTTTGGCGTCCGCCTCTAGAGCGGAATGGAGACTGATCAGAGGCAAACTGATGCATTATGAGCGGATCCTTTTCCATTCAGAATGCATTAGGGCAAAACTGATCCGTTTGGACCGCTTGTGAGAGCCCATGATGCATCTCACAAACGGAAAGCCAAAACGCGTGTGTGAAAGTAGCCTTAACTAATTAATCCTAGTGAAACTCAACTCAAATGCCTAAGAGCACTTGTACTAATGCTTTCTTAATCCAAATGACACACAGAAAAGTCTAAGAATAGGACAATCACACATAACATGAATACAGTATACCTCTATAATAAAAAGAGGGGCAACCTCATAAGTAGCAGGATAATGAAATAAAAATGGAGGGAAAGTGGAAGGATTTGAAAAGGAGCATTCGCATATGCTTTCCTTCAAGCCTAGAAGGTGTTACTTGTAGAACATTTAGGGTTGGCCACTACAGAACACCTACAATATTACAGGGAGGGTTATGACCAAAAAGGCTACCTTCAAACAGGAAAATAAAGACACAATTCATAACAACAATGAAGGGGGTTTTATGCAAGGAACCAACAAGAAACACAAAAGAATGATCGCAAAAAAGACCACATAGTCTGTCCTTTTATTATTTCCTTTATATTTTTCACTTGGCATAGATTAGAGATGAGCTAATCGCTTCTAAACTAACCAGATTTGTTACGAATGTCACAAAAAAATTGTTGCCAAACGAATCCGAACTTTTGACAGTTTGTTTTTTTAACTTCATGTTTCTACAGTTCATACACTTACTGCCAGTACCCCAATGGCATTCAGCTTGCAAATGCTGAGCAATTGCGTATCTATGTTCTTCTAAAAATCATTTCAGTGCATTATACTCACTTTATTAAAAGCAATGCATTTCACTGCAAGATAACAGGTAGTTATAGCAAAAGCAAAACTGCAATAATGCCAGTTTCATACACGGTTTATTAAAGAAATAATACATTGCATATTACTGCAAGATAATGGGTAGTTGCAGCAAGAGCATTTTAAGACAATAACACCACACTACAATGCTCCATTTTTATACTCGTGTTATTAAACACATTTTATTTTTACTGCACTAAACTTATTGTAATACTGCAAGATACTGTAGCGGCTGTCCGGGGTGTTCACACATTATCGGTATACAAGATATGTATATTCTCTTGTAACTCTGGTTTTTGGTTATATATAAGTACATTGCTCAATTGACTGATTATATATAGATTTACATCTTTCCTCAGACATCTACATATATTTTTTCTACTTTTGTTTTATAAAAAATCTATATATTTTTCTTCATAGGTGCTCACTTCTTTCTATTTGGGTACTAACGTACATACTACTTGTACCACTTCATAGTCTATTTATTTTTGATATTTGAAGGCATTTTAGCTACAAGTGCTATCTAGATATATTGATCGATCTGCCAAATTACTATCACAGATAATGGAAGTTTGTAATTTGTGCTTACATTGTATATTGGGGTATTTACCATACTATTCACCCATATGATGAATACAGTTTATGTACCGAATTACCTCTCGGAGCCGCCGCATGTTTCTCTTTGGTGAGATTCATTTTTTTAATAGTTTTCATTAATTAATATCTTCAATAAAGTATTTTGTATTAATGGCTATAATGACTCTATTTTGTTCATATTCTATTAATTAGGAGAGTCAGTTGGAGCTTTCTATTATTATTTTTTGTACCCCCATCTGTTAAGATTATTGGGTGTTTACTGCAAGATACTGTGTAGTTTAAGGAAATTTATTGCAAAAATTGCATTGTTATACCAGTGCATTACTGCAACAGGCTATGTAGTTCAAAGACATTTTACAGCAAAAATTGAATTATTAACTAAGTAAATTGTTAATACCAGTGTATGGTGTGCTTGTAGGAGGGGAGCGACTTTTAATTGTGCCTCTGTCTTTGTCTCTAATATGTGTACCATATCCAAGACATTTCATTTATAGGAAACCTGTGACTTTTCATTTACAGGCCTCATACTAAAATTTCTGGAAACGGAAGAGTGAAAAAAGTCAGAATGTGTTTGGTAGCCGCACCATCCATCTGGCTAGTAGTGGTAGCAACAGTGACACTCAGGGTCAATACAGAGTAGGGAATTGGGAGGGGACGAAGGAGCCCAAGATGACATATCACTGTCTGATGAAAGTGGTGAGCAGGGTGTGGAAAATCATGATGATTGTGTGTTAGCCAGGAACTAGGAGCTGTATTGGGGTACTGAGAAGGAGGTGATATCAGAGGAAGAGAGTGGTGGCCACGGCAGAAAAAAAGAACAGAAGCAATGGCCAAAACCTCACAACAACGGACAGGGCCAGATCTGCATCTACTGTGGTTAGCTCGGGAAAGGATGATGATGCTGATATTGTGGGCGCAGGCTCAAAACCTGCCAGGCCTAAGCCAGGCTTGGCTGCCACTAGCCTTGTGCGATATGGTGTCTTTTTTCTCCACAAGGCCAGCAAAAAAACAATAGCCTTATGCAAGATCTGCAGGATTAAAATAAGCTGTGGACGTTCAAACACAAACATAGGCACCAGAGTTCTATAGCAGCACATGAGGCAGCATCACTGGATCCTGTGGGGAAACAAACTGACCAGCGTTCTGAATCAGAATAAATCTGTCCTACTTTTCCCGGTCTTCTTTGAGCCAGTTAGGCCACATCCCAAAGCAGTACAGAGTCTTTGTCATCATCAGCTGCTTCTTCTCCTGCTCAGACTCCTACACGTAGGTCTTCTTCAATAAAGAGTCAACAAACTCACTACTGCTTCCAGTATGAAATGCACTCGGACGCGACTATCTACTGAATGTATTTCATGCTGGAAGCAGTAATGTGTTTGTTCGGATCCCTATTGGGATCTTCTGTCTTTTGCCTGCCAGTGAGAACTGCGATTGATTACATCAAGGTGACCTCAATACATCAGAGGGATCCATGTTGAAGCTTTATCCTTGGAAATCCTGATTCTATTGGCAAAAGAGCTGCGCAGACCTGGTATTTTTATGTAAGCAAACATCATTTTGGCTGTCCCCCTGTCAACTCAAACTTGGCAAGGTTGGCAGTAACATCGTGGCAACGCTGCATTTGGGGAAAATAACACATACTCCCTGCATGGCAAATGCATTACACAACGATCCCCTCTGCTGTGGGCGTCGCTGCTCAAACTTCTATCTCTGTCCTTAGCGTTGTGCACCATTTTGCGAACATCACTTAACCCCACTTACTAGCTAGTTACAATGCAATGCAGCTGGTCATCTATATCAGTAGCAGTTGTGACATTCCCTGACCATGAAGTCCTCTTTGGCACCTTTATCCACTACAGAAATGTTCTACATAGCACAGAGCTGTCCCAGGGGTAACCCCCAAATGACATGTGACTCAACCTAGCGATGCAGCCTTCATGGCAATTAACCCCTTACTTACAGTCACATGCCAACAATGTACAGTGCAGTTTCTCAATACACAGTGCGGTTTACATCAAGTACTGTGCTGTTTCACCCATACACATTTGTAGCGCCTATCGACATACTGTCTGTGGGTATATAGCGCAAAATGGTGTGATCCACTTGTGCGGTGCTGTCTCCATTCACTGCTAAGCGACGTCCGAAAATATTCGAAACTTCTATCACAAACAATGGAGAGCACGCCGCACATGCACAAAGTAACCTCCTTCACTTTTGGGGCCCCTTCGCTAAGAGAGGAATAGGTCCCGGAGATGGGACCCAAACATATCTGACATTGGTGCCAATCTCACAGATGTCTCACAGTAACATGAGACACTTTACATGGCATATTATAATTAGTATATGATAGTGCTTCCATATACAAGAGGAAGCACACAATACGGGCATTTTCCACAGTTCATCATAGACAATATTGGCACCGTAACAAGGAGAATGGAAACCCAGAGAAATCCCTAAAGTCATTGAATATAAATAAGAGCACAAAGGATACATATTTCTGTAAAAGAGGTTAAGAGCATTTTCAACCCTCTTACAAGATTATACTGTATATTGGTAAGGGAAACATGCTACATAATAATCTTAGTAACTGCTCTATTTAGGTTCACGTTCCTGTCAGCACACAGAATAATAGTCCCTTAATAAAAGGAAATACATTAATTTGGTTCACACTAAAGCTGTTCGTCAGACAATTAAAGAATGCAAATCTGAGGCTTGAAGGTGACAGAAAAGTAGGCAGTGATGATAAATGAAAACATTTCAAGGCTAAAAATATACTATTTCTTGACAACTCGGGAAATGTAAAACAGTATATTTCTTACCCTGAGATTTTCCATTATATTTAAAATAAATGCATATTAATATGTACCGCAGGCTTAGTGGTTTGATATTTTGTGTAATATTTAACTAATTCCAATTTTTCTTGGCACTTTCATTTAATCTTACCTTCACACATCACAGGCATCGAAATACACAATCACTGCTCTATGTATAGGCTCCACCAGGGGAGTAATTGTCATAGAGGGCGATACAAGGTATAATACCGTAAAAAGGTAAACCTAATGTGTAGCACAGTTATACAAGTGTCCATGGTTTCTAGCTTTTATTACAATTAATACACTTTTCAGATAAATCAAGTTTGGCACTGAAATAAGAAGTTAAAGGGGTTTTCTGGGATTTTGATCGGGATAGATCATCAGTATCTGATCGTGGGGGCACGACACCCGGGACTTCCGCCAATCAGCTGTTTGAGAAGGCACCACAGTCGCTATACAATGTACGGCGCTGTGCTTGGTAAGCTGCCAGAAGGCGGCGTCGCTCACAAAAGGGACTTGTAGTTTCACAACAGCTAGAGTGCCGGAGATTGCCTACCCATATTCTATGCCATGTCCCCACCACTATGACAGGCCAGACAGAGAAAACATATTCACATTTTGTCCCCCTTGTCCGGCTGGAAGCAGCATTGATATTTTCTATCAACAGGTACTAAGAGATGTACGTGCTATCCTGTATCCTAGAGAGGAGTTAAATATTAGTCAGGAGGAACTACAAGCGTTGAATTGGCTCCGTGAACAGAAGGATATTGTTGTGAAACCAGCGGACAAGGGGGGCAATGTGGTCCTTATGTCAAGGACCTATTATTATGAGGAATCTATGAGACAGTTAGACGATCAAACAGTGTATGAGCGGATACGGGGGGACCCCACGCCGGACATATTACAACAATTGAGCAATCTTGTTCATGGATATATCGAGGCGGGTTTTCTAAATAAGAAAATGTTTGATCAACTAGTCCCATCTCACCCTTCCCGCCCATGTTGGTATTTTCTGCCGAAGATACATAAATGTCTGGACCGGCCCCCAGGTCGTCCGATCGTCTCGGGGGTCGGTTCAGTCACTGAAGCATTATCCAAATATATGGACTGGTTATTACGTCCTTTGTTGACCAGTGCTCCGGCGTATATCAAGGACACTGGTGATTTTTTGCGGTCACTACAAGCGGTGGTGTGGCAGGAGGGGGACCAGATGGTATCATTTGACGTGGAGAGCCTCTACACCCGCATCCCACAAGATGCGGGTGTGGAGGCGATCCGCGTCATTGTACAGAACAATGGCAAAAGTGACCGTTTCTGTGATTTTGTGAGTGACTCCCTTCGGTTTATCTTAACGAACAATGTATTTACGTTTAATGCCCAATGGTATAGACAAAGACTTGGCACGGCCATGGGGACCCCCGTGTCTTGCACATTTGCGAATTTGTATCTAGCTAGATCGGTATGTTTTCTCTCCTAGGAATCCGTATGTGAGTTATATAAAAACCTTTTTCCGTTTTGTGGACGATATCTTTATGATATGGTCAGGCCCAAGACAGACCCAGCACTGCAATCAGAGGTACTCAACCCCTCAGGTGCTACACCTGAGGGCTAATAGCCTCTGATCGCAGCGCCGGTCACAGGCAGGTGCTGGCAGCCTGTGTCTTCTGCCTGCATTTATATGAGAAACTACTCGGCATTGCTGGCCAGTGCTCCGCCCCTCCCTAGTATTAAAACATTGGTGGGCAGTGTGCCCCCTCCCCTCCCTAGTATTAAAACATTGGTGGGCAGTGTGCCCCCCAGTATTAAAACATTGGTGGGCAGTGGGCAGTGTGCCCCTGCCCTCCCACCCTTCCCCCAGTAATAAAATCATTGGTGGCAGTGGCCACAGGGTCCCCTCACCTCCTCCTCATTGGTGGCAGTGGCAGGATCGGAGCCCCAGCACTGTAATGCTGGGGCTCCGATCGAGTTACCATGGTAACCAGGACGCTTCTGAAGTCCTGGCTGCCTTGGTCTGCTCCCTGCTGCCGTGTGCACAGGGCAGCAGGGAGAGGGTGAGATCTCTATTCACCCTGATAGAGCTCTATCAGGGTGAATAGGATGAGAATATCCCAGGTTCTAGCCCCTAAGGGGAAAATAGTTAATAAATAAACTGTAAAAAAAAAAAAAAAAAAAGTTAAAGTACACCAAAATATTAATTATAAATCACCCCTTTCCCAATTTTATATATAAAATATATAAACAATACATAAATAAAATATTACATATCGCCGCGTCTCAAAAGTCCAAACTATTAAAAAATCCACTTTTATGCGGTGAACGCCGTAAAAGAAAAAAAAATAAAAAGAAAAAATGCACGATTCGCCATTTTCTTTTAGTCGCCTTGTCCCCACAAAAAAGTAGGATAGGACTGTTGTATTATGAGCCGGCGGTTTCATAAAATGTTGAATGCACGCGGATTTTTTTGGCGTTTTTATTTTTTTCGCGTGGTATCGAATAGTATCGAGTATCGCAATACTTTTTTATGGTATCGATACCGAATCAAAATTTTGGTACCGAAACAACTCTAGTCTCACAGTAACATGAGACACTTTACATGGCATATTATAATTAGTATATGATAGTGCTTCCATATACAAGAGGAAGCACACAATACGGGCATTTTCCACAGTTCATCATAGACAATATTGGCACCGTAACAAGGAGAATGGAAACCCAGAGAAATCCCTAAAGTCATTGAATATAAATAAGAGCACAAAGGATACATATTTCTGTAAAAGAGGTTAAGAGCATTTTCAACCCTCTTACAAGATTATACTGTATATTGGTAAGGGAAACATGCTACATAATAATCTTAGTAACTGCTCTATTTAGGTTCACGTTCCTGTCAGCACACAGAATAATAGTCCCTTAATAAAAGGAAATACATTAATTTGGTTCACACTAAAGCTGTTCGTCAGACAATTAAAGAATGCAAATCTGAGGCTTGAAGGTGACAGAAAAAGTAGGCAGTGATGATAAATGAAAACATTTCAAGGCTAAAAATATACTATTTCTTGACAACTCGGGAAATATTTGAATTCAATGACATGGATGAATTCACTATGCAGTTCGGTGAACCAGTTGGAGTTTCTGGACGTGGCTGTCGGGCTGAGAGCGACGGTTTGGTCACGGAGGGCTTTAGGAAGCCCACGGCGACCAACTCCTTGCTCCGCCACGACAGCCACCATCCATACTCCGTGAAAAAATCTGTACCGTATGGCCAGTTCTTGAGGCTGCGCCGACTAAACAGCACAGATATTGGGTATTGGAAACAAGCAATGGAGTTAAAAGGTCGCCTCATGAACAGAGGTTATCCTGAAAAGGGAATTACACAGGACATGGAGAAAGTAGGGAGAGAACATACACATTTGAGTCTTTTGTATGGTAAGAAAGCTGAAAAAGTGGAGATGGCTAAAGAAGGTGGAGGGAAAAGGAGAAAAGGAGACAACCGGTTTGTCCTATCATTTAATTATACCCCCATGGCTGAGCATGTACGTGCATCGATTTATAAAAACTGGGACATTTTGAAACGGGACACTGATTTGGACAGTTTCACCAGCTCCAGACCTATAATTGCATTCCGCAGGAGTCCAACCCTGAGGAATAAATTGGTATCCAGCATATTCCAACCTGACACCTCTGGGAACTGGTTAACCCGTAATATCCCGGTAGGCAATTTCAGATGTGGGAGTTGTTCCATGTGTAAGTATAACAATCAAAGGAGAGTGGTCTGTATCTCTGGGGTTAGCCACAGGGTGAATTGTTTTATCAATTGCAAAAGCACGTTCGTAGTTTACGCCTTGTTTTGCGAGTGCGGACGTTTTTATATTGGGAAAACAATACGATGTCTCTTTGAGAGAATTAGAGAACATGTAAACTCTATCAGCTCTGGAAAGGGCTGCCCCAGAGTCATTGACCATTTCCGCACAGCACATGGAGGTAGTTTAAAAACTTTATCCTTTGTGGGCTAGAAGTGGTTAAACTCCCACGCAGAGGAGGCGATAGACATCGCCTCCTATTACAACGGGAGGCACGCTGGATACTGCGTACTCACGCTACAGGTGATCTGGGTCTAAATGATAAAATAGATCTGAACATGTTCCTGTAAAACTGTATATTTGTGCAGAGTCAAGTTTGTTTGTATCTATTAATGTGTATGTCCGCTTGAATGTTTTTACCTCTATACGTTGGGGCAGCGCCTGTGGATCTCAGCAATACGCAGACCTGCCTACATAAGGAGGAGGAGTGTATTACGTCTCCTACGTCAGTGCCTGAGGAAGCGCGTTTGCGCGAACGGCCGTCGCCTGCTGCGGACGTCCACGCCAAGGCTGTCTGCCCCACTGCCGAATTTTGGTCGAATGACCACGAATCTTCAATAAAGAAAGCATCGCTTAAACAAGTTTCGTGTGGTGAGTGCCGTCCCGGCTATTCCTTCTTCATTTTACACAATTTATGCATCGTCTCCAACCTTTGGGACTGAGCACCATTGGAAGCGATCCTTGTATAGGGATTGAGGGAGTTGCCCATATATCACAGCTGAATGTAGGGTGTATCTCTGAGTGCCACAGAACTTTTATTTTATTTTGCGAAAACATATTCACGCCTGGCCCTGAAGTCTTGCGGAAGCATGTTTGGCACATTCGCTGTACAGGGATGGAGCACCCGGCAGTCTAGATCCTTGTACAGCGCATGCACCCAACATGCTCCTGTAAGATGTCAGGGCTAGGCGTGAATATGTTTTCACTGCCTAGGCTGTCAAAATGGTGTGCGCACAGCACAGGAGACAGGGAGTGGAGGCTCTGGGTGCAATGACAGCGCCCTCGTCGCTCCAAGGAGTTAATTTACATGTTATAAAACGTCTACGGTATTTTCTCAACACAGTGGCCACCTATGGAGATGGGACCAGCATTTCATTCAACTGACAGGTACTTGTCAGTTGGATTAATGTCGATATATGTGATGAAAGGATTCCCTTTAAAGTCATTTATATCGTCCCTATTTGTACTATCTTCTATTCACATTAATAAAATGTCATTCCTTTCTGTTAAAATCTTCATCTGTGATAGATTCCTTGTGTAAAATATTTGGAAGAGATCGCAGTATAAAGGACAGCCATCATTGCTGTCTGCTTAATCTGTTATCTTGAAATACATGCGCATAAGTCCTATGCAGTGTAACAATAAGCCATGCTGCTCTTTTGTGGTTATTTCCAGGTACTCTATGAGTCACCAGACATACTGTTTCTGTAAAACACGGAAGAACTTTTAGCTGAAAATGAAATGTAGAAATCTTGCACTGGATTTTCAACGTTTTAAGCGCAAGGACGACACCTCGGCCATGTGCCAGGCCTTATAGCTGGCAACATGGCTTCTGTAGGATGCAAAGCATGAAATAATAGCATAAGAATGGCTATGATGGGAGATGTAGTCTAACCCATTTGCTAAAAGTGTTAACTCCATCTAAGGAACCGTCGACGCGGTCAGGTTTGTACATGCGGTTTTGGAAGCCCAAATCAAGATTGGATAATAAACGGAGAGAACGTATAATAATCAGATATGACTTCTCTTCTTTTAATTCACCCCTGGTTTTTGCTTCCAAAACTGCATGCAGAAACCGTTCCCTATGCCTAACCTTGTAAGTAAAAGCAAAAAGAATACAGGTCACTAGATTAGGAGTTGAATTTAAAGGAGTTCTCAGATATCAATGAAAAACTAGAAAAAAAAAAGGCTGTGAAAGAGGGCAGTTTGTTTGCCGAAGGGCTGGAGGTCAGTAAAATAATGAATGTCTGAAGGCAACTGTGAAGCATGGTGGAATTTTTTTACAAGTTTCAGCAAATGGATTTGGGAAAGAGACAGATGGATTTGAGCAAGCCTACATCCACAGAGATATGTGGTTGGTTGTCTAAGATGTTTGGAACGACCATTTGTGAAGACCCAATCACTATAAAAGAAATGATCTTCTGCAAAGCTCAAGATTTTCAAGATTAAATTGCATGAACTATATGTAGCTTACTTTATCAGTTTCATTTATCAAAAAGGAAAAAAAAAAACACGGATACCTCATAAATGAATTCCACAGTCCTGTCTTCTCTTCTGGCTCACTGCTCAAGAGATCTGCATGTATTTGATCCGGCTTTTTGTGTACCTGGATGGCAGAGTAAAAACATCAACCCGTGCGCTTCCCATATGGAAATCTAATTTGTTAAAATCCACTTTGCTATTAGGATGTTGAAGCATTCACAAGCAATTTCTTGACTTACATTGACCTTTATCAGAACGTAAAAAAAAAAATCTTATGATTGACTGTTTTATTGTGTTTTGTTTTTCCTCTGGATCTGGAAGGTCATTCAATGACATTAAAACTTGCAGTTTGCTCGTGTTGTTTCTTGCTGTAATACAGCTTGTACAGAATGAGAATAAAACTGGAAATTCGAATGTGTATATGGCATAACAGATGAGTTTGTCTGAATTTCCTTTTCTAGATCAGAGAGATATCAGAGAGCTATTGACAGATGGGGAAATAAAAATTACACCACCATTTTGAGTATTTAAACCTCTGACAAATCATATCTCATTTAATCCCCGTGTTCTAGCCTGGTTTATTTTATAAATGTTGCTGTATAATACCTTATAAGTATAATGGCTCAGACTTATTAATGTATCTGCACAAAAAATCTGTCTAAAAACGTGTCGCAAGATGGCTCAAATTGGCACATCTAGGGTTTCGTTAATTTTTTCCATCGTGCTAAAAAAAGGGGAGCGACTTAGCAGAAAGTGGGCAGAGCTTGCCTACAACGCACCACCTGGCACCAAAATCTTGGTGCTATTCTGTCATTCAGTACAGATTTGATTCAAAGTAAGCCAACCAATACTTGACATAGTCATAGAAAATTGTTTATCCCTACAGCAGATTTATCATCCTGCCTGAGCCACTGTGATAAATCTGGTGCAGGTCTAGACAGGCTGTCTAAACTTAAAGGGCTTCTGTCACCCCCGATTTAGCAATTTTGAGTAGTGGACATTAGCTATTTGCTAATGTCCGCTGAGTTCATACATATTACTATTACCTCTCTCTGTGCTCTAAATTCTGTAAAAATCGCACTTTTATGTTATGCTAATTTCTTCACTACCAGCAAGTTGGGCGGTTACTTGCTGGTAGCCGCCGCATCCTCGGACTATAAACACGCCCCCTCCTCCACTTGATAGACAAGGCCAGCGAGCGCTCTTCTCCTCCCGCTGGCCCTGTCTTCCCATGAAATCCCGCGCCTGCGCCGTAACGGTCTTCATTCGGCGCAGGCGTTCTGAGTGAAGGACGGGCACTTGCCAGCTCCTTCACTCAGAACGCCTGTGCCGAATGAAGACCGTTACGGCGCAGGCGCGGGATTTCATGGGAAGACAGGGCCAGTGGGAGGAGAAGAGCGCTCGCTGGCCTTGTCTATCAAGTGGAGGAGGGGGCGTGTTTATAGTCCGAGGATTCGGCGGCTACCAGCAAGTAACCGCCCAACTTGCTGGTAGTGAAGAAATTAGCATAACATAAAAGTGCGATTTTTACAGAATTTAGAGCACAGAGAGAGGTAATAGTAATATGTATGAACTCAGCGGACATTAGCAAATAGCTAATGTCCACTACTCAAAATTGCTAAATCGGGGGTGACAGAAGCCCTTTAAGCCATGTGTGCAGTGCATCTAACTAATACTAATGAGTGCTTTCATTATGGAAGCGGTCACTAGTATGCAGTAAAAGCAAGGAGCTATCCGTGAGTGAGTGAGTGAGTGAGTGAGTGAGTGTAGTGCTGCTAGTGCCTGCTGTATTGTGTCCCGACTGGGTATATCGTCAGGACGTAGTGCAGACATGCACTATGACTTGACACTGTGCGGTTAGACCAGGGAGTGGTGAGCACAGGAAGGGCACACCAACCAGAGCAGGAGAGGTACGTTGTTTTATTTTAGAATACAGACTGGGGGAAAGGGGGTCTGAGGTCTAATAAAGATTGGAGGTACGATTGGGTGGTTCTGATATGAGGTCTGATAAAGAATAAAGGTCTGATTGGGAGGTCTAATATGGGTTCTGATAAAAATTGGAAGCCTGATTGGGATTTCTGATAAAAAATGAAGGTCTGATCTGAGGTATGATAAAGACTGGTGGTCTGATCTGAGGTCCGATTAAGATTGGGGCTCTTATCTGAGTTCTGATGAAGATTGGGAGTGTAATCTGAGGTCTGATCTGAAGTCTGATGAAAAATATATATTTTTTTATTGTCCTCCTCTAAAACCTAGGTCTGTCTGATGATCAGGTCTGTCTTATAAAGCGATAAATATGGTAAATGTTTGAAGGTAGCAAAAACACACATCACCAAAGACCATCAAAAATAATGATAGGCCACCTGAAGAACCACTTTTAATAAAGGCAGAGTGGTCAGAAAACAACATAAGTATCCAAGTATGCAGATAAAGATACCCCAAAACTTCAATAAACCGTATATATATCACTTATCCATAAACTCATAAAAATAAATAAGACATAAAGATAAAATTCATACGCAAAATGTAACTGCATAAAAAAGCAGATAAGAACCAAAGGCTTTAGACTAAAAGTGCAAAATGTGTCATCCACATGTCCCATGAGTCCCTGAGGGTTTACAGATGGTGAAGGAGGAATATGAACAACATGACTGCAGGGAGAAAAACCCAAAACCCCCTGCATATTGATGCCTCCTAGTGCAGCTTCATCAGGTATGAGCATCAACCTCCAGAAGTTCTTCACCAGGAATAACACAAAGCACTTAAAAATACTGAGGTCTCACTTATCAAACTAAGAGTAAATCTGACCTTGTTGTCTATTGCAACCATTCAGCTTTCATTTTTACAAAAGCTGTTTAAGAAGTGAAAGCTGAATTCCAAATAGTGGGAATGGGCACCAAGGACAGTTCTTGCTTTGAAAGGGGCTCTCCAGTTTCATAATGATTTTTGCTCTATATACCTATTTCCCACACCAGCACTTTCATTCCACTTTTCGCAGCCTCACTGTGTCCTGGCAGGATGTTTACACGGAGAACAATCTATCAAATCGAACATACTTTGATCTGCAATGTTTCAAGTGCCACACTGTCCTGTCTGGAGTAGTCACTCCTTCTACACTTCCCCTCTCCATGTTAGCTAGCGGGAACAAGCCCTGTGAAGCATTACAGAGCAAAGCATGCCGATGAAAACAGGAGTTTCTGCATGTAAACATCCTGCCAGGAAGCAGTGAAGCTGAAGGAAAGTGCTGACATGAAAAACAGGTATATCGGACAAAAATATGCAATGTTTGGGGTATTATGCATTATGAAATTGGAGTAACCCTTTAAGATAGCTTTGATAAATTAGGCTATTTTAAAACTTGAATTCCACATTGCCATAGGGTTGGGAGACATATGCTTGGAGACTTATTTTGTCTATGCTCCTTGTAGTCACATCTTTACAGACTGAATACAGTTGAATGGTAAACAGTGTAATATTAAAACAAGAGAAAAGCTTGAAGTAGATGCTGCCTACTCACATGAACTTTAATAATCTTGCTGTTGAAGTGACTGAGTACCACAATCACCTCCTCTTGATCTGGTGGAGAATCTGTTCCCATGTGTCTAGAACATAATGAAAGCAACAATAAGTCAAACAAGGAACAAATGCATCAGACAAAATGTGCTTCTCACACATGGATATACGTGACTTTCAGGACTTCTGCAGTGCAATGTTCTCAGCTAACTAAAGTCTTGAAATAGGAATTCCTGTTAACTAGACAACTAGGTGACCAGACCAGAGACACACAAACTGAATACATCACAAGGGAGGAAAGAAGGACATCAATGTGTTCTGCCCCAGTAACATCCAAATTTATATAACTGTACTCAATGTGCAGCCATGGATGATCATATAAATATGCAGGACAAAGGAATTCCAGAGAGTGCATGTTAATGATATGCACAGATATACATTATGTGATTAAGAGGAGGTACTGTAAACTTTTACAGCTGACATTCTTCCCGGAAATAACCATAGATAGATGTCAATAAATTATTACCTGCATTTACGTGCAGCAAGTATTATAAGTATGGGGATGAATGATCAGTAATACGATCATTCATCTCCAAGCAGTTTTGTCACCTAAATAAATTTTAATAATTTACTTATGGATTCTATGTGAAATTATTTATCCTTGAATCCACTGGAAAACACTTATTTGACATTACTAGCTTTAATACAGGGCAAAATAAAAGAGGGGGCACAAGAGACAGCACCAGAAAACGGTGACTGTCCTGCTGGATCAGTGACCCTTCGGCCCAATGCACACGAGCGGTCCGCAAATTGTGGATCCGTAAAGTACGGATGGCGGCCCTCTGATCTCAGTGGGTCTGTGTTCCAAAATTGTATAGGACATGCTCTATCTTTTTATGGAACGGACATATGGATGTGGGAAGCACACAGATGATCCATGAGCTTTCTGCTTCCATTTGTCCTTTCCTCAAAAAAGGTAGACTATGGCCCTGATTTATCATACCTTTACTCCAGAATTCTGGCATCAATAAGTCGCAAAAATAGAGCTTCTGCAACTTTTTGTACTCGCTTGCACCAAATTTAGGTGATTGTGCAAAATTTTGCGACTTTTTTGTACTCATTTGCGCAAAATTTTACAGCTATTTTGATGTTTACACTACTCCAGTTTTGTAATGTGGGTGGGAAAGTGGGTGTGGTTAGCTATGTTAATGAGTTTCACTCCAGATGAGACTTTAATTTTTTTTAAAGTTCCAATCTCACTCCTGGAACAGGGTGCAGTAGGAAAACAAAAGTGTTATATCTAAGGATTAGACAAATTTATCAAGTAACATGAGACATTTGATAAACGTGGCATAAAGTACACCAACGCAGACTGACAATTTTCCCCTCATGATAAATTCCCCCCTAGGAAACCAATAGATCCGCAAATAAAATGCAGTCAACACATGGACCTTATCCGTAGTTTGCGAAGCACTAGCTGCAGACCCCAAAAATATACAGTTGTGTGCATGAGGCTTTAGGGGCCATTCAAAAATAGTTTACTGACAGCTGAAATTGCATGGATTCCACGCCAAAAACGACCAGGTGGCTGTGTGGAAATCACCTCCATTGCTTTTATAACGAGCCTACGGTTTATGGCTGCAACCGTGCCAAGAAAGAACATGTCAAAAGCAATGTGCAGTGGTCAAACAGGAGCAAATTTGTGGATTTTGAAGTATCTGTTTCCTGTAGCACTGCTCTTGAAACTTGAAGGGAAAATAGATTCCAGCAGTTGAACTACAAGTACAAAGTAAAGCTTCCTTGCAAGAGCCATGAGAAATAGGTTCTACATAGGTCAGACAATCTTTAGCAATGCCCCAAAGAGATATAAGCAGAGAGCAAAAATATATTTCTGCAATCATTTGTACTGAGCCTGATCGCTGTGACTGACAGCGTTTATGCCCGACAGCTGGCTGTCTTTACCGAACAGCCGCTTGTCAGTCACAGCGAAGGGTTAGGAAAGGGGGCGTGGTTACTGCAGCTTGAAGCAAGGAGGCCACTGCCCCCTTGACTTCAAGCCTGACTCGAGGTGCGCGCCGGCAGGGAATAAAAGATCATTTTCGGCGCTTTTACCGGATCGGACAGCTGAAACAAAAGGATGATTAGAAACACGATGCTGGATACTCTATGGAGCTGCCGGCGGCTCGGGACAGTTTATTGAGGTGACAGGTTCCCTTTAATACACACATGGTGCGTTCAAATTTGCAGAAATGTCGTATCAACATCTAGAAAAAGACTACAAAACCTATACTCGTAAATATTTGTTTAAGAGGGTACACACAAGTTCGGTAGAAACATATACACACACATACATTTCACCTCATGAACATATGGGACTTCTTGATCAAAATATTCAGAACAGTTTAACAACATGGACTTAAAAAGCCTGTAAAGGCCAATGTCCAACCAAATATACTACCCTCTTATCGGCACCATTACTCTTCTTGAGAAAGAGGATTTAAAAAGTACCTTATCTAGCAAAAAACAAACATTTCAAGTGTAATCTTTCCCAGCCATACACACTACTTTAGGATGGCCTGAAAGTAAAGAAACAAATCACCTAATTACTGCAAGTGGATTGATAGCCCTTCCCCAAAGAAGCTACAAACAAGTAGCAGATCAGTTCTCTCCATTCTAATCAAGACCCGGCTTGTTGAGGTTGACATTTGTGAAATAGGTTTTCTAAGCATGATATGATGTGAATGGCAGTGCTTCTGAATTTGCACACAAACTGTACAGCTGCTAGGAGGATCATTATTCTGAATGTGGAGACAAGCTTGGAAAGTTTCAAGAGTGCAATGGAAAAGAAATATGTTCCTAGAGCTGTGAATCGTGTATCTTGTTGGAAGAAAATCTTAAAAACAATGTTTTTAGCCTGT
The DNA here is from genome assembly GCA_033119425.1 of Bufotes viridis. Lineage (NCBI taxonomy): Eukaryota > Metazoa > Chordata > Amphibia > Anura > Bufonidae > Bufotes > Bufotes viridis. Next base: position 358,822,826 of record CM065591.1, on the reverse strand, counting down.
AAAATGTTGCAAAAAAGTAATATATATATATATATATATATATATATATATCTATCTATATATATATATATCTATACACTATCTATCTATACACACACACTGGTATATATATTTACACACACACACATGAAACAAAGAGTAATTTCACCAACTAGTAATTTCACCAACCAGCTCCAGATGCAGCTAACCACACAAATACTGACTGTTATAGTGTAGATATTACGATGTAGCATTATTTCTGTATCATAATTAACCCCCTTCCCAACCGCTGTCTGTACATGTAAATATGTATTTAAATATGGATCCTTTTCCAGAGAGAAGGAGGTACCATAGCCGCTGGGTTACTGCCGTTTCACACAGCAGAGAATGGGGCTAATGTCTGCGAATGGCAATAATGCCGACTGCAGACATTTAACCACTCCATTGTGACCACGGCATCTAAGAAGGCTTTTCCCTGAACTGTTCCGCCAGACGGTGACTGAGGAGCCATTCATTCCTTGTGATAGCCTCGGTCCATCTGAAGGATCTGAGGCTACCACAGCAGTAGTTCCTGTGGAGGCCTGCAGGTGGCGAGGCTCCATAGGAAAACTATGCAACTCCCATAGGCTGCGATGGTAATTATTTGCAGTCTACAGGACGTGAAATCTCAATCTCTTATTAAAGTCTCTTTAGGGGACTTTAAATATATGTAAAAAAAAAAAGTAATTACTCTTTATGGGTGACCGGGTTCTGGGGCCTCTTGGGGACTTGATGACAGCGTGTTTTGAGGAGGTAGACACTGTGGGGATCTCAACTGGGGTGAACATACAGTATATCTTCTGACCACTGTAGTAGATTGACTGTCTTTAGTAATGTGCAATGTATAGAGGCTTTTACTTTTCTATGTTTTTCTATGTTTGTACCCTTGTGTTTCTTTTGTGTCTTAAAATTTGAAAACCAAATAAATTTCTAATAAAAAAAAAGTATCAGAGCAAGTTGTGCTCTTGTCAGCAAAACACAAATTGGTTTAGTTGGCAGAATACTCAAAGAGATGTAGAACTGATTTTTGTAAGTATCTCCTTTTAAAGAGTATCTGAGTCTGAAGTTGTACTTTTGTGAATGATTGTACGTGATCATTTAGACTCCATTTTGTATAACCTTGTATTTTGCATTCAATATTCATATTTGACTAATATATAGCCTTGTGTTCTGTGTGTGCATATATTTTGTATATTATATATTTTGTGTAAAATATAACATTGTGTTCTGTGAACAAGAATAAGCATTTTCTGGGAGTATAGCAAGCAGTGCCTGGTGATCACCTTATCACTCCAACTCATCCCAAGTCAAGGAGTTGGCCACTCAAGGATACAGGAGTCAACAGGGTGAGCGACACGTACGTAATGACTTTTAGAATATGTATGCCCTAGTTCAGTGATGGCGAACCTATGGCACAGGTGCCAGAGGCGGCAGTTAAAGCCCTCTCTGTGGGCACCCACGCCCTGGAAAAAGTATAAGGCGTACCAATATGCCTTAGACCAGGCATGTCCAAACTCTGGCCCTCCAGATGTTGCAAAACTACAACTCCCATCATTCCTGGACAACCTACAGCTATCAACCTACAGAAGAGCATGATAGGAGTTGTAGTTTTGCAACACCTGGAGGGCCAGAGTTTGGACATGCCTGCCTTAGACTTGTCCTGCCATTGACCAGCGCAGGGCGCGCTATAAACAGCACAGGCAGTGCATTGAATGTAGGCAGACTATTATAGCTAAATGATAAAGTATATGGAAGATATACTGCAGGAAAGGAAGAGATGTCCAGCTCCAAAAATAGTGGTAGAAAAATCTTGTATCTTTATTCTTCGGTAATAAAAACTTCCATATACTATAGAAGATACTATACTATATTGGACTGTAGAATTCAGTTTAATTTGTCGTGTTGACACTTTGCGATAAATAAGTGGGTTTTGGGTTGCAGTTTGGGCACTCGGTCTCTAAAAGGTTCACCATCACTGCCCTAGTTGGAACATTAGGTTGTGTTTAGAATGTCATAAGAGCTGGGGCTTTTCAAGGCGTAGTCAGAAGCTCACCTATGGAGGGAAATCTCATATAGGATCATCTCAGTGTTTTCCAGCTTGAGTCTCTGACTGTCGCTGTGAGAAAGGGCTTCCCCAGCTGATGTGTCACCAGATGATGACTGAGTAGGCATCATCTGGCAATACATCAGCTGGGGAAGCCCTTTATCACAGCGACAGTCAGAGACTCAAGCTGGAAAACACCAAGATGATGTCTTTATCATTTGTATATCGAATATTTGCAAAAGAAGGACATTTTATCACTATATCTATCTATCTATCTAAAATATAAAGCTGAGTGTATGTGTGCATGTATGTCCGCTAAAGGAATCCGCACCGTCACATTTACAATCACGAAATTTTGCACACAGGTACATCAGGTGTCCGGGAAGGTTTTAGACCAGGTCTCAGCTCTCTAGCACGTACAGTTCCTAAGATATTCCCAAAAAATGCAAATATGGCACCATCACATGATTAACATTAGCCAATAGAAGCCTGCAGGTCTTTCTCTTCATATCCTTACTGCATGTCCCAACTGCAATACACACAGTCACATGTCCCTTATCAGCCAATAGAAGCTCGCAGGTCCTTAGTCTCCACATACACACAGTTTTACACCAGGTTTCCATAAGAACCCAGCCATTTTCCTTCACTGCTGCAGGTCAACTTTAAAGAGGACCTTTCATCAGTTTTGACATAGGCTAACTACCCCCCCCCCCCGTTCTGTATTGTACCGATCAGTAAACTCGCAACAGGGCAGAGAGGCAGTCTTCTGCTGTGGGCGTCTCCTTTTCCCTGGCTTTGAACGCGATCCAATCAGAGTGGACCGGGTTTGAAAAAAACAAAAAGACAACACACATCGCATCAGTGGGGGCCGCACTACAAGGTTTTCACATAGTTAGCCTATGTCAAAACTGATGAAAGGTCGTCTTTAAAGGGGCAGGGCGCTGTGGATGACACTGTTAAGGGAGTAGAGAGCTGTGGAGGACACAGTTCAGGGGGCAAATAGGCCACCCTCAAAAGACCGAATTAAAAACCCCACCCCCATGTCCCGCTAGGCCACGCCCCCTCCTACTCCGCAGCCGAGAGGGATTGAAAAAATGAAGGCAAAAATCAACTTATGTAAGCTGCAGGGGTGGGAGGGACGGTGACTTTCTCCCCGCAGCTCATGCTCAGACAGCCCAGTGCTGCTGTCTGAACGTGAGGTGTTCAAAGGGACATCCCTGCATGAGATATTCCCAAAAAATGCATTGGCCAACAGAAGCCTGGTCACATGACCCTTATCAGCCAATAGAAGCTCGCAGGTCCTTAGTCTCCACATACACACAGTTTTACACCAGGTTTCCATAACAACCCAGCCATTTTTCTTCACTGCTGAAGGTCAGCTTTAAAGGGGCAGCGCTCTGTGGATGACACTGTTAAGGAAGCAGAGTGCTGTGGAGGTCATAGTTCAGGCCACCCTCAAAAAACGGACTCAAAAACCCCACAACCAGGTCCAGCTAAGCCACGCCCCCTACCACTGTGCAGCCGACGGGGGATTAAAAAATGAAGGTAAAAATCAACTTCTGTCAGCTGCAGGGGTGGGAGAGAGGGGGACTTTCTCCCTGCAGCTCACGCTCAGACAGCACAGTGCTGCTGTCTGAGAGTAAGCTGTTCAAAAGAACATCCCTGTGTCCGTCCAGGCCCTGTGCCGGATGGAGGACAGGGAGTCTGAAAGACGGACTGCCTGGCCTAAAACCGGACCTCTGGCCACCCTAGGGGCAGGCTGCGGTGGAGGTCACAGTTAAGGGGACGGTCCACTATGGAGGTCAGTGTTAAGGGGCAGATTGCTGTAGAGGCCACTGTTAAGGAGACAGGGTGTTGTGGAAATCACTGTTAAGGAGATGGGGTACTGTGAAGGTCACTGTTATGGGGGCGGGCTGCTGTGGAGGTCACTGTTAAGGGGGCGGGCTGCTGTGGAGGTCACTGATAAGGGGGCAGGCGCTGTGGAGGTCTCTGTAAAAGGGTAAGGGAACTGTGGAGGTCACAGTTAAGGGGACGGTCCACCATGGAGGTCAGTGTTAAGTGGCGTGGAGCTGTAGAGGTCACAGTAAAGGGGGTGGGGTGTTGTGGAGGTCACTGTTAAGGAGGCAAGTTATTGTGGAAATCCCTGTTAACAAGACGGGGTACTGTGGAGGTCACTAATAAAGGGGTGGTCGATGTGGAGGTCACTGTTGAAGGGGAGGGTGCTGTGGATGTTACTGTTAAGGGGCAGGCCGCTGTGGAGGTCACTTTTAAAGGGGTGAGGTACTGTACATGTCACTGTTACAGTGGATACTGTCGATATCTTAACGACACACAGAAACATTAAATGAAATAGATTTAATATACCCCTGCGAAGAAGCCAGGTCCTTCTGCTAGTTTATATATATATATATATATATATATATATATATATATTAATCATATACTTATATAGCAAATTTGAGATTCTTAGCAAATATATTTTGTACAAGATTATTTGGGCCTGTCTGCCAAACGGCAAAGCGATCTCTGTAAGATGGGACCTAACACTAAACACTACCTGTAATGAGCCCTCACGGCCACTGTAAAAATCATGAAGTGTTGGTTCCACACGCATGCTGGGTCCACTCTGCTACAGGGAGTGCAGGTACCAACATGCATACTGAGCTCACTCTGTACCTTACCTGGTGCCAGACGGCTTCCAATAAATGCAATGAGAGTCCACTCTATACCTCTCCGGATGCCAAAAGGTTTCCAGTGAGTGTATATATTAGGCCTGCACAATATATCGTGAAAGCAATCGCAATTAATCGCCATATCGCAATTTACTTCCCCAAAATTGCTGCAATTATATTACCGTATTTTTCGCTCTATAAGACACACTCCCCCCCCCCCCCAAAGTGTGTATGGGGGGGGGGGGATGGCAGTGCGTCTTATAAAGCGATGGTTGACTTTCTACGTGACACTGACACTGTATCTCCGGCCGCTATGCTGCACAGCGCGGCCAGCGATACATCAGTTACAGTGCGGGGAGGGAGGAGGGGCTGGTGGAAAGTCGTTATTTTAATGAACACATGTTATTATATCTATTTTATTTATCTGTTCTGTGCAGTGCTATTAAGAAAATGGCAAGTTTTGTATTTTGTATTAAATTATAGCTGGGCACACTCAAAGGATAAGGGCCATGTAGAAAGATAAATTTAATAAATGCACAGATAAATAAAATAAATATAAATAAAACCAGCAATAGTCCACATGGGATATAATAATCACAATAAATAGCTGATGTTCATAGGGAAACCCACTGGTGTTGTCCCGTTGTGGCATGAATGAGTAATCCCAAACAAGTACAGTCTGTTGTTAATGGTGCGCTGATCGTATAAATCCTGTGGTAGGTATTGATGTAAATTAATCAAATAATTGATATGTTGGATCTCTACCATAAATAGCGCTAAAGATCTCTAATAGATACAGTCCTTACTTCATGTCCGCATACTAGTAGGTCTGTAGGTATTGTAAGATAGGGATCCTCCTATTTATTGAATGTCCGGAGCAGCGTCCCGCTCTGTTTAGTATGTGACGGCGTCCCGTCACTACTATTAGATAGACTTTAGAAATAAAAATACAGGGTCGATCTTACCCAAGCATAAGGTGACTGGGCTCCCCTCGTTGCGGTGTTCTCCCCTCGGTTCGGGGGTCTCTCTCTGTAGTGGCAGGTCTCCGGTCAGTGGCGTCTCATCAGAGTAGCACGCGTGTTTTCTCTCTTACCGATGTGCCTTAGTTGTACTTCCGCTCGGTGTCCGCACGATTGTCTACAGAGTGATGAGGGTATACCCTGTGAGGCAATGAAGCCGGAAGCACGGATCCGGTCCTGGACTTGACCAACAAGAGACCTCCACTGTGAAAAAAGATAGTTGGATCCAGCGTTTCGGACCCTCCTTCTATTTAGATCCTTACTCATGACATCATATGTCTCTAAATAGAAGGATCTAAATAGAAGGAGGGTTTCAGTTCTTGAGTTCAGCATAACTACATTTCACATTATCAGTCATCTGTGTGTGCTTTTACCTTAAAAATCCAAGCAGATAGACCTCTAGCACAATTCCCTTCAAATATCACATCGCATATAGTTTTATGGTCCCTACGCTACATTCCCTACTATACACAGAGTCGATACATGCAGATGTTTTGGAGTGGTGTGTATTTACACTTGGCTGGAGAATATTGTTATATATTGTTTTAAGGACATTTATTAAAAGTGATGTTTTAAGGAGAGTTGTTTACTGATGCTGGATATTCTTGGTTTATTAGATTCTCCACTGGTTTGTATAAGTAAAGCTGGAATAAGTTACATATTTGCATAAATGGCCAATTTCCTATCAGGCAACATATTTACAGAGGCGTTAGTTAATGAAGCCAGGGACATTTTTTCGGATAGAGAGATTCCAGGGTTGGGGACCCCTTCATCTTGCAAGCAAGTACTTAAGGATCTATACTTTAGATATAAAGAGAATGTGAAGTCATGGTGGGAGATTAAATCCTTTGAAAGTTACATTGAGCACAAGATAGTCCCTAGTGGTTTACGTCTCACCGTGAAACCAGCTGAGAGGATTTGCTCCCCTTCCTTACAAAACAGGTGGGAGGAAGAACTCACACGCTGCTCTCTCAACTTGATAGGTATCCTCCTTGAGGAGGAAAAGAAACTATTTGATAAAACATCTACTAGTCTGCAGGAACAGATAGAAGCGGCACTTAAATTTCGGAGTGATCCGGAATTTAATAAGAAAGAAAGTGCCCTACAGACGTCAGTTGAGAAACTACAAAATTCCATAAAGGAACGAAAACACAGACAGTTTGTACGTGACCTGTTGGAATTGAAAGAAAATAGAGCTTACAACCTTACACAGATTGGGACGGTAGGGGTCACGTCAGAGGTCTCATCATCTGACATTGAGTCCTCAGATACGGAACGGTGCCCCCTGAATTATCAATACTCCTACAATCGGGGACTAAACAGGGCATCTCGCCGAGGCAGGGGATGGCAACGAGGGGGAAGGAGAAGAAGTGGAAGGCAGTTTGGACATGGATACTCGGGGGTGGTATATTCATCTGGACCCTCGTCCTCGTCCAATACCACCTACTCAAATCAGGGGGATCCGATTTCATCCCCTCCCTCCTCGTCCCCACTGGTCCCACCCTCTTCCTCTTCTTTTTTAGAGAGGAGCCAACCCCCCATATCATTTGAGAAACAGGGGGAGAATAGACAAACCCTAGGAGAAGGTCTTCAGATTATCAATCTGAGTAAACGCCAACTGAACCGCTACGAAACTGAGGTGCTAAAGAAAGGTTTATCCTTTGTTCCCACCACAAACTTTTGCTTATTTACCTGGATAAAAGATCTTAATCTGTTCTGCCGTAGACTGAAATGGCATAAGTATTTCAAACAAACGGGTCGGGACACATGTGAGAGATTGGGTTTGAGTGAGGCAGATATAGGGGACCTTCAGAACCTAATTGAACTAGGGGAGGAGGGACGACGAGCACCAGGCCAAGGTCCATTTACTGATCTTAGACCTAGAAGTACAAAAACCCCACCTCCACTTAATGATGAGTGCATTGAGATTTTTTTTACAAATGGTCTCCCATGACCTGGAGAAGTTGGAAATCTCCAGACCGCATGAATTTAACTTGACTATATCGGAAATGGGGGCCTTGCGGTCATTAGAACAAGATACTGAATTGGTGATAAAACCCTCAGATAAGGGTGGTAATCTAGTTCTGATGAATCACGAGACGTATCAACACATGTGCACTGACCTATTGAAAGATAAAAATAGCTACCAGATATTACTCTCAAACCCCACGACTCGGTTCTTGGAGGAATTGAAGACTGTCTTAGATAATGGTCTGACGGATAGAGTTATTTCACCAACAGAGTATGATTATTTACTTCCAAAACACCCATGTGTGGCAACCTTTTATGGCCTTCCAAAGGTGCATAAGGGGACAACCCCTTTGAAGGGACGTCCAATCGTCTCAGGGGTTGGATCCCTTACACAGAACAGCGGTGTATATATTGACAGAGTCCTACGTGAGTTCGTCGTGTCCCTCCCGGCATACACAAGGGACACGACGGACTTCCTGAACAAAATCGACTCTATATCAGTAGATCCAGACTGCTTGCTTGCAAGTGTGGATGTGGAGTCGTTATACAGCTCCATTCCACACGATAAGGGGTTGTTAGCCGTCAACTACTTCTTATGCACCCGGGGGACTCAGTTCAGACCACATAATCATTTTATTCTATCCCTTCTCGAATTCACCCTGACCCACAATTTTTTTCTTTTTAACGGCCGGTTCTACCACCAGCTCAGGGGGACGGCTATGGGGAGTTCTTGTGCACCCACCTATGCCAATCTCTTCCTGGGCTGGTGGGAGGACCGGTTCGTTTTCCCAGATCACGATACTTGGTGGTCCAACAAGATCATTTTCTGGACGCGTTACATCGACGACGTTTTCGTGATCTGGAAGGGTGGGTCAGAGGAATTCAGAGACTTTGTGGGCGAACTCAATAACAATGAAATTGGTCTGAGATTTACCTTTGAGACCAGCCCTTCAACACTGGCATTCTTGATGTCAGGGTCAGTAAGAGAGGAGATGGTTTAGTGGCAGAGATTTATAGGAAAGCCACAGCAACGAATTCGTTCCTGCACTGGGGAAGTCACCATCCTAAACCACTAAAGCGTGGTATCCCAAGAGGTCAGTACCTCCGGATACGGAGGAACTGTACCATAAGAGAGACCTATTTCAGGGAGGCGAGAGACCTATTTCAGGGAGGCCAGAGACCTTCAACAAAGGTTTATTGATAGGGGTTACCCACGAACAATCTTGACAGAAGCCTTTAAACATGCGGCTGACCAGGAACGGGAACATCTGCTGGCACCAAGGACACATGAAGAAAAAAGTGACAAAGTGGCCCGCATCATTTCAACCTTTGATGCGGCCAATAAGGGGACGGTCGACATATTAAAACGATATTGGCCTATCCTTTTAAGGGACACTGATCTGAGGGATATTTTGCCTCTTTACCCAGCAGTAACGTATAGAAGGGGCAGAAGCCTTCGAGACCGACTGGTCCATAGCCACTATACCCCAGCCTCAAAGCAGAAACACATGGTTGGACCGAAAACCGGTGGGAATGTTTAAGTGTGGGGCTTGTAAGGCCTGTGAATTTATTCTGACATCAAAAAGTGTGAAGTGCTCAGTGACTGGGGTGATTTTTGATATACGGGATTTTCATAACTGTAAAAGCCGTGGGGCTATATATGTGTGCCAGTGCCCTTGCTCCATGGATTATGTGGGCAAAACCACGAGGGAGGCCCGTAGAAGATTCCTGGAACACATTAATGATATTAGAAAGAAGAAGGAGACTCCGGTGGCATCCCATGTTATCGAGAAACATGGGGGTGATCCACAGGCTCTCAAATTTTCTATCCTGGAACTAGTGCCACCCTCTCCCAGGGGCGGGAACTGGGACCGTAGGATACTCCAGAAGGAGTGTAAATGGATCCATCGCTTCCGATCCCAGGCCCCCCTTGGCCTGAATGAGAGACTTACCTTTACTAGTTTTCTTTAAATAATATTGCAGTGGTTGGGATCAATCACTGCATAGGTCACGACTACCTTTTTTTGATCCTATACTTGCTTGTTTGTTATAAGGAAGATTGTAGTGATTGGGTGAATTATCGATCACTTACCCTGGTCCTAGGAATCTAACTACACCTGTCACCTCTATGTTATCGCCATTGATGGATATTGGTGAAGTGCGAGAAGCGCTGACAACTATTGATCTTAAGTATCCGCTTATTAAATGGACGCAGATTCTATTATTTACTAATAAGTCAGGGTTATCCCATATCGGTAGGGTCCCTGACAACTACTCCTATTATGTACTACTCTTCATTTTAACCCTCACCTTCCCCCCTTCCCTCTCCCCCCCTCCCCGGTTCCCTCTTTTCTAACTAATTAGTATCTATACCCAATGGAGATATTGAATATATTGGATCTATAGCAATACCCTGGCTTGCTGATAATTATGAGCAGTTCTGTATCCTTATATACACATATTTGATGAAAACATTGATGTCCACCTATATTTGCTATCTTTACTGTGGATTCTTATGTATCTGTGAAGATTTACTTATACATGTATATGGTAGACTTAGGTCTATATCTACTACCTTTGACCTGGATTTACACTTATATTTATTATCGGTGATATTTATTATCGGTGATATGTGTCTGCGGTCCATCGATCGGAAGCTGAGCCATTATGGATTCTATGCGGCTCAAATACCGGAAGTGACGGTCTTGCGTGACGCACTTCCGGGAATGATACATCGTATCCTGCGGTTCATCTGTGCGGTCCACTCATGGGAAGTGACGAAGTGGACATGACGCACACCCGGCAGTGAAGTCAGGGCTCAGGACTGAGGGCGTACACTATCCGGCGAGTAAACTCTTCGGCTCATTGGCGGATGATGGAGTCACGCCCTGTGGGAGGATACATACAGGTGGTGGGGATATTTAAAGAAGAGAGGGGTGAGGTGAGGGATAGGACACAGGCAAGTTAGAGGAAGGACCCTGACATAGTGAGTACATCATTGTGTTTTAGTGCGATTCGGCTGTCTTTTTATTAGACAATCCCCAGACCTAAGTTCTGGATCTTACCCCCCCCTTTTTCTCAGACCGACATCTGTATACCCCTGAGGGGGAAACCTGGACATCATTGGTTGTTACTGGCATCTGTGTCTGAGTGAGTTTGATTTTTTGTATGACTTTCTTATCAATGCATACTATGTATATTTATCGGGGAATTGATGTTGACAGCGGTCCGTATATATGTTCCTTTCTCCACAGATATCGTGTGGATCCAACTGTTGATCCGGACTGGTGAACCCTGTGTCTGTTTAACCATAAGTGTATCTATGTGTAGTACTCAACATAGGGTCTGCTTTATTTGACGACCGACATATATCATAATTGTGCATATTATAACATCACAGGGTGACATGACTATCTGTAAATAAGATGTACTACCCATGAGTGATGATGGACATATATTTTGCACTTTAGGTTTCTTTTAACACTTAGCGGTTGAGATCCTCCTGATGAACCCTTGGTTGATGTATAAGGAAAGGGGGAAACGCGTCGAGGTGTTTCTTTGTTGATAAGAGAGGCTCTTTGATAGACTATTATGACCTCCTTATCCCTAATTCCCACTGATTACTACTTAAAAGGTGGGCGTTTGTGTGTGTAGATAACCGCAATATTGTGTTATTGTTGGTGAATTTGTTGGACCTGCATGTAGGTCCTTTTAGTTGTCGACATCTGCATTGATTGTAAGTGGGGATGTTAACTGTTGGATTTCCAGAGTAAGGGACCAACAGGGTAAGCGAGATTAGGTACGAGGACAGGGAGTCCCCACCATTAGGGGCCGTCCCTGGGCTAAGGGTTAGTTGAGCTGATTAGTAGGGGCAGAGAGGTGTATCCGCCTTACATAATTGATATATGTGTATCTTCAACAACCCAGCACAGCCCTAGTGATCATTAATTTTATGGTCCCTACGCTACATTCCCTACTATACACAGAGTCGATACATGCAGATGTTTTGGAGTGGTGTGTATTTACACTTGGCTGGAGAATATTGTTATATATTGTTTTAAGGACATTTATTAAAAGTGATGTTTTAAGGAGAGTTGTTTACTGATGCTGGATATTCTCACATGACCCTTATCAGCCAATAGAAGCTCGCAGGTCCTTAGTCTCCACATACACACAGTTTTACACCAGGTTTCCATAACAACCCAGCCATTTTTCTTCACTGCTGAAGGTCAGCTTTAAAGGGGCAGCGCTCTGTGGATGACACTGTTAAGGAAGCAGAGTGCTGTGGAGGTCATAGTTCAGGCCACTCTCAAAAAACGGACTCAAAAACCCCACAACCAGGTCCAGCTAAGCCACGCCCCCTACCACTGTGCAGCCGACGGGGGATTAAAAAATGAAGGTAAAAATCAACTTCTGTCAGCTGCAGGGGTGGGAGAGAGGGGGACTTTCTCCCTGCAGCTCACGCTCAGACAGCACAGTGCTGCTGTCTGAGAGTAAGCTGTTCAAAAGAACATCCCTGTGTCCGTCCAGGCCCTGTGCCGGATGGAGGACAGGGAGTCTGAAAGACGGACTGCCTGGCCTAAAACCGGACCTCTGGCCACCCTAGGGACAGGCTGCGGTGGAGGTCACAGTTAAGGGGACGGTCCACTATGGAGGTCAGTGTTAAGGGGCAGATTGCTGTAGAGGCCACTGTTAAGGAGACAGGGTGTTGTGGAAATCACTGTTAAGGAGATGGGGTACTGTGAAGGTCACTGTTATGGGGGCGGGCTGCTGTGGAGGTCACTGTTAAGGGGGCGGGCTGCTGTGGAGGTCACTGATAAGGAGGTCTCTGTAAAAGGGTAAGGTAACTGTGGAGGTCACAGTTAAGGGGACGGTCCACCATGGAGGTCAGTGTTAAGTGGCGTGGAGCTGTAGAGGTCACAGTAAAGGGGGCGGGGTGTTGTGGAGGTCACTGTTAAGGAGGCAAGTTATTGTGGAAATCCCTGTTAACAAGACGGGGTACTGTGGAGGTCACTAATAAAGGGGTGGTCGATGTGGAGGTCACTGTTGAAGGGGAGGGTGCTGTGGATGTTACTGTTAAGGGGCAGGCCGCTGTGGAGGTCACTTTTAAAGGGGTGAGGTACTGTACATGTCACTGTTACAGTGGATACTGTCGATATCTTAACGACACACAGAAACATTAAATGAAATAGATTAAATATACCCCTGCGAAGAAGCCAGGTCCTTCTGCTAGTTTATATATATATATATATATATTATATATTAATCATATACTTATATAGCAAATTTGAGATTCTTAGCAAATATATTTTGTACAAGATTATTTGGGCCTGTCTGCCAAACGGCAAAGCGATCTCTGTAAGATGGGACCTAACACTAAACACTACCTGTAATGAGCCCTCACGGCCACTGTAAAAATCATGAAGTGTTGGTTCCACACGCATGCTGGGTCCACTCTGCTACAGGGAGTGCAGGTACCAACATGCATACTGAGCTCACTCTGTACCTTACCTGGTGCCAGACGGCTTCCAATAAATGCAATGAGAGTCCACTCTATACCTCTCCGGATGCCAAAAGGTTTCCAGTGAGTGTATATATTAGGCCTGCACAATATATCGTGAAAGCAATCGCAATTAATCGCCATATCGCAATTTGCTTCCCCAAAATTGCTGCAATTATATTACCGCATTTTTCGCTCTATAAGACACACTGCCCCCCCCCCCCCCAAAAGTGTGTATGGGGGGGGAATAGAAGTGCGTCTTATAAAGCGATGGTTGACTTTCTACGTGACACTGACACTGTATCTCCGGCCGCTATGCTGCACAACGCGGCCAGCGATACATCAGTTACAGTGCGGGGAGGGAGGAGGGGCTGGTGGAAAGTCGTTATTTTAATGAACACTTGTTATTATATCTATTTTATTTATCTGTTCTGTGCAGCGCTATTAAGAAAATGGCAAGTTTTGTATTTTGTACTTTTAAAGTAATGCAAATATGTATTTTATTTTGAAAAACACTGTGCATTTCAGTTCTTGAGTTAAGCATAACTACATTTCACATTATCAGTCATCTGTGTGTGCTTTTACCTTGAAAATCCAAGCAGATAGACCTCTAGCACAATTCCCTTCAAATATCGCATCGCATATCGTTATCGCAATTTTTAGGACCCTTATCGCAATCGCACAAAAGTCCCATATCGTGCAGCCCTAGTATATATACACTTTTGTTGTTTGTATTTAATAAAATCATATTATTAACCTTGATTAAAGTTAAGAGTATTCAAGCCTGAAGTTGTGCTCTTGTCAGCAAAACATTATTCTTTTTACATAGTGTGGTAAATAATCCAGTAATATCTTCTTACAGACTCCTAATTGGAGGGCAAACCCACCACGTGTTCCATGGACCGCACTTTTTTCTCACATCTCCAGTAAGTGTCCCAGAGTTGGATAGCTGTCAATCTGATACTGATGACCTATCATGGGGATGGGCCATTAATATCTTCGCACCGCACACCCCCTTTAAGAGCTAAATTGCAGCAAAGTAGTAGTAGAAATGAACTTGAAATCTGGTAGCGGAAGAGCATCTAAGGCAAAGCATTATTTATATTAGTTATGCAATGTGCAACGCCATACTGTATAACAAAGGTCCCCATGCTTTTGTATGTTGTGGGCCACATTCAACTTTCAGTGATGGTCAGGGAGCAACAGCCAATGGAAAAATAGAGAGAAATTTTGAATGCAGAGAAACAAAAAAACAAAACAAATTGCAAATGTTTGCTGATAAATATTTCAGTGTGAAATTTAACACACATTTAACACCATCCGAAATGGCACTGATTGGCGTTAAAGCTGGGATAGGTCTGCACCAATGTTATTTGCCAGTATATATGGTCATAACTCAGGGCTCTCATGGCGAGCCACATAGCAGGGACTCCTGAGCCACTGATTGGTGGCTACTGTTGTATAAGCACAAACAAATATTCAGTCTAAATGACTTATGCACATTATTTTGGCTGGTAAAAGGAAATATATATACACACTTCAAACAAAAATGATTAACAGGTAAAGAACATATAAAGAATTACAGCACAGAAGCGAAGGCCATACTATGGTAAGTACAGACTTTATAATTTTTGACCATGAAAAACATTCGTCCACAAGTAACTATAATACTAACAGCCTGTTCATTTTTGCTGTGTAGTATACACATATACTTCAGTTGAGATCAGCAATGTTGAAGAGTTTAGGTGTTAGTTTAAAAACTCACCTTTAAATTCAATATGCAAGGTTCAAACAGCGGGGAAGAACTAGTGTGAAATGACAAAGCCAACTGAAACCAACTCCAGGCAGTGAAATATTTATCACAACGTGAGAGCTATGGTTTTATTCAAGCTACTGAATTCTAGTACCTGATTTAATCAAAGGTATGCGATCTGAAATTACTAATACAAATGTAATACCCAACAACTATGCTGTTATTCATGACATTATTTAGATCAAAAGTAATGGATGTGAATGATAAAGATGGAGCACTCTGGGTATTGTTGAAAACATTCCTGATCTTGAAAAATGTTGCAAAAAGAACTTGGTATGCCTAATGCAAGCTCATCATACAAATGCTCTATAAGCCAGAGTGAAGAACTGCTACAACAGACGGCTGACCAAGTATTACATGGACACTCATTCATTTGAATAGCAGCATTTAATACTTAAAGGGCTTGCTATAAAATTGAATCCATAGGATAGGACAGGGACCAGCAACCTTTGGCATTTCAGCTGCTGTGAAAACAGCTCCCAGCATGCAAACATTCTTGGCTGTTCTTCTAACTCCCACTGTAGTGAATGAAGGCATTCTGGGAGTTTGCAGTTTCTGAACAGCTGGAGTGTCGGGGGTTGTTGATCCCTGGCATGGGGAGTAAGAGGATCAGTAGGGGTCTGACTACTGGAATACCAACCTATCATGAGACTGGGGTCCTGCATCCCCCCCATATGAATGGAGCAGTGGTCAAGCATGCACACTACTACTTCATTCAGTACGCATCTCAATTCCCCAGCCAATGGCTGCCAACTTGTGTGGGAGAGTGCCTGAGCTTTAGGTTTCTAGTTGCTAGTTTCTAGTTTTGGAGTGCTGTTCTGTTTTTTTCTGCCCATGTACTGACTTCTGCCTGTCTACCATCTCCAACCCTACGCTGCCTGCCCTAGGACTGTTTACTGTACCGACCCTCTGCTGCCCAACCTGACCTTAGATTTGTTGTACGAATGTGCATGAATGCTGCAAGCCCTCGCCTCTGCCTGTTCTCTGACCGAAATTACCTGATCCCTGGGTATTTCACACTGGTGTCTCTGGCCTCTTGGGTCAGACGCCAACCACACTAGGACTATCGCAAGAGGTAGCAGCTAGGTTGCCCATTTGACTAGACCCTGAGGTAACCCTACAGTGGAATCCCCAAAAATGGGACTCCATTTTGGAAAATATATCTCTCAAGGAATTTGAGGAATGCATTGAGTGCTTTGACACCAGCAGAGTTTTACAGAATTTAGAAACACTTGGCTGTGAAAATTGTTCCAATAAAGTGTTTTAGCCCCAGATTTCTCATTTTCAGAAGGAGTAGCAGGAGAAAGAAAGACTCCACATTTTGTTAATCATTTTCTCCTCACTACAGTAGCACCCTATATTTGGCATAGTTTGGGGATTTATACATCACTGGTGGACAACTGCACAGGCTCTGAGGCGAAATGAAAAAAAAAGAAAAAAGAAAGAAGTGACCCCATTTTAGAAACTACACCTCTCGCAGTATTTACCAAGAGCTGTAGAAAGAAACCATTTTGACCAAACATTTGTTTCCCAAAAAGTGGCCAACATGTGCCCATGTGAAAAGTAAACGCTCTTATCATTATGCTCTGCTTCCTGGTTTTTGAAACACCCTACATGTGGCCTTAATCTTTTCCATGGACATACAACAGTGCTCAAGAGTAAAAGAGCACATCCGCACTTGAGGCCCAGTGTGGTGATTTACGTATTTTGTGCTCACAACTGTAGAGCCACTGGGGTAAAATAATAAATGGAACCCCTGAGAATTTAAACTACACCCCTCCAGGTATTTATTAAGGAGTGAAGTGAACATTTTTACACCAGGTATTTAGCAGAAATTAATTGCAAGTTTTCCACAGATAAGGTATTTGACTGCCCAATATGTGGTGCCCAGCTGGTGCCATTTGTTTTTGTTCCTTCAATATTAAGTTTTTTTGTGAAGAGAGGTGACCAAAAAATGGCTCTTCTGGCATTATTTTCCCCTTATATTTTTGATAGAGCTGGTCATAATGCAGTACAATGCAGAAAGGTTGCCTATTAGACCCAGCCTGAGCCTTTTTAAGGCCTTGGCTACCATGGCAGCCATCAGTACCCTACAATTGCCCTTTCTCTGTAAACCCATTAGATGAGGCATCTAATCTGTTAATCCATCAGCATCTGAATTTTCACCAGTACATACATCAAGGGCCAGGCTATTTGTAATAACCGGGCCCCTGCCACTGATCAAGTGAGTTCGGCATCTGTGCCTGATCAATCAGTATTCCCTACATGTATGGTGTGTGCCGGGAAGGGGTTAAAACAAATACAAAACCCGGCAGAAACTTAATGCTCACCATGGGGGAGATTTATTAAGACCAGTTTTGTGTAAATCTCTGCCAAAGAGAGGTGCCAAATTTATTGAGAGCCTGAGCGCCTCAATAAATTACTCGCATCTTTTGCTGCTTGTGCACCAGACTGAAATTAGGTGTAACGCGCTCCAGTTTTCTGACACACATGTTGTTAAATCAGTCATGCAGTGGCGCTCCCGCTTGTAGCCTGTCACCTCCTGCTCATGCTCCGCCTATTTTTTTCTAAGGGCATTGGAAAAGTCACAACTTTTGTACGTCAGAATACTGGCATATAGTGATAATTTTAATTAGTAGGACACTGTACGCTGGAATTAAAACTTGACGACATTTCCTAAATCAGCAATATTTTTGCAATTTTGAGACTTGAAAATTGTCATTCATCAAGAAAATGATAATTAACAGCATAAAGGACACAGTAATGCAAAATGCAGCAGTTAATGATCAAACTACATTAAACTTTAATACAATGTCATATGAGGAAATTTACACCTTAAAATATCATTTTAATGTGAGCCCTTGCAGAATTATTATTATTATTTTTTTTATCAAGGCGGTTTATGACAAAAGACATTGAAGTGAGAGGACAAAGGTGATATCATGGGCAATTACCAGAACATAGATCAAAAGTGCTTATTGACTGCCTGCCAAATTCCCATCTATTATTTTGACATTAAATATTTACAGTCCGAATTTGCTTGAACCAGACAGAAGCACAGCTTTAATGCAATAAAACAGAAGCTGCTATGGAAAAACCAATGCTGAATCGCTCCATGTTCTGCTCTACTGGTCTATGTCAAATTATAACCAAAAAAATTTAAATACAAAAAAAAAATTTAATACAAAAAAAATAACAGCCACACATCATCACTTCTTATTAAACTGGAAAGCTTCAAACAAAGAGGGGGGTTTCTGAGCTTTAAAGGGGTTATCCAGGTTACTTAAAGCATACCTTCTATTATAAAACAACTTCCCATAAATGAAAAGTACAGTTTAATATAATAAAGTTAAAAATATATCGTTAAAGAAAAATGCTTCTAAACTGTTTTTATCCGGCTATTTTTCTCTTTATTGTTTTTAACATTGATGTCTAGGGAAAGAGGAGGTGGTTGCTGGGTGAGAGGCACACATCTGCAGCTTGTTAGCGCTGCTACACTTCACACCTTCGACTTTACTATGATTAGTAAGATAAGCCTCTACCACTGTTCAAGAGTGAGGTAATAAAATAGCCTACTAGCTGGCAGCTCATCCTTCCTCCTCTCTCCATAGACTTTTGGGTGTAAGGCAGGAGACGTAGATTGTAGGCACTCAATATAAGAGGCTGAGTGAAGAGAAGGAAAGCACTATGATTGATAAGTCATCAATTGATAAGTCATCAATATCAGATCGGTGGGGGTTTATCTCCCAGCATCCATGCTGATCATTCTCTTCACTGTTTACCTGCTTGCTGTCGACAGCTGATCGGCGAATCTGATTCTAATGACCTTCCAGAGAATAGGTCATCAATATAGGAAAATAGCCAACCCCTTTAATAAGATATATTACAAAGTTTCTAATATTCACCTGTACTATTCATTGCTGATAACTTGTTTATAACGGACGTACGCTTTATATTCATGGCCTATCCTTATATTAGATTGTGGGGTCCAACTGTTAGGACCCAGTTGATCAGCGGTTTGAAGGAGATTTGACCCTTGGGTGTGTGCAGCAGCCTGTTCATTATTTACATTGCTCAGTTCACTTGATTGGATCAAAGCTGCAATACCACGCACAACCGCTACTAAAAGTATTGCATGGTGCAGTACCGAACAATGTAAACAATAAAGAGGCAGCTGCACCTTCTAATAGCCGATTGGTTGGGGTCTGAATCAGGGCACCACCACCTCTCTAATAGCGATGGCCAATCATATTGATAGGCCAACAAATTTAAAACCTCTTTATGTTCACAATTTCCAAGCTTTATTTGGTATAACAGAAAGAGACAGTGAGGACACCACCACATGCAAACAACCCATAAAAGCACAATGGGTGGATAAAACCAATTATTTTACATCAATGTAAATGCGTTAAAAAGCTGTTAAAAGGGTATTCCGGTTGTTAGAAGTTATCCCCAATCCACAGAATAGGGGATAAATATTAGGTCAGTGGGGGTCCTACCGCTGAGACCCCCACCAATCACAATAAGGCACCCCCCCTAAAATAAACAGAACAGCTGGTTGCACATGCACTTGGCCGCTCCATTTATTTCAACTGGAGTTTTGGAGATAGTTGAGTACAGCGCTTGGCTATCTCTGAAACTCCCACAGAAATGAATGCAGTGGCCACACACATGTGCTACCGGCCGCTCTGTTCATTTCAGGAGGGTTGTGGGGGATATGGGTGCCCAGTTCTTGTGATCTGTGGGGGTCCCAGCAGTAGGGGATAACTTCTAACAACCGGAATACCCCTTTAAATTAACTGGAACCTATCAAAAGAATATACCGTATTTTTCGCCCTATTAGACGCACCTGCCCATAAGACGCACCTAGGTTTTTGAGGAGGAAAATAAGAAATAAAATATTTTGAACCAAAAGGTGTACTTTTGGTCATGCAGAATGCCAGTATCCATGCTGGAAACCTAGCAGATCCCATTATAATGAATGGAGTCCACTGGGCACTGGTGCTGTCAGACACATTCTTATACAGGACAGAATATTAGAATTTCGATGCATATGTGAACTTAGCCTAAGATGTCTTATGAGAAATTATGAGAAATTTGTGGCTGAGATATGTATCCACCAATTTGAAAAATAAAGGGCAGCACCGTAATGGCTGCAGTAGCAACCCTTAGAGGGAAAAACTGACCTATGCGTCTGAGCAACAAGCTTTAAACCAAGACAGCAGAGAAATCAGTGGGTGGTAGTGTGGTGAGCCAAAGTCTCTGAAAAATTCTGCAAGTGTCAGGGTGAAGGGGGAGGGTGCTTGTGGTTGAGGGTGCGACTTCTCTCGAGCTTTGACAGGCCAGTGAGGGCTTTTCCGAGGTAACTATGATAGGGTGGCATAGTGAATACAAGTCAGTAGTCAATGCCCGCATAGACATGCTCTTTAGGAACACTTGCAGACTGCCAATGACCGTGCCAAAGTTCTCAACCTCTACGCTGCAGATAGAGGTGAGCACACATACTCTAATTTCCTGAGAGTGACCACTCTAATAAGTATATTTTAAACGATACAGAATAAAAGTTATTTTTTATTTTAAGGCACACTCTAATTTGACAGTGTATATCCTTACTTATTTGTTTAAAGGGGTTCTGCAGGGGACTTATATGGATGACCTATCCTCAGGATAGGTCATCAATATCAGATTTGCGGGGGTCCAACTCCCGGGACACTCTGCCAATCAGCTGCTTGAAGAGAAGGCCACACTCATGTGAGTGCTGCTTCTTCTTTAAGATTACACTACATGCTGTCTTGCTTGCAGCAGAGGCAAAGTGTACTTACAAGTGCTTTTCCTATTCCTGTTAGGCCTCATGCACACGACCGTTGTTTGTTTCCGCGTCCGTTCCGTTTTTTCCACGGATAGGATGCTTCCCCCTTCATTTCAATGGGTCAGTCAAAAAATGCGGATGGTCAACCGTTTTTGCTCGTGTTTACATTCTTTAAAAAAATAGAGCATGTCCTATTTTTTTCACATTTGTGGACAAGGAAAGGCATTATTACAATGGATCTGCCATAAAAACGGATCCGCCAAAAAAACAAAACGTTTGTCATCCGTTTTTTGGGCGGACGCAAAATTTGAGACGGAACGGAAGCGGAAACAAGCAACGGTCGTGTACATGAGCAGGTTGCAAAAATATTTTTATGACAGTCATTACTGAATTGCCTTATTATCTGACCATCTCCATTACAAAAGTCTTGACGTTTGCTCCTCCAGACGTTAAATGCTGTGAAACGTCTTATAGTTTTCCATTGGAAGAAGAAAGTAGCTCCTTCCTTTGTTAAATTTATAATAGGACTAGACATTATGCCCGTTACAATAACGGGCGCTAGAACATTAGTGCTGGCAATGTTATGGGGGGATTTGTGGATGAGCACTGTTATGGGGGATCTGTGGATAGCACTGTTATGGGGGCACTGTGGCTGACACTTATGGGGGCATCTGTGGATGACACTGTTATGGGGGCACTGTGGATGACACTGTTATGGGGGCACTGTGGCAGACACTGTTATGGGGGCACTGTGGCAGACACTGTTATGGGTGGCACTGTGGCTCACAGTGTTATGGGGGCACTGTGGCTCACAGTGTTATGGGGGCACTGTGGCTCACAGTGTTATGGGGGCACTGTGGCTGACACTTATGGGGGCACTGTGGCTGACACTGTTGTGGGGGCACTGTGGCTGACACTGTTGTGGGGGCACTGTGGCTGACACTGTTGTGGGGGCACTGTGGCTGACACTGTTGTGGGGGCACTGTGGCTGACACTGTTATGGGGGCACTGTGGCTGACACTGTTGTGGGGGCACTGTGGCTGACACTGTTGTGGGGGCACTGTGGATGTCACTGTTATGGGGGCACTGTGGATGTCACTGTTATGGGGGCACTGTGGAAGTCACTGTTATGGGGGCACTGTGGAAGTCACTGTTATGGGGGCACTGTGGCTGACACTGTAATGGGGGCACTGTGGATGTTACTGTTATGGGGGCACTGTGGATGTCACTGTTATGGGGGCACTGTGGATGTTAATGTTATGGCGGGGGGAATCTGTGGCTGACACTTATTGGGTCTGTGGCTAACACTGTTATGGGGGCACTGTGGATGTCACTGTTATGGGGGGGGGGAATCTGTGGCTGACATTTATGGGGTCTGTGGCCAACACTGTTATGGGGGTATCTGTGGATGACACTTATGGGGGTGATCTGTGGCTGACACTTATGTGGGTCTGTGGCTGACACTGTTATGGGGGTATCTGTGGATAACACATAGCATCTTATGTGTCGCCATAACAGTGTCGCTGTATAGTGTGATAGTAATGGCAGCGGGGCCCGGTGCAGTAACTGTATTACAACGGGCCCTGCTCAGAGAAGTAATACTATGAGTAGCTGTAATAATAACAACGATCTTCTCTTCATAACTTACTACATGATGAGGCAGAAGGGCCGGGCAGGCGGGTGGTCACTGGCAGAGTAACTCACGAATGAAGCAGGTGGTGCAGGCGCATGACGTAGTGAGTTACGCTGCCAGTGACTGCCCGTCCGGCCTCCTGCCTCATCATGTAGTAAGTTAAGAAGAGAAGATAGTTATTATTATTACAGCTACTCATAGTATTACTTCTCTGAGCGGGGCCTTATGCAATACAGTGACTGCATCGGGCCCCGCTGTCATTACAATAGGATGCCGTACTGTAGTGTTCGTGGAGTGTGTGCCAATTAGTCAATGCGCTGCGCATACGCAATTGAGTATTCGGCACACACGCACAGACACCACTCACACACGGCTTTTATTAGTAAAGATTAGAGAGGTGGCACTTATTGCCCCTATGGTGGCAGTATTGAGCAGGGAATTGGAAGGGGGGCCAAAAAGCCCATGATGACATATCACAGTCTCCTTGGACAGGATCTGGACCAGGGTGCCAAGTAGAATGAGGAGCTATCAGAGGAGAAGGGTGGCAGCAATAAGGAACTGACCTCCCACCTGGCTAAGATGCTGGCAGTGCAGTTGCTGCTGTACCACTTGTAAATGTGGTGCAGTTCCATGACTTCACCCAAATTAATTTTGTTCTATGGTATTACTACTTCTGAAAGTCACAGCTGATTCAATTTTAAAGTATGCGTCACTAAACTTAACCTCTTCATGACACAACGTAATAGTAGATCATAGTGACAGATGACTTGCCGCACTTTGATATACTATTACATCCAGGGCTGTGGAGTCGGAGTCGAGGTCAATTTTGAGTACCTGGAGTCGGAGTCGGCAAAAAATGGACCGACTCCGACTCCTACTAGATTTAAATTGGAATAAAAAAATATTGGAATAAAAAAAAAGCAAGTTTAAATGTCCCAATTCAGATAAAGTTATAATTAATTACTTCTCTACTGTAAGAATAAAGGCCAATGCATGCAGTGCGTCACGTTACCGCTAAACAAAGACATTAAGTGACCGTAAAGAAGCATGCTTTTCATATGCTTTACTATGCAGTTAAAGGGACACTGACAGGCTGATATATCTGCTGGTATTCATCAGAGGATTAGGAATACAACTTGACAACTGTTACCCCCAGTTGAGGTTTACTTGTGTTTAAAAACGTTTTAATCAATATGCAAATTCTCTACCTTTGTGCCCAAGGGGGCAAGCGCACATGTAGAGTACTGGCAGCACTAGACACGTGCACCTGCGCAGGAATTCAGCAGTCGGCTAGCCTGAAAAAAAAGGCCAGTGCAGTGAATAATAACGAGGGGAACAGCGCTGGGAAGCTGTACTTCGGGCGCGGCTGGGCACAAAGCCGCAGGAGACGCTGCCCCATTGGGCACAAAGATAGTGAATTTGCATACAGATTAAAATGTTTTTTAAACACAAGTACAGCTTAACTGGGGGTAACATTAGTATAGTTTTATTCCTAATTCTCTGATGAATACCAGTATATATATATCTTTAGCTGGAAAATCAGCCTGTCAGTGTCCCTTTAACGAGCGGCAATACTTACACTTTCCATTGTCTTGTGGTCTGCTGCTACAGGGAACCCATGGTTATCCTAGCCTCTCACTGATAACTGATTAAGGACTGGAGACACTTGTAAAAGTGAAGGGAATGGATAGTCAATAGTTCAAGACTGAAGCTGTAAACCATTTGAAAAACTGCTATCATTCAGCTAAGGCTATAAAACATGTAAACTCAGATTGTTAGCTTAAATTTTAAACATGACTATGGGATTCTACTAGGAAAATCATGTTTTAAAATAAATGCCCCTTCCCCTGCCCCTTCCTGGATCCTCCCACTGCTCTATCTTCAGCAGAAGATCAGCACACAAAGGAGAAGGCAGCAGCTTCTGCTTAACTACCTCTCTGTGCTAGAGGAGATTAGAAGAACTTGGTGGAACAGCTTCGTATTTGCATATTAAATACAGAGGAGTCGGAGTCGAGGAGTCGGAGTCGGAAGTTTCAAAATCTGAGGAGTCGGAGTCGGAAAATTTATCTACCGACTCCACAGCCCTGATTACATCATGGTGATCGGGCGGGCACCACAGTGGCCCAGCAGTCACTGATAGCCTGCTGGCCCCTGTTTTACAGCGATGCCGGCGGATTAACCCCTTCTATGTCGCGGTCAACGCTGACAGCGGCATAGAAAGGTTTGCGGTCACTGAAGGTGCCCACTGGGTGAGAAAACAGCCCAATGCCTTGCAAGGCATCGGGACCTGCCTTCTATGGAAGCTTACGAGATCCAGCCACATGATCCATCATGGCTATAGAAGACATAATACAACCAGATCCGTTCATGACGGATGCATGCGGTTGTATTATTGTAACGGAAGAGTTTTTGCAGATCCATGACGGATCCATAATAAACGCTAATGTGAAAGTGGCCTTCAATATTTTAAGAGTTGCCTCTAAAATTCTAAGCCTTCTAACATCCTAAAAAATAAAATGACATTTACAAAATTATGTCAACATAAAGTAGACACATGGGGAATGTTAAGTAATAAATATTTTATGAGGTATCACTTTCTGTTTTAAAAGTAGAGAAATTTAAATTTTGAAAATTGCGATATTTTCAAAAGTTTTGGGGAATTTTCATAAATAAAGGTGAAATATATTGACTCAAATCTATGACTGTCACGAAGTTCAATGTGTCATGAGAAATTCTAACCCTGCTTAAATGTGTTTAAAATGCTTTGAGGCTCTCAGGTAATAAATGGGCAGAATCAGGGAGGTCCCACATCTCTAAATCATCCATCACCAGATTCTGTAGGAATTGTTCCTGAGACTAGATATGAGTGAAGTTTTGAAAAAATTCCTCACTCGCTTACTTCTCACCCAAACATAGGCCCTGCCCTGCTCCTCTTCCGTAAAGTCTCTAACCTGGCTATAATTTCACCAGCACCCTCCCCATTGTTTCAAGTCCTAGGTCATCCGGACTTCCCTGTCAGTTGCTCTTTGGGCCCGTTTATGACCTGGCCCATGTGGGGAAAGTGTCGGCGCCCCCTATTTTAGAACATCAGGACGATGTCTAACCTATTCTGAATTATTGAATCTCGCTGACCCCTGTGCACTGGGGCCTTGGATGCAGTTGTCTCATTTCCTATTCCCTATTTCCACAGCCTAAGGCCTCATGCACACGACAGTATGTTTGGTCCAAGTGCGACCCATTCACTTCAATGGGGCCGCAAAAGATGCGGACAGCTCCGTTCCGTTGACCCGCAAAAAAAATAGAGCATGGCCTATTCTTGTCCGTTTTGCGGACAAGAATAGGCATTTTTACAATGGGCTGCATTTCGTTGTGGAATGCACACGGAGCGGCTTCCGTGTTTTGCAGATCCGCGATTTGCGGATCCGCAAAACACACATGGTCATGTGCATGAGGCTTAAGGGTTTTAAAGATCTCTCACTTCTTTTAAAAAAGTGTGCATTGGCTCGGGAATCTACCGACACTCCCTATCCGTCTTCAATAAGTTGTTTGTTTCAGAGTTACTGACTCTTCTCCTCTGTAAATCAATCTAACGGCATTTGATAAGCACCGCTTGGGCATGCATACTGGCTGTTTGGAAGTCTCCCTCCCCACCTTCTGTAGCTTTCTGGGTTCACAAGGTTCACACTCTGGAGGACGGTTCACACTCTGGAGAATGGAGGAGCTGACAGCTCTTTTGAGACATGCCCATGAGGCCTTTATTACCTCTTGGACCCCATGGATTATGTTCCAGGGCTCGGCAGAATACCAGGCTCTGTTGGCTTAGTGAGACTTCCCCTCCCTTGTCCTTGTATTGTCTGTCTACCTCACGCTTATTGATGGCTTCTTGATTCCAATTATTATCTTTCCAATGATATCTTGTGCCCTTAGGGTATTTGTTTTGTTCATTGAAGATTTGACTTGTTTTGTTTGAGAAGGTATAATATTTTGTTAATATCTTTCCAGTAGCTTCTCTGTACATTTGCATTGTTGGTATCGGTATCTGCTTTATTTTCTTTAAGAATATAAACAAAAGAACAAAAAAAAATAAATAAAAATTTGATTTGGATGATTTGCCGAACTTTGACAAGAAATTCGAATGTTGAGCGAACTTGCATTTTAAGTTCTGCATTCAAGGTTCAAGTTATCGAAGAATCCCGTTATGGATTCCAAATTCCTTTATGGTCCGTTGTAGCGGAATTCATAATAAGATTCTTTGATAACCCAAACCCAAACTTTGGATGCAGAACTTAAAACACAAGTTCACTCAACACTAGTTATGAATTATTTTGTCACAAATCGGGATAAATCAGGTATTCCCAGGCCCAGGGCCGGCTCCAGGTTCATGTGGGCCCTTGAGCAATAAAGCCTCAGTGGGCCCCCTTGTGGCATTTTGGACAACACACTCGGCAATGAAGCTGCATGTGTTATAGATGTTGCCAAATACAATAGACAGAACACGCTACAAAGCGGATATATGTGAATCCTTATACCCCTACTTTTTTTTTTTTTTATCTACCCAGTGTTTTAATTCCTCAGGTCTACTCAGTATTTTGTTTTTACTATACACCCTCTAAAGAGAAACAGACATTGAATATGAAAATAAATTTCAATATGAATGCTGATAGCACTGTGCTGCTGCCTGCCCCTGTGCCCCTAATGCCCAATAAATATCAATATGATTATATTTTCATATGGAGGCAGGGCAGGCTGCAGCAGACTAGGGTTGTCACGATCCCAAAATTTTGATTAGATTTTGATACCATAAAAAAGTATTGCGATACTCGATACCGCGTGAAAAAAATAACACACCAAAAAACCGCGTGCATTCCACATTTTATGTTATGGAACATCCGGCCCATAATCAAACAGTCCTATTCTATTTTTCGGAGCGACAAGGTGACAAAATAAAAAAATGGCGAATCGTGCGGTATTTATTTTTTCTGTTACGGTAATATGTTTATTTATTTATTTATTGTTTATATATTTTATATGTAAAATTGGGAAAGGGGGTGATTTATACTTAAAGGGAATCTGTCACCTGCATACTAGCAACATTTTTTTTTCATGAATCCATGTTTAATAAATTACCTTATTTCCATATGTGTTCGTGTTTTTCTTTCGTGCCTTGTCATTTCTTCTAAAAAACGCTTTTTCTGATATGCAAATGAAGCTGTAAGGAGCCCAGAGGGGCGTTCCTTCTTTACCAAGGTGCCCAGGAACACCCCCTGATGTGCCGTGCCCGCCTAAATTTTGAAAAAAACGCCTCTAATCTCTAAAATTGCATCTCAGAGGCGAGGCTAAATACTCGCTGAGGATTACATTGCTGGGGCTCCGATGAGAACTGCCACAATGAGGAGGAGGTGGGAAGGGGACCCTGTGGCCATTGCCACCAATAATTTAGATACTGACAGGGGGCTCGGCGGGCTACGACTGCGCCGATCCAGATGAGCTAATACTGGAGGGGACATTGCGCCACCAGATGTTTCTTGAGATACTGGGGTGTGAGGGGGAGGTGCACTGCGCCACCTGGGATGCATTAGAATTGAACGTTCTTTAATTACAGATATAGGAGGGCATAACTGCCGCATCGCAGAGCTCCTCGGTCAGAGGTCGGGATGCCGTCGGGTGTACAATGAGTGCACGCATACTGTTGTCTTATCAGAAAACGCGCTTTGTAGATCGATATGCAGCACAAAAAAAGTACATGATGGAAGTAGGAGGTGAATGCATCAGGAGCAATAGATGACATTTGTAGTTGATGGGAGGGAACGACAGTTTCCTTCTGCTATACTTTGTCGAGCCTTTGACTGGAGAACTGTGTCACAGGCCGGCTAGGACCTGAGATGCTAATCGGTTGCTGCTATCCAGCCTATAGAGCTCTAAACGAGTGGCACGGTTTTTCCACACCACGTTATGGTGACGCTCCATGAGTTGACGCAGGGTCATCATGCCAACATTAGCACCTTGTCCATTCCTAACCTTCTACCCACACATCCTGCATAACACCACGCTAACATTTCCCACAGCAACTTAGTGAAAATTGCCACACTGGTGAGTATGGCATTTTCCATCCCCCATTGTGTGATACCTACCTGATGCTGCTTTTGGGAACCCATGAACTGCTAGTGGGTTCCTTAAAGGTAGTCTCCTGAGTAGCAGACAGTGTATCCTTCCCATGTTTGGCTGCAGATCTTCCACTGCTTCCACCATGCTGTCTCACGGGCACGCAACCACCCTGCTGTCACATGGGCAAGCTGCCACCCTCGCCCCCTGATGATGCCCCTTTATCACCGAACTCCCACATGCGATCGGCTACATCATGATCTACATCTGTTTGGTTGTCACTTGTGTCACCCTCACCTGTCTCTTGCGCACGTCCCTGACCTATCACAACATGTGCTCTCACCCGACAATCAACATCAGTAGTTGCACACCTAGAGGAGTCTGCAGCACAGCGGACCTCTCCTCAAAGTCTGTGCTGGCCAGTTACTGCTTACTGTCCCCACATAGCTCATCCTCACTGAAAAGCAGAGCAGAGGGAGCAGCAAAAGCAAGAGGCAGGTTCAGAACAGGTTAGGGCACAGAGGCAGTTCCTGGGCCATGCTAACTAAGCTTGGTGTTAGAGGAACCCACCGATTCCTGGCTGTGTGTATCTGTTGCCACTTGGGATGATAGTGAAGAGTGAGTCAACCATTTCAGTACAGCTGGATGACAGTGGCAGCTCTGGCCTGTTGCTGCACTGCTACCAACCCTCCTCTTCTACCGCTACTTGTGCACAGCAACATTAATGTAAGGGATTAACTAAGAATGTAGCAGCAGTTGAACAAGAGAAACGTGGCAATATATAAGACCACCCTTTAATACTGAGGCACGAGAAGTCTACTTATAAACTAACAGATTAACTATGAATGTGGCAGCAGTTCAACGAGATGCACACGGTGATATATATTAGACCGCTCTTTAATACGGAGGCAAGAGAAGTCTACTTATAAACTAACAGATTAACTATGAATGTGGCAGCAGCTCAACAAGATGCACACTGCAACTTCACTAAAACTGCAGTGTTCCTGCTGTCTCCCTACAGTTTCAAAAAACTACAATCTTCTTGCACTCTCCCTATACAAAATTCATCTATTAATAGTTTTCTGCAATACTGTCCTTAGTCCATAAGCACTTGTCAAGCCTATCCCTAAGCTCAGCTCACGGTGAAATGGCGGAGACTACTAAGGATGATGCTTTTATAGGGCTGTTACATCACAGTGGAAGGCTTTATGTGGATTGGCTGGTTGCACGGCATTATGGGTTATATCGCATTACCGGGCTTCTTACTTTCTTTACTTTGCAAGTAAATTCGGATTCATGGCGAATCAAATTTTTCCCAAACTTTGGATTGAATTCCACTTCAGATGTTTCAATTTGTTCACTGCTACCTGAGACTGAACAGACATCTGCAAGGTGCTCACATCCTTTGTCACGGACTCCTCTTCTGATACAATTTGGGTGGGGTTGAAATACAGCATCTGAACATAGATTGGCTATTGAAGATTCCTGGAAGCATTCTAACTATTGGTGATAGTGAATTTGGTGATAATGGGTTCAGGTGTCACAAGAACCCCTTCATGTACTCCTAACCTGAGGAGAGGACATCATGTAATAAAAAGAGGACAACCATTTTAAAGCCAACCAAGCATTTTAAGTGCATTTATCATGTACGGCACACACACTCCCATGTGTGCTTTGTAATGCAGGAGAGAAATATTTATTTCATGGAAGAAATACTTAACTTATACTTCACAAAAAGGTTACACACTTCAATACAGTACTTACGAGACTATATGGTAAATATCTTCAGATCTTCCTTTACGAAGACGCAACAACCATGCCCCTGGATTGGCCTTCAACTGGAAATATCCCTATTGAATAAAAATAAAAGCTCAGATCTACGATAAAAGACCTTCACATTGCCTAGGCCAGTCATGGCTAACCTCTGGCACTCCAGCTTTGGTGAAACTATGACTCCCAGCATGCTCCATTCATTTCTAGAGTTCAGAAAAACAGCCAAGCACGTGTGCATCTTGGGAGTTGTAGTTTTACCACAGCTGGAGTGCTGGAGGTTAGCCATCACAGGCCTAGGCCATGTTTGACTAGAAAGCTCTGCATAATACATTTATTATTTTATTTATATAACATGTAACATATGAATGTGTTTTCCTTCACAGTTTACTAAACTTTTACTTTTAAATAGTGACTAAAATAAAAAAGTAAATATAAGTTCTTTTATATGCTGTAACATAGCAACACAATTGATAAGGTGAAAAAAAAGACAGGTCCATCCAGTTTACTGTTATCCTGCAAAGTTGATCCAGAGGAGGGTAAAAAAAAAAACAAAAAAAAAAAAAAACACATTTTTGAGGTTGAAGCCAATTTTCCTTATTTTAGGGGAAAAAAATCCCTCCCGACTCCAATCAAGCAACTGTCTGCCGGGGATGCCAATAGCAGGCCGCAACTGAGATGAGCCTGAGACGCGAGATTTCGCGTATATGCGCCCGCGCATGCGCAGATCGCGCAGGGCGAGTTGGTCATCAGCCTGCCAGCCAATCGGCAGCGCTGGCGGGCTGATGACTTTTAAAAAAACGAATGAGAAGCCATTTAACCCATCATATTAGTAAATATGATGTGTTAAATGGCTTCTGTGCCCTCTCCTGGGTCCTTTTCGTCGGTTGGACCCAGGAGAGAGCACACCTTACTGTGAGTACACACAATCACCACACATTAGCCCCCTGATCAGCCCCCCATCACCGAAATTAACCCCTTGATCACCCCTTTCATCACCTGTCAATCATCTAGTGAAAGGGAAAAAAGTGATCAGTGTAAACTGTCACTTTTTTTTTTCTCACTAGGATTGACTCTTAGGTTTAGCTTAGTTTAGGCCCCTTTGGTAGGTAGTTAGCGTTAGCGCCCAGCCCACCGCAGTCACTGATTCGCTGATTAGTGTAGCGCTAATCAGCGTTTGTACTTTTATAGTATCTGTAAGTGATCAGAACTGATCACGGTCAGATATATAATAGTACTAGTGTCACCTTAGTTCGCCCTCCACCCAAAACGCAGTGTTTGCCCGATCAGGCCTGATCGGTCGCCCACACCTGCGTTCACCCACGCCCACCCCGCCGCAGTGACAAAATTTTTTTTCCCTTCACAAGCGCTGCGGCGATAAAAAAAATCAGTTTTGATCTTTATCAATCGCAGCGGCTTCTGTACTTCGCTACCCTCTCAATTGTAAGACAGGCTTGCTTTTTTTCTTGAGTAGTCTCAGGGAATACCCCCTAAATTTAGATGCCCAAATGTCAAACAAGGGGTATTCCTCTGAAGAGGCCTACAGGATTCTGACCCAGTCGGATGAGGAATGGGAACCCTCATCTGACGAATCTAGCGGGTCAGAATACGAACCTGTAGAGAGCAGTGGCAGTCTGACCCAAAGTTCGGACGAGGAGGTTGAGGTCCCTGATAGAACCAGGCGTACCCGGCCCCGTGTTGCTAGACCGCAGGTTGCGCAGGATCCGCTTCAAGGGCAGCAGAGTGGGGCTGGCGCTGCCGGATTACGTGGTGAGGCATACACCAGCAGCGCAGCCCGTCCTGGACCTAGTACCAGCACTGCCGTACAACATGGTGAAGTGGCGAGCACCAGAAGGGCAGTAGAAGCTGGTACAGTGGGACGTGCAGTAGTTTCCCCGTCGCAGCCACCGCAAAGACAGGCCCGTAGAGCCCCTAGAGTCCCTGAGGTGCTGGCAAATCCTGATTGGCAGCCCCCAACTTCAGCCGCACCAGTAGTTCCCCCTTTCACCGCCCAGTCAGGAGTTCGGGTGGAGACAGCTCAGATAGGATCGGCGCTGGGATTTTTTGAGCTGTTCTTCACTGCGGAGCTCTATGACCTAGTCGTGGCAGAATCAAATCGGTATGCCACTCAATTTATCGCCGACAACCCAGGAAGCTCTTATGCCCAGCCTTTCCGGTGGAAACCAGTCCAAGTTTCCGAATTTAGAACTTTTCTGGGCCTTCTCCTCAGCATGGGCATTACAAAAAAACATGAATTGCGGTCGTATTGGTCCACGAACCCAATTCATCACATGCCCATGTACTCTGCTGCCATGTCCAGGACACGTTTTGAGACCATCCTGCGTTTCCTGCACTTTAGCGACAACACCACCTCCCGTCCCAGAGGCCACCCAGCTTTTGACCGGCTCCATAAAATTCGGCCCCTCATAGACCATTTCAACCAGAAATTTGCAGATTTGTATACCCCCGCACAAAACATCTGTGTAGACGAGCCCATAATACATTTTACCGGGTGCCTTGGCTTCAAGCAGTACATCCCAAGCAAGCGCGGTATGGGGTCAAATTGTATAAGCTCTGTGAAAGGGCCACAGGCTATACGCACAAATTTCGGATCTATGAGGGAAAAGATCAGACCCTGGAGCCGGTCGGTTGCCCTGACTACCTGGGGAGCAGTGGGAAGATAGTCTGGGACTTGGTGTCACCCTTATTCGGCAAGGGGTACCATCTTTATGTGGACAACGTTTACACAAGTGTGGCCCTCTTCAAGCATTTGTTCCTAGAACAGATTGGCTGCTGCGGCACCGTGCGACCTAGTCGCCGGGGCTTCCCAACGGCTCATTACCACCAGACTTGCAAGGGGCAGAGGGCTGCATTGTGTAACGAAGAACTGCTCGCGGTGAAATGGAGAGACAAGCGTGACGTTTACATGCTCTCCTCCATTCACGCAGACACGACAGTTCGAATTGAACGGGCAGCCAGTGTCGTTGAAAAGCCCCTCTCAGTCCACGACTATAACCTCCACATGGGAGGGGTGGACTTCAACGACCAGATGTTGGCCCCGTATTTGATTTCCCGAAAGACCAGACGCTGGTATAAAAAGGTGTCTGTATATTTATTTCAATTGGCTCTATATAACAGTTACGTTCTCTACAGTAAGGCTGGGAGAACGGGATCCTTCCTCAACTTCCAGGAAGAGATCATCGAGAACCTCCTGTATCCAGGAGGTTCCGTGGCCCCAACCATCAGTGTAGTTAGCCGTGTGCTACAGCAGAAGTTTGAAGCGGTAGAAACCTCTCCTTTCACTTGGGATAACGTGTATAATGTACTTCGCACCATCTCTGTGTGATTTTCACTTTACACATTGTCCCATGGAAAAGGAGAGGTTTCTGCTAGGAAAATAAAGAGTGAGATGGTAAAAAAAAAAAAATTAAACAGGTAGCAAGAAAAATAAATCTTGAGTTAGTTCAGGTTTTTATGTTCATGTTTTACAATGTTCTGGTTTTATAAAGTTTGCAACGTTCAAGTTATGTGCCTGCTGCCTGTTTTTTCTTCTTTTTTTTTTTTTCCCCATAACCACCGTTTATTTTCCAGGTAGACTAACGGACCAACCGGCAACGCCGCAGCACTGATGTGAATTCTGAGAGAAGCATTGCGCTGCTGTCAGAAGACACGTGAAGTCGGTGTATGCGGCGCTGCAAGGCGAGATTTCTCCTCTGCAGGTCAGGTACGTTTGCCCAGGCATATGAGCTAAGGAGAGGTGTTGGAGTTCATATGCTTTGGCAAACACTTTGTATCAAAAATCTGGCAAAGATGTCTTCCTCCACACCGATCGATTGATCGATGTGAATGGAGAAATCACGTTTGCCAGGACATAGAGAGCTGAGTGGGTATGGATGTTTGGGCGGAGCCCCTATGTCCTGGCAATCGCCAGGCCCTCTTTTTTTTGCATATTTTTGGCAGAGATTTTTTCATCCACACCGATCGATGCGAATGAGGAAATCTGTGCCGTTCATTTTTTCTTTCAGCCCAGAGGCTGAACGAAAAAAAAAATCTCATTACCCGTATGCTCCATATAAGGAGAATAGCAGAAACTCCTAATGCTGGCCATACGTGTAATGATTGCAGTGACCCTCAAATGCCATGGCAGTACAAAAACCCCACATGTGACCCCATTCTGGAAAGAAGACACCCCAAGGTATTCGCTGAGGGGCATATTGAGTCCATGAAAGATTGAACTTTTTGTCACAAGTTAGTGGAAAGGGTGACTTTGTGAAAAAAAACAAAAAAAATCAAATTCCACTAACTTGTGCAAAAAAAAAAAATCTATGAACTCGCCATTGCCCTCACAGAATACCTTGGGGTGTCTTCTTTCTAAAATGGGGTCACATGTGGAGCATTTATACTGCCCTGGCATTTTAGGGGCCCTAAAGCGTGAGAAGAAAAATGCGTAAAAATACCGTCCTAAAAGGTACTCATTGGATTTAGGGCCGATTTGCACAACTTGGCTGCAAAAAAGTGGCACACATGTGGTATTGCTGTACTCAGGAGAAGTAGGGCAATGTGTTTTGGGGTGTACTTTTACATATACCCATACTGGGTGTGAAAATATCTCTGTAAATGACAACTTTTAAAAAACAATTATACAAAGTTGTTATTTACAGAGATATTTTCACATCCAGTAGGGTATCGGTAAAAATACGCCCCAAAACACATTGCCTTACTTCTCAGAGTGCGGCGATACCCATGTGTGCCACTTTGCAGCCAAATGCAAGGGCCTAAATCAATAGTACTTTTAGGATTTACAGGACATTTTTACGCATTTGGATTCCAAACTACTTCTGACGTTTAGGGGCCCTAAAATGCCAGGGCAGTAAACATACCACAAGTGACCCCATAATAGAAAGAGACACCCCAAGGTATTCTGTGAGGAGTATGGTGAGTTCATGTAAAAGTGTATTTTTGGCACAAGTTAGTGGAATATGAGACTTTGTAAATAAAAAAAAAAAAAAAAAATCCATTTCCGCTAACTTGTGCCAAAAATAAAAACTTCCATGAACTCACTATGCCCATCAGCGAATACCTTGGGGTGTCTACTTTCAGAAATGGGGTCACTTGTGTGGTATTTTACTATCCTGGCATTTTAGGGCCCCTAAGTGAGAGAAAGCAGTTTGGAATCAAATGCGTAAAAATGTCCTGTAAAATCCTAAAGGTACTCATTGGATTTAGGGCCCTTTGCGCATCTTGGCTGCAAAAAGTGGCACACATGGGGTATCGCCGTACTCAGGAGAAGTAGGGCAATGTGTTTTGAGGTGTATGTTTACATATACCCATGCAGGGTGTGAGAAATATCTCTGTAAATGACAACTTTTTAAAAATTTTTATACAAAGTTGTCATTTACAGAGATATTTTCACACTCAGTAAGAGTAATGTAAAGACACCCAAAACACACTGCCCTACTTCTCCAGTACTGGCGATACCATGTGTGGCACTTTTGCAGTCAAGATGCACAAAGGCCCTAAGTCAATGAGTACCTTTAGGATTTTACAGGACATTTTTACGCATTTGGATTCCAAACTCCTTGACGTTTAGGAGCCCCTAAAATGCCAGGCAGTAAAAATACCCCACATGTGACCCCATTTCGGAAAGAAGACACCCCAAGGTATTCTGTGAGGGGTATGGTGAGTTCATGTAAAATTGTATTTTTGGCACAAGTTAGTGGAATATGAGACTTTGTAAAAAAAAAAAAATATCAATTTCCTAACTTGTGACAAAAATAAAACTTCCATGAACTCACTATGCCCCTCAGTGAATACCTTAGGGTGTCTACTTTCGGAAATGGGGTCATTTATGGGGTGTTTCTACTGTCTGGGCATTGTAGTACCTCAGGAAACAGGACAGGTGCTCAGAAAGTCAAAGTGCGGAAATTCACTTTTTGCACCATAGTTTGTAAACGCTATAACTTTTACCCAAACCAATAAATATACACTTATTGCATTTTTTTTATCAAAGACATGTAGAACAATAAATTTAGAGAAAAATTTATAGAGAAATGTAGTTTTATTTGATAAATTTTCCAACATAAAGTGAAAAATATCATTTTTTGCAAAAATTTCATCAAAAAAGGTAAAATATCAAAAAGTAAAAATGTCAGCAAGAAAGAAATAGCACCAAATGAAAGCT
The DNA here is from genome assembly GCA_033119425.1 of Bufotes viridis. NCBI lineage: Eukaryota > Metazoa > Chordata > Amphibia > Anura > Bufonidae > Bufotes > Bufotes viridis. The sequence continues at coordinate 358,786,294 of CM065591.1, read as the reverse complement.
CTATTAGTGAGAAGAAAGGAGGTAAAATTCATTTGGGTGGTAAGTTGCATGACGGAGCAATAGCGGTGAAAGTAGCGTAGTGCAGAATTGTAAAGTGATGACCAGGCCACTTTTACAATTCCGCACTACACTACTTTCACCGTTAATTGCTCCGTCATGCAACTTACCACCCAAATGAATTTTACCTCCTTTCTTCTCACTAATAGAGCTTTCATTTGGTGGTATTTCATTGTTGCTGACATTTTTACTTTTTTGCCATTAATACAAATTTAACAACATTTTTGCAAAAAATGACATTTTTCACTTTCTGTTGTAAATTTTTTTAAAAACTACATTTCTATATAAATTTTTCTCTAAATTTATTGTTCTACATGTCTTTGATAAAAAAAGTCCAATAAGTGTATATTTATTGGTTTGGGTAAAAGTTATAGCGTTACAAACTATGGTGCAAAAGTGAATTTCAGCATTTTGAAGCAGCTCTGACTTTCTGAGCACCTGTCATGTTTCTTCAGGTGCTAGAATGTCAGGATAGTATAAATACCCCCAAATTACACCATTTTAGAAAGAAGACACCCCAAAAGTATTCGCTGAGGGGCATGGTGAGTTCATGTGTCATTTCATTTTTTTCACAAGTTAGCGGAAAATGACACTTTCTGAGAAAAAAAAAAAAGTTTCAACTTCTGCTAACTCTGGCAAAAATAAAAAATCTCAGACGGACTCACTATGCCCCTCAGTGAATAACTCAGGGTGTCTACTTTCCGAAATGGGGTCATTTGTGAGGTGTGTTTACTGTTCTGGCATTTTTGGGCGGGACTAAATTGTGAGCCGCCATGTAAATCTAAAGGTACTCGTTGGAATTTGGGCCCTTTAGCACCATGCTGCAAAAAAGTGTCACTTATGTGGTATCGCCTTACTCAGGAAGTAGGGCAATGTGTTTTGGGGTGTATTTTTACATATACCCATGTTGGGTGAGAGAAATATCTCTGTAAATTGTCAACTTTGTATAAAATTTTTAAAAGTTGTCGTTTACAGAGATATTTTTCACACAAAGTATGGGTATATATAAAAATACACCCCAAAACACATTGCCCCTACTTCTCCTGAGTACGGCGATACCACATGTGTGCCACTTTTTTGCAGCCTGGGTGCGCAAATGGGCCCTAAAACCAATGAGTACCTTTAGGATTTCACAGGCCATTTTTATGCATTTGGATTCTCACGCTTTAGGGGCCCCTAAAATGCCAGGTGAGTATAAATACCCAACATGTGACCCCATTTTGGAAAGAAGACACCCCAAGGTATTCCGTGAGGGGCATGGCGACAACTTTTTACATTTTTTTATTCAAAGTTGTCAATTTACAGAGATATTTCTCTCACCCAGCATGGGTATATGTAAAAATACACCCCAAAACACATTGCCCCTACTTCTCCTGAGTACGGCGATACCACGAGTGACACTTTTTTGCAGCCAAGATGCGCAAAGGGGCCCAAATTCCAATGAGTACCTTTTAGGAGGGCATTTTTACGCATTTTTTTTCTCATGCTTTAGGGCCCCTAAAATGCCAGGGCAGTAGAAATACCCCACATGTGACCCCATTTTGGAAAGAAGACACCCCAAGGTATTCCATGAGGGGCATGGCGTACTCAGGAGAAGTGGGGCAATGTGTTTTGGGGTGTATTTTTACATATACCCATGCTGGGTGAGAGAAATATCTCTGTAAATTGACAATTTTGAATAAAAAAATTTAAAAAGGTGTCATTTACAGCGATATTTCTCACACACAGTATGGGTATATGTAAAATATCTAAAACCAATGAGTACCTTTAGGATTTCACAGGCCATTTTTACGCATTTGGATTCTCACTCTTTAGGACCCCAAAAATGCCAGGTCAGTATAAATACCCCACAAGTGACCCCATTGTGGAAAGAAGACACCCCAAGGTATTCTGTGAGGGGTATGGCGAGTTCACAGAAAAAAAAAAAAATTGGCACAAGTTAGCGGAAATTGATTTTTTTTTTTTTTTTTTTACAGTCTCATATTCCACTAACTTGTGACAAAAAATAAAATTTTGCATGAACTCGCCATACCCCTCACGGAATACCTTGGGGTGTCTTCTTTCTAAAATGGGGTCACATGTGGGGTATTTATACTGTCCTGGCATTTGAGGGTCTCCGTAATCATTACACGTATGGCCAGCATTAGGAGTTTCTGCGATTCTCCTTATATTGAGCATACGGGTAATGAGATTTTTTTTTTCCGTTCAGCCTCTGCGCTGAAAAAAATAAATAAAATGAACGGCACAGATTAGTGTAGTGTTTGGTGCAACTTTACAGTGTCACCTGGTCCTCTGGTGGTCGATCCCAGCAAATGGGACCACCAGAGGACCAGGTAGCAGCTATATCAGACGCTGTTCACAAAACAGCGTCTGATATAGCTGTTTGATGCGATTTAATTCGCATCTACAGCCTGCCAGCGATGGATCATCGCTGGCAGGCTGTAGCCGAACTGCCGAGACGCGCTTCTCTGCGCACGCGCGCGCGTTCACAGGAAGTCTCGGCTCTCACGAGATGACGCGCCGATGCGTCGTCTCAGAGCTACAGGACCGCCCGCAGTACGCATCCTTGCGTTAGGCGGTCCTGTAGCGGCTAAGCTACGGGGGCTGAGGTGGTTAATGAATAAGACATTTTTTATTTCTATACTATGGTGCAGCACTGGAGCGGCAGGGCTGGAGCACAGTGAACGCACCGGCCCCGCTGCAATTGCCGGTCCCCAGCTCCTCCTCCCAGTCACTCCCTGCTCATACATCGCAGGCTGCGATATAAAAATGTCAGCATTCGCCCAATAAGATGCAGGGGCATTTTTACCCCATTTTTTGGGGGGAAAAGTGGTCCTATGGGGTGAAAAATACAGTAAATATGTTATTATATCTTTTTATGGGACAACACTGAAGATATGACACTTTGATACAATGTAAAGTAGTCAGTGTACAGCTTGTATAACAGTGTAAATTTGGTGTGCCCTCAAAATAACTCAACACACAGCCATTAATGTCTAAACCGCTGGCAACAAAAGTGAGTACACCACTAGGTGAATATGGCCAAATTGTGCCCAATTAGCCATTTTCCCTCCCTGGTGTCATGTGACTCCTTAGTGTTACAAGGTTGCAGGTGTGAATGGGGATCAGGTGTGTTAAATTTGGTGTTATTGCTCTCAGGCTCTGGTTACTGGAAGTGCAACATGGCACCTCATGGCAAATAACTCTTTGAGGATCTGAAAAAAATAATTATTGCTTTGCATAAAGATGTCCCAGGCTATAAGAAGATTGCTAACACCCTGAAACTGAGCTGCAGCACGGTGGCCAAGACCATACAGCAGTTTAACAAGACAGGTTCCACTGAGAACAGACCTTGCCATGGTCAACCAAAGAAGTTGACTGCACATGCTCAGAGTTATATCCAGAGGTTGTCTTTCCAAAATAGATGTATGAGTGGCTGCCAGCATTGCTGCAGAGGTTAAAGGAGTGGGGGGGTCAGCCTGTCAGTGCTCAGACCATATGATGCACACTGCATCAAATTGGTCTGCATGGCTTTTGTCCCAGAAGGAAGCCTCTTCAAAAGATGATGCACAAGAAAGCCCGCAAACAGTTTGCTGAAGACAAGCAGACTAAAGATATGGATTACTGAAACAATGTCCTGTGGTCTAATGAGATGGTGTCAAGCGTGTGTGGCGGCAACCAGGTGAGGAGTACAAAGACAGGTGTGTCTTGCCTACAGTCAAGCATGGTGGTGGGAGTGTCATAGTTTGGGGCTGCATGAGTGCTGCTGACTGTGGGGAGCTACAGTTCTTTGAGGGAACCATAAATGCCACACAGAGCATGATCCCCTCAGTTCAGAAACTGGGATGCAGGGAAGTATGCCAACATGATATACTATAGATCCCAAACACACCTCCAAGATTACCACTGCCTCCTGAGAGTAAAGGTGCTGGACTGGCCAAGCATATCACCAGACCTAAACCCTATTGAGCATCTGTGGGGCATCCTCAAACGACAGGTGGAGAAGCGCAAGGTCTCTAACATCCACCTGCTTTGTGATGTCATCATGGAGTAGTGAAAAACGATTCCGATGGCAACCTGTGAAGCTCTAGTGAACTCCATGCCCAAGAGAGTTAAGGCAATGCTGGAAAGTAATGGTGGCCACACAAGATATTGACTCTTTGGGTACAATTTGGCTATTTTCACTTAAAGTTGTACTCACTTTTGTTGCCAGCAGTTTAGACATTAATGGCTTATTTGGTAAATTTGCATTGTCTTATTTAAGAGTCAATTTATGTGTTGACACTGCATTATTTTTATTGTTTATTCAAGGTAATAATTATTATTGCTATATTTTGATTATGCATGTGTTAAAGCGACCCAACTAGTTCCAGAAAAGAAAAAAAAATGCAATAATTTGCGAAAAAATATCACTTACCTGGTGCCCCACCTTATCTTTTCAGCTGTAGATCTGCTCATTTCTGAGCTCTTTTCACCCATCCAAGATGGCGCTCCGCTTCTCAAACTACCTGATGCACACTGTGCATTTGGTAGACCAAGTCACTTCCTGCTGCCCTCAGATTGGCCCGCACTGGTCATGTGAACAATTTTGGCCAATCTGAGGGCAAGGATGGGCAAGCAGGAAGTGACTTGGATTACCAAATGCACAGTATGTATCAGGTAAGTCTGAGATGGGGTGCGGCCATCTTGGATGGCATAAAATTGGCAGATCTGCAGCTGAAAAGATGCAAATAAAGATCACCAGGTAAGTGCTCTATTTGCTCCTCAGTTAACCTCTTAATAGTCACGTTAAAATTGTAAAAACCCTCCCAAAAATGTAACTTTTTTAATTGTAGATTTTTAATGTGTGTCTGCCGTAAATATTGTTGGCGCACAACTCAGGGGACACTATTGCATTTTTAACCCCTTAGTGACATCATTAATTTTAGCCTTACGGACCAAAGATATTTCCCCACTTTGTGTTCTACTGTAGTAGTCATAATTTTTTAATTTTGAGGGATTAGTTGTAAGTTTTTTAGGAACCATTTTGGGGTATATATAGTGTATTAAATAACTTTTATTATTTTATTTTTAGGAGGAAAATTTTTATATTATTTTGTAGAATTTTTTATGGTGTTCACTGTGTGGAAAAAATAATATACTTTTATTATCTGGGTCACTACAATGATGATAATGCCACATTATTTTTTTACAGTTTTTTCTCTCCTCCTGCAGCCTGTCAGCTCTGCTTTAACTGCTCATATCTCTGGTTTGGTAGCAGCTAGAGATATGCATTCTAAGCTTTGAGACAATTCCAGAATACCAGCAATATGTTCAGTACAGGGGGAGATATCACTGATAGAAATCAGAATGCTGTGAATGCATCTGAAAGTGAATGTAAAAGCAGGTTTTACCCGCGATTATTCGCGAATCAATTTCTAACAGGGATTTCTCCTCTGTTGCTTGGACTTTAGCTGTCATTGTGGTCTTGTATGAAAGCCTGGAATGCCAGCTTGCATGTTTCTAGCTTCTAAGATTTAGGAGAAATCAGCATCTAAAGCAGCCCTCCACTTTCTGCCCAAGCCCAGCTCAGGCAGAACAGTTAAGTACTTTTCCTACTGCCCGAGCTGGTCCCAGGCAAAACAGTTAGGGTCAAGGAGAGATGTTGTTAGATGGGTTCCATTTGGTTTAGTGAATTTGGGGGTCTTGAACCTTATTCTCTGCATTTTGTGCAGTGTTTTAATGACTGTACTTTTAACTTGCATTGCTTAATTGTGTTGTATTTACACTTCTATTGATTCAATTTGATAAATGGAGGTGCTGTTCTGTTCACACATGTACTTTTTCTGAAATTTAGTCCAACACTGAACATAATTTTGTTTTTCAGTTATAAAGTTCAGTAGGATCAATACTCATTTAAAAGCATCCAGATTTTTTTTTCTGATACAAAGCTCCAAATGCACTGAATACACTGAATATGACTAAATGACTAAAAATCTAGCTTCTTGCAGCCAGCGCTATGGGAAGCTTAAAGGAAATGTGTCACCAAAAATGTTATCTGCAAGTTAAAACTAGATAAGAACACCTCTGCTTTTTCCTAATCTGTTTTTATTTTCTGAGTATAGATTTTTTTATTATATTTTTATTCCATTTCCTGAACATGTTTATCTTGCCTGAACTATTGTTAACAGCATTTAGAAAGCATTAAGAAAATTGCTTTACGGCAGTCCCAAGGTCCATAGACACAATGGTCTGGAGGGGACCTCATTGACTTCTATGGGAGAGTTTTCTGGGCATGTTCTGTGACCTGTACAGAGGTCATTCTACAAGAAAAGAATAGATAAGCTTTGACTATTACCTACTGTGAATGATGGATCCTGTCTGAGGCTACTTTCACATCTGCGTTTTTGCTGGATCCATCATGGATCAGCAAAAACGCTTCCGTCATGATAATACAACCGTCTGCATCTGTTATGAACGGACCTGGTTGTATTATCTCTAAAACGGCTAAGACGGATCCGTCTCTAAAACCATTGTAAGTTGGGGGACGGATCCGTTTTCTTTAGTGTCAGAGAAAACTGATCCGTCAGATCCGTCACCATTGACTTACATTGTGGATCTGTCTTGATCAGTTTCCCAGGACGCACTCAGAAATGCTGCTTGCAACGCTTTTGTGTGCGTCATGGTAATGCAATAAAACAGAACAGAATGCATTCTAGTTCCCTTCAGTTCAGTTTTGTCCCCATTGACAATGAATAGGGACAAAACTGAAGCGTTTCCCTATGAGGGATTACAATAGCGGAAAGGAAAACGATGTTGTGAAAGTAGCCTTATCTATACTCAGAGGTGATATAATTACAGGCAGGATTAGAATTGCAGATAAGCATATAACTGCAGTAAAGTGATCAGTACAGACCAAAAAGTGGCGCCTATTATTAGGCTTAGTGACCAGCGCGAAAACTGCATGATTTTACGGTTTTTGTTTAAATATAGATATTGACAAGGAAAATTAAAACTAACCGCCAAAACTTCCTGTAATTAGGTGGGGGAGCCTTTGCTTCACTGTGGGTCCCTTTTCCTATGGGCCTCATAGCAGCTGTGTGGTCTGTCTCTATTGAAGGTACACCACTGCATGGAGGTTTTTTGCCTGGTTACATGACCCTTTATTAGCAGCCATTTGACAGCACTAAAGACTGAGCAAAGAAGGGGGCATACCTCATGTAATATATTAAATGAGACAGAATTTCAACAAAGGCTATTTGAGTAAGTGCCATGTAATGATCTTGCAAATACATTGGTGAACAGTAACCAGAAAGTGGCTTACAAGTTCACTTAGTAAGGTTTACAATAAAGGAGTTGACCCATTTGGGGCATTGATGCCTTATCACTTGGCTATTTCAGGAACTCCTATAGTAATGAATGGAAAACATGCGTTGCATGTGTGGAGAGCTCTCCTTCACTTCGGGGGCCTGTTCTGGAGACAGGAGAGGGTTCCAGAGGTGGGATCTGCCGCTATCGGACACTGATGGTATATCCTAGCGATAGGCCATCAATATTCCAGATGGGAATACCCCTTTAACACAGATAGCAGGAGCTTGATGAGATTTGCCACGATTTAACCTTTAAATCCAAGTGACAAACTCTTTTCTAAACTTATTAAACTGAGATAAAAGTTTTTTACACAGCACTGGTACTTGCAATAAAATGTGCAAAAAAATGGTAATTTGACCAGACTTTTTAGATTCTGAACTCTGTTCTATGTTTTATGTGTAATACAGTATAAGATTATCCCCCTGGATTGCTAGCAGCAAATTGCTTATTGCACTCTATGTTATACGGTTCTGAAACGCAGTAGCTGAAATCATTGTAACAGATTCATAATCCACCATTATACCACGGTGATGCTTGCTCGGTATCTGTGAAGTACAACAATTTCCTGCATTGTTTATTTTACATTTGACTAAAGAGCAATACGGCAAACCATCCACGCAAATAAAAGCAAAGTACATACTTTTCTAACGTAGGGGAATAGGATGAGATCCAAAAACCATCATGTCTGTGCAGCTGCAATCTATCATATGGTGAAAACAAAGCAGCATTATAGCTATGAGGTCAGGTTTGCTATTATTGCTGCTCTGCTGAGTAAGCGGTTACAAATGTGTTCTCCAGGAATATGAGAACAGCAAATCTGGGACACAACTAGGGCAAAGCTGGAGCACCATTAGGATAGATTACTCCATGCTGCATAATATAAAATCCAAATCTGGTATTTTATCTAGTCTGTCAAAAGCAAACCTTTCTATTAAAGCATTGACATATACCGTCATTACCTTGCTATTTTATTCTTCATTTATACTGTATGTGCAGCTATTTTTGAAACACAGTGGGATCCACACATGCTTAGTCAAGGGGTTTTAAAGGAAATTACTAACCAAAAGTTTCCCCACTTAAAATGTTAGCCAAAGTTTGTTAATGCTATTTTAACAAATAGACATTCATTTTGTTGCCCCTGGCATTTTTGCAAAACTGGGAACAGGATTTTGGTCGTCACTACCGCAGTAATTTATTTTAGTATAAACTGCTAATAAAGTATCAGTTTTAGAAATCAGTGTGAGGGTGCTCACACATGTTCAAGTTTGTTATGCAGTTTTTGATGCCAAACCAGCAGTATATTTAAAAAAATTTAAGTAAAATCTGTCCTTAATACTTTCTCTCCTTTTATAAACCACACCTGATTTTGACTTAATGTGTCACTGTACTTTCACACAATTTCATTTCATTTAATAAAGAATAGTTTAACTAGCTAATTTCTAAATCACTGAAAAATATGCCTGCATCCACTTGAAAAACAAAAAAAATCATGGCCACAACGGGGTCTCAAATCCACGTAGTACTTTTATTCCGGCCGCCTATCGCAATGTTTGCCGTGCTGCTGCCAGAACTCCGGGCGGCCCAATTATAGTCAAGAGAAGGCTGCCGCTAGTGTAAAAGTAGCCTAAGTTGCAGTACACTGCCTGTTGTCATACAAGTTCTGTCCTTAGTGACAGCTCACAGGAAATGGAGGCGTGTCAAAGTTAGCTGAGATCCTGAGTCTGCTAAAACAACTGCTTCCACACTGCTTCAGATCATCAGAGAAGCCTCCTGCCTTTCTGTAAGTGTAATTTAACCCTCTTTACCTGCTCTGTGAGCTCTGGAGCTGAAAACAAACATAGGTGGAAGGGAAAGGAGGTCACGGCAGTACAGTGCTGGCAGATTCCATGAAGGGATATGCCTCCTGCTACTGAGTGAAATGCATCCAGCTGTGCAGCTGAAACAGGGAATACTATGGCTAAAAAATAAATAAATAAAGGAATCCCAATTATAACTGTTCCTTCACAGTAATGATTGTATAAAGCAGCACAGCCAATATATAAACTTTTTTGAAAACTGTGAAGTTATTGTGAAAGTGAGGGAGAATGATTTAACCAGTAGCCACAAGTTACTGCATACGACTGTATACATTTTTTCATTTACCAGCTTTTGATTGTCCTTACAGCCAGGATCCTCTTGCCTTTTAAAAATCCATGATTGTTCAAAATTAAAAAATGGATTTTGTACGCTCAAATACAAGCTTCAAAATCATTACAAAAAAGTTAATGTGTATATATATATATATATATATATATATATATATATATATGAAAAATATAAAAGTTTAAATCACCCCTCTCTCTGTATAATAAAAAAATAAATACCTAAAAAACAAAAAATATAAACATCATGGGTATCAACGTGAGGAAAACGCCTGTACTATTAAAAAATAAAAATATTTTTCGAATATTTTTATATTTTTCGGAAAAAAGGGTCATAATTGCCAATATGCAATTTTTTCATTGCTTCTCTTACCCCAAAAATGTAATAAAATGTGATCAAAAAGTCAAAACACACTCCAAAATGGTATCAATAAAAACTACAGATTGTCCTGCAAAAAAGGAGGCCCACACAGCTCAGTAGGTATAGCTATAAAAAAGTTATAGGGGTCATACTGACGAAAAGAATAAAGGGCATGGGTCAGTTTTGCCACAAACGGAACACTGTGGGAACAAAACCCATAAAACGGTGGAGGAGTTAAATTTTTTTCCCCAATTCCACCCCATTTGGAATTTTTTTACGGCTTCCCACCATAATGTATGCCATAATTAATGGTGGCACTAGAAAGTAAAACTTGTCCCGTAAAAAATAAGTGAACGGAAATATAAAAAAGAAGGGAAGAAAAATGAAAACGCAAAAAGGAAAAAACCTCTGGTATCCTAAGGGTTATTGGGATAACCCCTTTGCGTGCTGAGAATGAGAAATATGTGGATGCTAGATATTTTTATAGAAATATAATTAACCCCTTCAGGGCAGATCAAATTTTTCATTCTTGCAATTTTATTTCCTTTCTGAATATATACACTATATACACTATACTTGCAGTCTATAGGATTTTTACTGACTGCCTATAGCCTTCACAAGGCTCCAGGATGCCATAGTAACCAATGAAAATCCCACAATTTTGCCAAGGGGTTTCCAGTGCCTAGACATCTGAATGGTTAACTGACTGGGATCGGAGTAATCTCCCACCCTAGGTCACTGCAGTCGAGTCAGCTGTATTACATAGCCGGAAGCACTTGTTGTCTATGGAGTGGGTTCACTAGTTAGCCCACTCCATACACCACTCCCACACATTGGACGTACAATTACGGCCAGGTGTGGGGAAGGGTTGAGGGTGTAACATATAACTACAGATCCTATAACAAAAAGGATGTTGCCTCACTCCACCTCGACCAGCTTCGGCAGAGGGTTTAGAAAAGGAATACTTTATCTTGGTCTTTGCTCTGCAAGGTGACTTTGCTCAAGTACACAGATAATGCACACATTAGTTACAGTACAAGAGTAATAAAAACTGTGATGTTACAACACAAAGTTTACACATAGACTAAACAAAGATTATTCACATTATGATGTCAAAGTACATGGATCATCTACAGAAAAATTATTATGTAAAGAGCTATGTCATAGTTTGCCAATAATTACAGCTCTGATGTCACATTCCATAAATATTTAACACATGACTAGGAATATCAACTCTGTGAAGTCACAATACTGAAATCATGCAAACAGTGATGTTACTTTACTTGGATAATTGTAAGGTGGTTTAACAGCTTCTGATTGGAATGGTTCATGAGATGATGAATGATATTAATCATGTAGAAGTCCCCTCCATCACAGGGTGCATATGAGACTGTTAAAGCGGTCACTGAGAAGGGTATTTTGATGAGAAACTTCCCTGATAAGGCAACGCTCAGTGGACACATTCAAGCTATTTTACAAATGGCGCCTGACGGAATAAATATTTGTTTTCTCTTTTATGCTATATGGATAAAAAGTATTAGTATATTTAAACTTCTGACCTATAACAAAAAGGATTCAAAAGTACTGACAGACTTCCTTTAAAGTTCTTATTCCTTGTAATATAGGTACAATATAATGAGTAATAATACAGTATAATAAGTAAACCCACCAAAACCTCACTAAAAGATGCTTGGTTTTCAAGCTACACTGACAAGTGCGTAACTTATTGGAGGACCCATAAAACAGACATGAAATTTCCAATCAATCTATGAAAAATATGTTACCCATGTGAATTTTTTAAATCATGTGGCAGAATTCATAAGTCACAATAGACAAATACTCACCAGGTTAGCCATCACTATAGTGTCTAACATGACTGGATCATTCTTCATGCCCAGAGTGAACTGGAGACCTCTAGGTGGTTGTCCTGTTGTCACATCAAAACAGTGTCCTTCCAGTAACAAGTATTCCAATTCAAAATTTGCGGTAACAATCCCTTCCACCTGGAAAACAAAAAGTATTCTGCCATGTTTTCTACTAGCCAGTTACAAAAAATTCACTGAGGTTCATTTGTGAATACCATCGCAAAAGGAGAAAAGGAGGTATGAGGTACTGCACACCGTAATCCATCAGGTCTGGCGATCTGAATTAATAATTGCCTGGACAACCCTACTTTTTCTTTGCACCAATTTTAATTAAGATGTCTCTCTGCCTTATTACTACTGTAGAATTATGTAGAAAATAATTTCAGTACAGGATTTGTAAAGCAAATCTGGACGGTAGAGCAAATATGTTTTGAATGCAGATAACCTGCAGATATCACATTTGAGATTTCTTTTTCAATGGGCTTTGTCAGCAGCAAACTACCGTTCATCGACAGCAAATGACAGGAGGACATCTGGAAGAATAAAATGTACTACATTACTGCAAAATGCATAAAGAAGAAAAAAAAAAAAAAAAAGACAACTGTGATTGGGACAAACAGGAAAGTAAAGAGGTGAGGTTTGTTTTTATGACATTAGAGCAGTGATGCTCAACCTGCGGCCCTCCAGCTGTTGTAAAACTACAACTCCCACCATACCCTGCTGTAGGCTGATAGCTATAGGCTGTCAGGGCATGCTGGGAGTTGTAGTTTTGCAACATCTGGAGGGCCGCAGGTTGAGCATCCCTGCATTAGAGCATACAAAATATTGTTGTTTAAGAAAAAAAAGTTCAAAACATGGAATTGAAGAAAAATAATTTACATAATGGACAAATCAGAAACAAGTAATGAAATTAACAATATCATAAACAAGTTACCAAAGGCATTACCTGGGAGCTGAATAACAATGCTAAGGATATTTAGCCAGTGTATAAGCTGCACAGCCTGTAGGTATTGAACTGTAAAAACTGGTATGAGCAAAAATGTACAAGTATGCATGCAGTTTATTAAAGAGGTTTTCTAAGTTAAAGGGCTTTCCAGGATCGCCTATCCACTGCTGACACAGCCACTGATCAGCCGTTTCAAGAGGTGGCAGTGATGCTGCCTTCTTCTTGGCTTGAGATGTCACGTTCAAAGATCAGTTCAATAATCAAGTCAATGGGTCTGGGGTGCAATACCAAGCACAGCCACTATACAATGAATGGCACAATGCTTGGTAAGCTGTGATGACCTTGCGTGAGAATAGATGATCAACACTATACTCCAGGAAAACTTTAAATAAGAAAAAAAACAAAAAACAAAAAAAAAACGGTGGTAGCCCCTGTAATTGGTTTAAACTAAGAAAATAATGGATATTCCTCTCTGCTTTTTCCAGAGCTGGGCTCCATTCCTCTCCACTGCTAACATCATGCTCCTGGATGCAGCGGTGAGGTTCTGTGCACACAGGTCACCATGCAGGCAATTTCTATCTTCAGCAGTACAGAGGATATCATAGATCATGCCAGTGATCGGCTGCAGCAGTGAACCACTGCAGCCAGAAAGATTATGTCAGCAGCGAAGAGAACTGGAGCTCAAAACTGGTAGTGGAGAAAAGGGGCGGGTATAAATTATTTGTTATTTTAGACCATTTACAGGGGGGGGGGGGCTGCCCTGTTTTTACTGAACTTGGATTTTTATTGAAATAAATTCTGAACATGTTGAAAATGTCTATGACTTTTTTTTTATTTTTTTATATTTTAGAAAAGCACAGTAAATGCCTTAATGAATACTTATTTGGTTCTGGAAAGCAGTGGCTTAGAAATTTACGTCAATATTAGACTGGCTAGCTTTACTCCTTCCTAGCCACCAACATACAGATTAGATAGCTCTAGGCTGAACAAGTAGGTTTCTTAAACCAGAGTACAAAAAGCCACTTTCAGACACCTACTCCCCCCAAAAAAAAAATCTACATTTCTGTTCCTTATTTCCTGTGAAAGCTGATGTTGAAAGAGTGTCAGAGACCCCCCCCACTTACACATTAGATGGTCGGCTAGTCTCTGACATTGGTGGTTTTATATGACATTTATTTAATTTGCATCATTGACTGAAGATCCCCAGTGCTGAAACAAGAGTCTAGCATGCCAAGACACTGTTCACACTGGCATCATGGGTTCCAAGATCAATGACAAACAGATCGGTATTAAAGGGGTTTTCCAGTCCATTCTGAGAATACCAGAGTCCTCAAACCCTGTGGACCTAACCTTCCATCACACCCCTGATGTTGCTGTTTCTGCTGTGGTCAGACTGGCTGCGGGCTCTTCCACTTGGGTCCCAAACTGGTCTGTTTCCGAGTCTTCCTGCATTTGCAATATACAGCTGAACATGAAGACTCAGGAACACATCCATTCAGAACCTGAGCAGAAGAGTCTGCAGCCAGCCTGAGCGTAGTGGAGTGTCAATACAGGTGAAGCAAAAGGAAGGGCAAGCACAGCAAAAACAAATTTTCCTCCACAGGGTCTAAAGATTTTCAGATAAATACAAAGAACCCCTTTAATTTTATTTTGCAATAGATCCTCGCATACCCATCTGACTAGATCCATAAGTTGTCTATTTGTCAGGGAAGGCTGAGTACTTGTGTATTCCAAATAGCAGTTTCAAGGTTAGGGTAGGCTGAGTATGAGCATAATACAGGTCACAGTTCCAAGGCCGGGTAGGAGCTTGTGCGCTCTGGGCAGCCAATAGCAGGCCGCGACGGGGACAAGCATAGCGGGTGACGCTTGAGATCCACCACCGCTTCAGAATGTAAGACAGCTTCCTTGCGGTCTTACATTTAGACCATTTTCTACGCCTAAACCAGGAGTAGAAAATGATGAATGATACGGGCCTAAAGGCCTGACCCTTTTCTCACCCGCTTTTTTAGACCTGACGTGAGCGGGGAGAAGTCGCAGATTGTGGTGCAAAGGACCTTTGTGCCATAATCTGCGCCAAAAATGGTTACTAAATGAACCCCAATGAGTTTAGGAAGGCTGTACAGATGCAAAATGTGCTTACAGTTTGGGACAGTTGTATGGCAGAGGGTACTCTGGGTAAAGGGACAAAATGTGCCATTGTAGAGAAGCAGATGAGGAAGGAAGATCAGTAACCAAATCCATTCCAATGTGTTGCCATGGGGCATCTGGTAAAGGCAAGGGAAGGAATATGCCAACTGGTCTCTGCCTAGAGAGCTTGTTCTGGGCAGGCAGATACATAATCTTGAACATCTTGGTGCAGGGATGGCAACCAGTAGTATCTGGAAATGAACTGCGGTGTTCTGCCAACCTGGACCCAAGACCCCAGAGTAGAATTTTCTTCTGCCTGCCTAAGGGAACATAAATCTTTCCTGGAGAAATATCCAGTAATTTGTACTGGAGAAGCAGAGATACAAGCCGGGTCTATAATATGTTGAGGAGGTTCCTCCTGATCTAAGAAATCAAAGGATCTAGATAAGGCATCTGCTTTCACGTTTTAGTCTGCAGGACAGAAATGCAAATGAAAAGTAAAACAAGCAAAAAAAACAAGGACCAACGTGCCTGATGAGGGTTAAGTCTTGGAGCTGATTGCGGATATATCAAGTTTTTAGGATCTGCATATAAAATGATGGGATGAATGGCACCCTCCAGCAAATGACACCACTCCTCCAAGGCTAACTTGATGGCCAACAACTCCCTGTCTCCAATGGAGTAGTTGCGTTCAGCATGGAAAAGTGGACACAAGTGGCCATTTTGCCTGTGGAGTTTTTCTGTGCAGGAATAGCTCCAGTTCCAATGGAGGAAGCATCCACCTCCAGGAAAAACTGGTTAGACACGTCAGGACAATGGTGTGCTGGGGCATTTGTGAATGCTTGTTTGAGGATTTGAAATGCAGACTCAGCCTCGGAAGTCCATATCTTGAGATTCATTCCTTTCCTGTTCAGGGCAGAAATAGGCACAGTCAAAATAGAGAAATGAGGAATAAACAGCCTGTAATAGTTTGCAAATCCTAGAAAGGGCTGTATAGATCGCAGGCTGGTGGGTTGGAGCTAATTCAAGACGTCCATCTGTACACCCTGGTCAGATATGATGTAGCCTAAAAACGAAAGGGAGGTCTTCTCAAAGAGACATTTCTCAAATTCGGCATACAACCAATATTCCCCAATGCAGGATCAGAGGGATACATCTTTCTTTTTTACGAAGAAAAACCGAGCTCCAGCCGGGCATGAGGACTTTAGTGTAATCGGACAAGGCTCTCAGGTACCGATAACGGATAGACACAACCTCTAGGCGGAGTAGTCCCTGGAACAAGATCATTAAGGCAATTGTATGGATGGTGAGCTGGCAAGACCTCTGTCTTCTTCTTGTCAAATACATCAGAAAAATGATGGTAGGCAACTAGCAGGCCTTCAAAAAAAAAAAAAATCTTAGTTTTACTACTTTTCCATCATTCTCCCATCTTCTGGACAAATCATTATACTACCCCCAATACTGTTCCACTGTGCTCCCCAATACTATACTGCAGAAACAGATAATACCCCTGATAATACTAGTACCACACAGAGCCTCACATATAAAATACCCCTTCTTTGTGGCCTCAGTAGAAGCCCCCACAGTGCCACATAATAATGTGCCAGTAACAAGTGCCCTCATAGATGCCCCCCAATCATGGGCCAATAACAAGTGCCTCTCCTCCCCTCATCATGTGCCAGTAACAAGTGCCTCTCCCCCGCATCATGTGCCAGTAACAAGTGCCTCCCCCCCATATCATGTGCCAGTAACAAGTGCCTCCCCCCCTTCATATGCCAGTAACAAGTGCCTCTCCCCCCCAACATGTGCCAGTAACAACTGCCTCTCTCCCCCCCCCCCATCATGTGCCAGTAACAAGTGCCTCTCTCCTCTCCCCCCCATGTGCCAGTAACAAGTGACTCTTATAAAACATAAAAAACACTTATACATACCTCCATGGCATCGATACCTTCCGGCCTGTGTCCTGCGCTGTACGGCTCAGGCGGCGCGATGACGGGAGGGCCTGGGGGGGGGGGGGTACAATTGCTTGGAACATCATTTAAAAAAAAGGCATTAAAGGGGCAGGGGTAGAAGGGGGCAGGTCCCTGTCTGGTACTGATCCACCATGACCTGATGCAGGAAGTTACCTGCCAAACCAGATTAAAAGGTAGGCCGACACGGTGAACTGGGTAACCCAAGAGGACAAAGTCACAGGCAATAACAGTTGTGAAGAGCTCAGATCGCCGCCTCTCCAATGGACCCTAGGCTCAGTAGGTTATCCGGCTTCTGGGGACAAGAGCGAACATAATGACCATTGCTTCTACAATACAGAAGCAATCCATTAACAAATTAGTGGTTACGTTCCTTTTCAGACAGCCTTCCTTTAATCATCAGCATGGGTTCAGACATGGACAAAGGAGGAGGAATTATTTGTCTTCTGTCCTCTGCTGTCTCCTGGGTATGTTCAGGAAACCGCATGTCAATCCTGGAAGCCAGGTTACCAGAGTGTCCAAGCAGGTAGGTATGTCCTGGCCAGCCAACACATCCTTTATTCTACCAGACATCCCCTCCCAGAAGGCTGCAGCCAATGCTTCATTACTCCATCCCAACTCCGAGGCCAATGTTCTGAACTGGATAGCGTATGACAGCAAGACCGCGGCAGGCACGGACCGCCAGCGTGACAACATCTCTTACTTGATTCTCTGCTGCAGCTTTCCTTTACCTTAATACAAACTATAAATCCTATATGCCAGTGGGTTAACTATGATTTTGGAAAAGTCACATTTTCCCCATGCGTTTCATATTGCAAGCACTGAAGGAGCTCAGGCAGATTTATTTCTAAATAATAATAAAAATTGACTTAATGGTTGTCACTGTAGATGATAATGTTTCCGCCTGACAGTAAAGTGCACTGTGGTGACTCACGTCTTGTAGATGAATGTTATCCAGATCACATGAGCTGTGCACCACTTCCACAAGCCAGCTCTCCGGGGTGTTCATGTTCAGAGTTAGCAGAGGGGATTCAGGCATATCCAGGAACTTAGCTGATGGACCCGGGGAGAGACTGTTGTTGCTTAGAAATGTCAATTCTGGTTCAAGCACAAGACGATAGAAACTGGAAAGCAAATTTAAATACAATGTGTTAAGATCTTGTAACTCGAAAATACATAAATCTGTCTGTAACTGGCAAAAAGGTTATTAAAAGCAGAAATAAATCAAAATGAATGATTATCATTAGGCAATGATATTCACACTGCTACAGACATCAGGCTTTCTATACATCTACACTAATAGTAACCTTTGTGTTACTGTGTAAGCCCTGCACTAGAAATGATGTACATCACTAACATTCCCAAATACTGCTGTTGTGTGTCTAGGGAGAACTGTATTGGCCTGTGAATTTTCTCACTACTTATTAGTTTCATGTAGTTTACAATTTGCAAATTGTCATACCATGGCATAGACTGACAGCTTTCACTGCCCGAATTAACTACCCTGACTTCTATGTGTATAGGGATATTCCAATCCTTGGAGGACACTTCCATAAGAAATGGGTTTTCTGTTTGTTTGGTTTTTTTGCTCAATATCCATAGAAAGCACTTTATTTATTTTAGCAGTACTATGACATTGAAAATTAAATGGTTTGTCCAAGCTTTACTATGTGATGGACTATCCTCAGGATAATCCATCACTAGCTGATTGGCAGGGGTCCAACACCCCACACTCCTGCCGATCAACTGTTAAGGTGTAGCTCCGTCATTGGAAGTCGGCGCTGGAGTTGCAATGCTCCATCAAACTTGTAGTGGACAGTGCTGCTCCCGTCGACTTAAATGGGAGCAGTGCTGCAGCAACAAATGCAGTCCACTACAAGATTGATGGAGCTGTGTAGTTCCGGTGCCGACTTCTGGCCGCGGAGTTACACCTGAACAGCTCATCTGCGGGGGTGCCACATCAGCTACTGATGGTCTATTCTGAGGCTAGGCCATTCACTTGGACAATCTCTTTAAAAAGGGTATTCCCATCACAGACAAGTGGAGCATATTGTTAGGATATGCATTGTCTGATAGGTGCGGGTCCCACCTCTGGGAAAATAAGAACATTTGCAATATTTTTATTTAAAAAATCCTACAACTAAATTGATTTTGCATTGCCTCTGTCCTCAATATGCCTTCTGTTTTACATGAAGTTTCCAGAGGCTTCAACCACTTAGTGTCAGAAGCTGAAAGCGAATATGACCTGCAGCCAAGGAGATTGAACATCTCCTTACACTTTGCTAAGTGCAGCTCTAGCTGCAAAACTGAGACCCAGCTGCATCCAGGTTAATTGCTATATAACTGCTTTTCTCCAGTATCAGTCCTTCTGGTGTGTTTGGCTGCATTTTCATTATCTGTAGATTCTCTGTGTTTTGACCTGGCTTGCCTGAGCTATACGCTGACCTTTGGCATGACCCCGTCTTCTGCTACTGATTCCTGGCTGTGCCTGCCTGTTACCAACCCAGATTAATTTTGAATATATCATTGACCAGGCCTGCTCCCTGCAACATACACATCAACTGGGGACCATGACCTTAGTATTCAACCAGTAAAGACTAAATGTATTTGCAACTGCTAATGATGTAGAATGTTGTTCTGAAGCTGTTGCTGAAGTATCGACTGTCATCTAGCTGGGGACAGTCGACAGCTGGCAGAAATGCCCTGTTAACTTCTCTTCACCATTGCAGCTCCTAAGTTTCTCCAAGGGTTATTGCAGTTATGACATACCTATATAAATGTGCATAGGGAAAAACTTGAAATTTAGACTAGTTCCTATGTACCGTGTTTAGAATTGAATAGAAAAAAATTAAATCATGAGGCGAAACATATAAACCCCCAAACAGTTTGCGAGGGAAACCAATTGATGG
Organism: Bufotes viridis; assembly: GCA_033119425.1. Classification (NCBI taxonomy): domain Eukaryota; kingdom Metazoa; phylum Chordata; class Amphibia; order Anura; family Bufonidae; genus Bufotes; species Bufotes viridis. The sequence continues at coordinate 358,766,568 of CM065591.1, read as the reverse complement.
TAAGATCCACCAGGGACTGGCTTATGCTACAGAAAACTAAGAAGGCAATGATGTGATCAGCCAAAGTTACAAGCCGAAATCCAAAAATTGCAGAAGCAGACATTAGAATTTTATTAGTAGTTCAGAATTAAGCTTTGGGCCTCTCACGTCAAGTGTTCACATCTCAGGACAAGATGAAGTAGGTTAACCAAAACTTTTAATATACTTTAGAAGACGTACTTTCAAGTAGTCCTACTACCCATCCACATAAGTATTCAAAATACTATAATTAGTACTGTACTGTAGACCCTGCACTGTAAATTACCGTATTTTTCACACTATAAGACGCACTGGCCCATAGGTTGCACCTAGATTTTTGGGGAAGAAAATAAGAAAAAAAATATTTTTAACCAAAAGGTGTGTTATTGGTGGGTTTGGAACTAATGGTGGTCTGTGCATGACACTATTACTGGGGAATCTGTGGATGACACTGTTATGTGGGGATCTGTGACAGACACGGTTATGGGGGATCTTGGGATGACACTGTTATGGGGGATGTGTGGATGGCACTGTGATGGGGGATCTGTGGATGGCACTGTGATGGGGCATCTGTGGATGGCACTGTGATGGGGAATCTGTGGATGGCACTGTGATGGGGGATATGTGGATGGCACTGTGATGGGGGATATGTGGATGGCACTGTGATGGGGGATATGTGGATGGCACTGTGATGGGGGATCTGTGGATGGCACTGTTATGGGGGATCTGTGGATGGCACTGTTGTGTCATCCACAGACCCCCACCCCATAACAGTGCCATCCACAGATCCCCCCATCCTGCCGCTCACAGTCCTGCACTATAAAGTTATAAAATGTCCCCTCATTCATAAAATGTCCCTTCATTCAATAAAACATGCCCCCTCACTTATTACTGTAGTTACCGGTACATAGTAAGAGCTTACGAATAATGCGGGCAGGCCGGCTGGGCGGACGGCAGCGTGACTCACTGACATCACGTGCCTGCGCCGCCTGCTTCATTCATAAAGTAGGCGGCGTGGGCACGTGACATCAGGGAGTCACGTTGCCGTCCGCCCAGCCAGCCTGCCAGCAATATTCGTATGCTCTTACTATGTACCGGTAACTACAGTAATAAGTGAGGGGGCATGTTTTATTGAATGAGGGGACATTTTATAACTTTATAGTGCGGGACTGTGAGCGGCGGAGCCGGAGCACAGTGAACGCAACGGCCCCGCCGCAATTGCCTGCTCCCAGCTCCTCCTCCCGGTCCCTCCCCGCTCATGCATCGTAGCCTGCGATGTAAAAATGTCAGCATTCGCCCCATAAGACGCAGGGACATTTTTCCCCCATTTTTTATGTTCTAAATACGGTACTCAAATTAAAAAGGTTTCCCAGCACTCCATTAAAACATGAAATGTATGTCACTTCTTTAAAAACATCACAAGTAGCAGCAGTAGACATTTCACTACATTTCAAACTTTAAGACTTGTTCTTAGTCACAGCGGCTATGACTAAGTGTTTATTTGTTTGAAATGCGTAAGCCTCTACTGCTGCCACATTTTCGTAACCATTAATGTCATTTACTTTTAAGAATTCATCTAAGCCTTTTTTAAAACTGTCCACTGTTCCTGCTGTGACCACGTCCTGACGAAGTCTATTCCACAGGATTGCAGTTCTTACAGTAAAGAAACTGACACTTCTGGAGACCGAACTTTTTCTTCTCCAGTCAGAGGCAGTGCCTCCTTGTCTTTTGAGCGGATTTTACATGGAACAGTTTTTCACCGTATTTTTTGTATGGCTCATTTATATATTTGTATAGGTTAATCATGTCCCTGCTTAGACGTCTATTCTCAAGACTAAATAAATGTAATTCTTTTAATCTTTCCTCATAACTAAGACTCTCCAGTCGCTCAACCCTAATGACAATATCCTGGTAGCCTTAGAAACAGCTGACATTGTATGCTGTTATTTAATCTACAATCTACAAGTAAACCCAAATCCTTCTCTACCAGTGACTCTACCAGTGTAACATCACCTAGGACATATGATGCACAGAAATTATTATTACCTGAATCCTTCATGTCTAAACCGAAATCTGTTCTCAGGTCTCTTCTAGACGTTCCCAATGTTGGTGCATACTGGTTGACTACGGCTTTTTCTTCAACTCTACCCACAAGTGTTCAATTGGGTTGAAGTCTGGGGACAGTGGTGACATCCTTTTCATACCCATAGAACTCTAGTGTACGAAGTAACTCGTCGTGTAGGATACTACCATTGTTACCCTTTTGCTTTACCACTTTACAGATTTTATTAAGCCCTTTGTAAATGTCAAAGGCTACAGCTAACCCCCCAGATTTGTATTTTTTAAGTGCCCTTTTTTGCCCTTTTTACAGTAGCTGTAAGCCATGTGGGGTTTAATTTTAGCCATTAATACTTGTTACCTACCTGAATAAAGATTGCAGCGTATTTACCCAATGTGGATTTAAAACTCTCCCATTTATCCTGAGTATTATTAAGTGTCAATAGCTGTTTCCATTCTATTCCCTGAAATGCTGCCCTAAACCCAGGGAAATTAGCAGTTTTAAAATTCAGTGTTTTTGCTCTCCCAGCCAGAGTTTGCTTCTTAAAGTTCAGGGGGAATATAATTATATTGTAGGAAGGGAAAAGATGTCCAGCTCCAAAAATAGTGGTAGAAAAATCTTGTATCTTTATTCTGCGGTAATAAAAACTTCCATACAGGATGCTAAAGTAAACATGTTTCAGAACATCACATATTCAAGGTCCTTCTTCATGACATATCAAACCCCAAATGGATTGCTGCTTTTGTCCTCCTCAGACACCTGGCTCCATAATCATGAGATCGTGTGACCAGTGGGAGCACACATGGAGCAATCACTGCACCAACACATCTTACAAAAGACCACCAACATGCAAAAAGACATTACTTCTAAAAGTCCTATTCAGATATGGCATGCACAATGCAGACACATCCCACTTAAAAGAGATAAATGTGTCGAAAAACAATGGCACTAATATTGCAGAATCAGATCGTGTCTTTTGTTTAGACCATTTGGTTGGCAGTAATCAAGCTGGAAAATCCAGAAAGCTTCTCTGTTTAGAAGTTTCCTTCTGTAGTCCCCTCCTCTGATAGGATTTTTAACTCTTTCAATCCCTTGTGCTACTAGTCCTGATGTATCTTCCCCATGTAGTAACGCAAAGTGTAAGCTTGCCGCTGATACATTGCGGCTTCGGTAGTGTGGGACATCAGACATGTGCTTACGGATCCTAGTCTTGATTTCATTACCAGTGCAACCAACATATTGTAAATTGCAATACTTCCAGGTAATTAAATATACTGCATGTTTAGTGTTGCAGTTCAAATATGACTGGATTACATATTGCTTATTATTCACGGAGGATCTAAAATGCCTATTAACCCTCGTGTGCTCACAGCATATACACTTGCTGTGACCGCACTTATAGCTCCCTTTACTGACCAGAAAAGAGGGTTTATGTGTCACCCTCTTGTCCTGGTACAGACTGGGGCTGATCATATTGCCCAGTGTGGGGGCTTTTCATGCTATGCATTTCACCCCACTTGTCACAATATCCATCCATTGTTTATCGCTAGCAAGAGAGAGTAAGTTTTTTTTAATAATTTTGCTAATTCCTCGCTGTATTGCGTGACAAAGGGGGTGAAGGTCTGTTTGGATACAGGCAAGCGAGTACATTCAAATGATAGCTTTTTTGAAGGAAACACAAGTGATTTTCTGTCCAAAGGTGCAACTGCGTTTTTTGAGACAGAAACACATCTGTGTGAATAGAATCTACGAACAAGTCTATTTGCAAGGTTATCATCTTGAAAAAAATAAGTTAGATCAGAGCAGTTACGTCTCGTCCTAATAAGTTCACCTTTGGGAATATTGCGTATTGTATGCGATGGATGGCAAGAAATCGCATGTAAAATAGTATTGCCGGCTAATTCTTTTCTATATGTGGCAGTGAGAACTCGGGAGGTGGCCGTGTCCACCCTCAGGCACAAATCCCAAAAATTTATACTATGCAGGTCATATTGTAAATTGAAAGAAATAGAATTCAAACAAGAATTCAAAGAGTTAGAAAACAGTGGTATGGCCGCCACATCGCCAGACCAAGCAAAGAGCAGGTCATCGATGTAGCGACCATACCACTGAAGCTGCCCAGAAAAAGGGTGAGTGTCAATGAGGAGAAAGTATCCCTCCCACAACGCCATAAATATATTAGCTATGGAGGGAGAGAACTTGGCCCCCATCGACAACCCCGATACCTGTAAATAAAACTGGGTATCAAACATGAAGAAATTGTGCCGGAGGAGGAAGTCAACCACCATAACCATGTACATCGGCAATTCAGAATAATTGCTAAACCAATTGAGAAACCATTGTAGTAATTATATTGTGGTCCCTGAGTGTTTCACGAACAGTAACATTTCAAACAAGCGCTGCATTGTTAGGAATTACCAGATCCTAAAAAGCATTGCCCCCCAGTGGTAGCGTCTACAAACTGGCCTATAAAGTGGTCCTGCAGCAAGCTGAGGAATTTTCTCCCCTTTGTAGTTGAGGCAGAACCCATACCCCAGTCAATATCTGGGAACTTAAAATCTCCCATTATGACTGCTGTTTCAGCCTGTGCAGCCCACTCTATTTGGTTATACAGTTGAATTACTATCTCCTCTGTGATGTTAGGGGGGCTATAAATTACACCAAGTTTTATTTTTTTCAGAGTTTATTTCCCTTTGTAATTCTACCCATAAGGCTTCAACATCCTTACCCACAATTGCCTCTTTCACACTCGCCTTCATATCACTCATCACATACAAGCACAAGCCAGCGCCTTTTCTACTGACCCTGTCTTTCTTAAACAGTCTAAAGCCCTGAATATTAACAGCCCAGTCAGGAGAAGAGTCCAACCATGCCTCAGCCACACCAACTACATTTATGTGATCCTCTAGTACCATAGACTCCAGCTCCCCCATTTTGCTTGCTAGACTTCTGGCATTTGTGAACATACATTTTAAGTTACTATTTAATTTCCCATATTCAGTTCCCAGAATATCTTGGATTTTTGGGGTACCTTGGATGATATTGTTGGTTTGTAACAGGTCCATGTTACCACCAGCTCTGTTTTTCATGGGTGTACATTTCTGTCCAGTCACCTCCCTACTTCCCTCACTATCCCCAATCCCCAATAAAGCCCAACTGTATCCTCCTATATCCCACTCTCTATCTATTCCTTTATTCATATGACCCCCCCCCCCTCCCCCTAGATCCTAGTTTAAAGGCTCCTCCAGCTGTCTAACAATTATTTTCCCCAGAGCAGCTGCACCCTCCCAATTAAGGTGTAGCAGGGCTGGTGCAAGGATTTTTGCCACCCTAGGCAAAAGCAAAATTTTGCCGCACCCTTGACTCCGCCTATTGACCACGCCCTTTGATCCGCCCCTTTTTTGTCAGCTACCTATTTAATGATTGTTGCATGCAACATTTTACTTGACCAGCTAATTTAAGATATTTTCATGTCTCCCACAGACAAGTGGCCCCCATTTTCATGTCCCCCACAGTGGCCCCCTTTGAAAATATATATATATATATACCTCAGGTCAAACCACCAATCAGACACCCAATGTTAATCACACCTCAGATCAGCCCCCCATGTCAGCCATTATGCCCCCATGTCAGCCATCATGCCAGCCGTCAGCCCCCCATGTCAGCTGTCAGCCCCATCCATCATTCCCCCCATGTCAGCCATCATGCCCTCATGTCAGCCCCCATCCATCATGACCCCCATGTCAGCCATCATGCCCTCATGTCAGCCCCCATCCATTATGCCCCCCGTGTCAGCCGTCAGCCCCTCCAACCATCATGCCCCCCATGTCAGCCATCATGCCCCCATGTCAGCCCCCCATCCATCATGCCCCCCATGTCAGCTATCAGCCCCCCATCCATCATACTCCCCATGTCAGCTGTCAGCCCCCCATCCATCATACCCCCATGCCAGCCATCAGCCCCCATCCATCATGGCCCCCATGTCAGCTGTCAGCCGTCAGCCCCCATCCATCATGGCCCCCATGTCAGCTGTCAGCCTCCATCTATCATTGCCCCGATGTCAGCCCCCCATTCATCATGCTCCCTAATGGGGGACAATGTTTGAGTCTGTACCATCGGGGGGGGGGGGGTGACATGTTGAGGGACAATGTTGGAGGCTGTGCCAAAGGGGGGGGGACATGATGTCAACCCCCCCTCCCATGGCACAGACTTCATCATTGTCCCCCATCATGTCACACCCCCCCCCCCCATGGGTGGCACATTTCTTTTCTTCCCCTTCAGGGAAATCATGAGGCGCACTCAGCAGCGCCTCTGGGCTGAGATCAGTGTGGTACCTACCAATGATATCACTGGGGACGAGTCTGGCTGGGGTCGGGTCCTCCTCACTCCTCACACGCTTTGCCTTAAAGTTGTCCACAGTGTCTGCTGCCAGCCTGGGGAGGCAGGCAGCTTTTACAGGCCACAGCAGCCCCCAAGCTCTGCCTTGCTTCCCTCCAGTCAGTCCAGACAGCTGCTGCTGTCCGCCGCGGTGCCACTGCCTGTCACGCCTCCTTGGTAGGGCCGGGCGGCACAGACGTAGCCTGGCCGGGGGCGGGGCTGGCGCCCAGCAGCACTCCGGCCGCTGAAGACAGCAGGTCTGGCTGCGCAGCGGTGATTAATTTAACACATTGTGGGCGCGGCCAGTAAGTAAGTCACTTATAGTCTGTCTGAAAGGCGCAGGAGGAGGAGGAGAGCAGAGGTGTGGCCGGGTGACCCCAGCAAGAGGGCGCTCTACATGGTGGCGTATCTTGTTTATGGGTGGTGCCGGCCCTGAGGTGTAGCATGTACCTACTGTAGCTGACAGGCAAGATGGCCCCGTTCTCCATGAACCCAAACCCTTTCTTCCTGTACTAGCTTCTGAGCCACTTATTGAACTCCCTAAGCTCCCGCTGTCTCTCTAGTGATGCTTGTGGCACTGGTAGTATTTCTGATAACACTACCTTGGAGGTCCTGGACTTGAGCTTCTCTCCTAGTTTCCTAAAATCATTTTTAAGGACCTTTCATCTCCCCCTGACTTTGTCATTGGTACCAATGTGCACCATGACCGCTGGGTCTTCCCTAGCCCCACCCAGCAATCTGTCTATCCAATCCGCAATATGCCGAATCCGAGCATCAGAAAGACAAAACACTGTTCGGCATCCACGGTCTCGGCGACAGATGACCCTGTCCGTTTGCCTAATAATAGAGTCCCCTACCCCTGACCTTTTTTGCACATCTCTGTTCATCTTTCCCGCAGCAGTCATCCTCCTGATTGCTAGGAGCAAAGCCCTGCTGCAGTGTTGCTGGCCCTTGGCTTTCGTCCCTAATATCAGCCATGCAGGAATATTTACTCTCTGGCACTTTTCCCTCTACTGCTTCTTGTAACAGTAACTCAAGTACTGACCCCATAGTCCTGATCTTGCCCTCCTCCCCACACCTCTTTTTCACTGACCCCTGCCAGTACTGTGAGGTCTCAGCCTTTCTCCAGGTTTGCAATGCTTCTGCATGTTGCAAGCTGAGCATTTAGATCCAGAATCTGGGCTTCCAAAAATGCAACATGCTTGCATCTAGTGCAAATGTATTCACCCTCAAGTGGCTCTTCACAACATGCATACATTGCCCAGGACACACGCTTAGTAGCATTGCCCATTGAGCACGTGTTTAAATGGGGATGAACAGTAAAGAAGAAAACAGAAATAGTAAGTATGAACTTAAATTTAGACACCCGTCTTCTGTAAATGGAGAACTTGCTAGAGTCAAGCAAACAATGCACAAGGAAACTTTATCAAACCCTGGTTCCTATAGGTTGTATTAGACACCCCGACCACACAAATAATTGTGTGGAGGGAAGCATTCCCTCACGCAAATCACCTGCTCGCTTGCTGAGGAGACCACTGCTATTACAATCAGTTATCTTCTCAGCAACATGGGAAGGAGAGATCGCTACGCCATCACTCATCCCCATGCTCTAGAGTGGTTTTCCGGCGGCAGATCGTAATCAGACAGCATGATCTGCCGCCGGCAAATGCTGATCTTTCAGCATGCTGAAAGATCTGGATTGTCCGATAAATGGGGCGTTCATTGTGCAATTGGCAGCAGTATTAGACTGCCAGATGATCGCTAATGAGCGTTACTACGAACGCTCGTTAGTGATCATAGGGCAGAAAATCTGCCCGTCAAACATACTCCTTAATCCTTGTGTTGAACTACAGCCTAGTGTTAGATTATACACTTATCTGTAATTTTCCATACTTTTCTGTAAGTTTGCAGTACTCAGCAAAACCTTGCTACAGTCACAAACCTCACTTGCAGTTTCTGTGGCTTAAAGCTCAAACAGCAATCAAGCTACAGGAGAAGTATTTTAACTCCAGGTAGCTGCTTTTTTTTTTAACCTTTGCTGAAAACGTTAATCACCCACCCAGCAAAGAGACAATATGCCCAAACTATATGACAAAAACACAGTTATCACTGTATATGGCCTAGTGTTCAACTATACACTTATCTGTCATTTTCCTCACTTTTCTGTAACTTTGCAGTACTTCGCAAAATCTCACTGCATTTGCAAACCTCGCTTGCATTTTCTGTGGCTTGGAGCTTATAGTATACCATACCAAACTATAAGTCGATCAACAAAGATAAACAAAAAAATGAACAAAATGTGTCTTTTTGTCCTAATGTCCTATAATCTATATTAATAGTATAATAAATGATATTTAAGAATTCTGACGTTACCTTTTTTTTATTTCAATAGTTAAAAAAATACAATACACAAAGAAGTAGCGTCCATACTACGATGAAACACTTACATCTACCTATGTATAATAAAAGACATACTAAACTCACAGTAAAATGAGCCAACATTAAATGAAGCTACCTTACCTTTTCAAGGGCATTTCTGATAATTTTGCTTTGCAATTCATGAACATGGTCAGTTTCATATTCATCAGACGGCTAATCACCTGAAATGGATTAAAGCACATTAAGATTATCCAACCTCAGTATAAAAACCATACAGCAAAGGATACATTTGTGGCACAGCATTCTTAATATGGAAGCAAGCAAGAACAGCAATCACAGAAATAGCGGTAATCAGTATTCTGTGTGGAACATCAACTGCTGAGATGAAATACAGAACTATAAGTGGGACAATGTGATTAACAAGGATGTCTGGTTTTGGGGGGAAAAAAATCATAAACCCTATTAGAGGATATGATAGGAGAGGTCCCCTTTTCTGGATTCTCATTTCTTGGCCAGAGCAGTTACGAAGAATCTCTCTTGTCTGGAAGACCTGTCCTGCATTCAGCCATTGATCTGGTCACTGTGTAGTGCTTTACTTTTGTGGTGGCACTGATGAAAAATGTAAGACTTGCTGCCTTATTTCCCCACATATTACAGAAAATTGCTGAGGATCATAGCAGGAAAACACTTTGTGATAAACGTAACATTCTGGTTTACTGGCATTAAACCTTTTCTTGTCCGAGGGCTACAATACCAGATAGATCATTCCCAAGGAGCACATATAAAGTTTTTAAAGGGGATATTCTCATCTGAGACATATCTGGCATATCAAAAGTACTATATATATCATAAATATCAGATAGATTCAAGGTCCACTTCCAGAAGTCACACCTGTTGGGAGAATGGGGGTAACATCCTCATTGTTTGCATTCTACAAGGATTACAGTACATGCATGAACGCTTCTTTCTACTGTACATTGTTTTTAAAGAAGTTGGCCACTTTCTGGCTACTGTTGACTAGTGACTATATGGCAAGTACTAATATAACCTTTGTTGATATTGTGCGATATTTGCTATATTTCATAAACGATGTCCCCTTGCTGTATATTAGTAAATGACATATAGTCATGTTATATACACATTAGTCAACAGTAGCCAGAAAGTGGCCAACAATGTGAGACAACAATTTCACCACCCCTTTGTCACATTCCTAAGGCTTGTAACAGAGTTGGATCTTGACCACTTAGGGACCACTTAATGGTGGATAAAACAGGGACACCCTTTTGCTTGGTTTTCCTTCCCTGGAGGGATATCTGGCTTTCACTGTGTTGAAGACCCATAACTGGGGCTCCACGGTTATTTTGCATCTTACCATTTCCCAGGGAGCTTTGCACTTTGGATTGCTGTGTTGAGACTCTTAAACGAGGCTCTGCAGTATTTTTTGTAGCTGTTCTCTCCAAGATCAGCTATTGTTTTATATGAATAAACTGTAATGCACACATGTGTCATCATCTTCCCACCTAATCTGCTCTACCTTGGATTGCCATGCAGTGCCCAGGAGAGCCCCCATACTCTTTATATACAGGGATCCCATAGATGGCCACACAGTTTACCATTAGTACTTCTCTTTCCCTACTCTCAAGCCACATGGCCTTCTTCACTGTGACATGGAGAATACATGTTAAACAGCCACCAGACACAGACAAGTATGTATGTAACCAGATAGTTGAGGGCTGCACAGAATGGTATTGTGTCAGATATGGCCCCTGGACGGCAGGTTGTGCAGTAATGCATTGAAGCATATGACTTGGTGTCTGTTGAGTTCCAAACATGTGGCTCCTAGGTTATTCATTGATCACATATGTGATTTCTCTGATCATATGGCTCCCTCTATTGTTGCATAATGCTATCTTATATTTTTAACTGTACCTTTGTGATACTTTGAGCCATAAATATTTTTGCACTGCATCTTTCGGATGTGCTGCAGTTTTTTTTGCACATTTCTACTTTTAATTGGGTGGATATATCAGAATGACATGACTGAAACGCCACAGTCAAAAATTAGTCTGTATTGTATAGTAGTTGGACCAGACCAACTACTCCTCTGGAATCAATGGATGCAAATGAGCTCTTAACAAGCTTTGCCTCGGGACAAACATTGACATTGACTTATAGGACAGCTGCCTTACATCTGGTGGCATTAAAGGCAGAGCTGGCTAAAAGCTCATTTGCATCCCTTTCTTCCCAGATTTCCATAGGAGCACGATTGAGGTGCTCTCTACCCAAGGAGAAATAATACCCCCCAAATCCTGTATTAGGCCTCTCACCCAGTTAGGCCAGTACTCTCTACTCCGCACTGATGAGGGCCAATCACCCCAAAATAGCTGTCTGTAAATGAGGTACTGGCTTATTTAATATCCTAGTCTCAAGGCCTATTTAAAGGGTTGAACAATGACTTATAACATAGCTGTCTTACATCTGATGGCATTAAAGACCGAACTTGTTAACAGCTCATTTGCATCCCTTTATTCCCAGAATTCCAGAGGAGTACGAATGGCCTATAGGTCTCCTCATGCTGAATAAAGAGCTCTATTCCCAAGAAGAGATAGTGAGATAGTACCCCCCAAATCCATCACATTATACACTGGGCACCATGGTTACGACCATCCTGCAATTGATCAGTGGTGGCCGTACTTGCACACAGGAAAAAGCACCGGCCTATTTGGTGGCTGGGACCGTGGTAGTCCACATAGGCTAGTGCTTTTTCCTAGAGTGTGCAAGCACGGCCACCACTAATAGATTGCTGGGTGGTCATAACCAAGGAAATAAGCACTGTATAATGTGATGAAAAATGAATTCAGCAAGCAAAGAAAGAAATATGAATAACAACAATATATTAGAAGGTGGCTTGTATTAACTTTCTGTCATTTTATGTGGTAATAACTTTGGAACACTTTTACTTACCCAAGCCATTCTGAGACTGTTTTCTTGTGGCACATTGTACTTCATGATAGTGATAAACTTTAGTAGAAATAAATCACCTTTATTCATAATTTTTTTCCCCAAAAGTTTAATTTCTCTGCTTTTAAGGCAGATAGTGATACCTCAAAATAGTTATCACTTTACATTTCCCATATGTCTACTTTATGTTTGCATCATTTTGTAAATGTAATTTTATTTTTTTTTAGACATTAGAAGACAGAATTTTAGAAACAATTCTTCAAATTTGTAAGAAAATTTCCAAAACCCACTTTTTAAGGATCAGTTCAGTTATGAATTCAGTTTTGTGGGGCTAACATGGTACAAACCACCTATAAATTACCTTATTTTAGAAACTACAACCCTCAAGTTATTCAAAACTGATTTTACAAACTTTGTTAACCCTTTAGATGTTCCACAAGAATTAAAGGAAAATTGAGCTGAAATTTCAAAATTTAACTTTTTGGGCAGATTTTCCATTTGAATAATTACAAAAAAAGATACCCTTTAAAAATTAACTTTTATTAAGATACGTATAAAAATGCAAGGTCCCAGATATAAGTGTATGATACACGGGGGGACAACAACCCCCACTGGTGATAACAGAAACAACAAACAGGATAGATGGGAAAAGTGTCAGGACTAAATCCCTATCCACTCCTGCTGATGAACGACCTAGCTAAACCCTGAGTTTCCCTACAAACAGGACAGCAACTGCCCAACTTCTAAGTGGTCTTATGGTCTAAAGGAATGCCATGACTAATATATGCATTGGGTATCCTTTCAGTGGGGTATCTTCTACCTTTCTATTCTGATTAATAAATTACATATGATGGCCACCTTTGAGTGGTTTTCGAGTATGAGTAATAATGTTGCCTGTCCTTGTCCCGTTAGTCAGTGTAGTTTTCTGTCAGTTTAAGCTCCAATGTATTATGCCGAATTTATCATCTATATATACTGGCATTACTTATCTTTACGAGATATGGGGACAGTAGATTCAGAGGATTTTGTCCCTCCCTCCTTTCCTCTATGTCCCAATCTGTCTGCCCTATACCTTACAGGCAGGCTGTAGGACCTTTGGCCACTCCCCTGTATACTGGCATGTGACGAGAAATGTGTCTTAGCAGCCTCCCAGGAGGGGGCGCGGTCTGGTCACGTGACCGGCCCTGAGCTGTGGGTCCGGTCATATGACATTCAGCGTCACCCGAGGGGCGGGATTAGGAACTACCCGCGGCCTTTTAAAATTAGGCTGACTTAGTGCGGGTGCTCCTGCCAACACGCGCACGCCACCTCTACTGGTCTGTGGAGAACTGCCCGGACCGGATGGAACGAGCTGGGGCTATGGTGGGCTCCTAGCCGTGTAGCTGAACATTGCTTCACTAATATCAATACTTGGGTACCGCATACTTGGCTACTCGATTGGAAGGCTTGACAACATCAGTTCCTCCCTTCATGACGTCCATCTGAATGATAAGTATCACTCTCCATTTTTTTGGAAGTATCTATATTATGATTATGAACATTTATGATTACATCCTAAAATATGATGTATCCCCTGATGAATTAGTGACACGCTAAGGAAACGCGTTGGGCTCATAACAGTTTGTGGGGGATGTAATCCTTTTCACGTTGCTATTGTTCTTTACGACATATTTTTGCTTTCCCTGTTCATCCTTGTTTCCCTCCTTTTACTCGACGAAGTTGGGCAGTCGCTGCCCTGTTGGTAGGGAAACTCAGGGTTTAGCTAGGTCGTTCATCAGCAGGAGTGGATAGGGATTTAGTCCTGACACTTTTCCCATCTATCCTGTTTGTTGTTTCTGTTATCACCAGTGGGGGTTGTTGTCCCCCCGTGTATCATACACTTATATCTGGGACCTTGCATTTTTATACGTATCTTAATAAAAGTTAATTTTTAAAGGGTATCTTTTTTTGTAATTATTCTTTTGGAGGTTGGATACCTTGTCCTTGATCGTGATTAGGGATTTGTGCCTAATTAGTGTTCATTAACAGATTTTCCATTTGAATCCATTTTTTCCTGTAAAACAGCAAGGGGGCAACAGCCAAACAAAACTCAATATATATTACCCTGATTCTGCAGTTTACAGAAACACCCCACATGTGGTCAAAAACTGCTGTATGGGCACACAGCAGGACTCAGAAGAAAAGGAGAACCAAATATTTTTTGGAGGGCAGATTTTGTGGTGGGACTGGTTTTTAGGCATCATATCACATTTGAAGACCGCCTGATACCACCTTATAATAGAAACTCCCAAAAAGTTATCTTATTTTGGAAACTACGGGATAAAAGTGACAGATTTATTGGTATTACTTTGGGATACGTATGGTTTTTAATCGCTTGATTTTACGCTTTTTGAGAGGCAAAGTAACAAAAAAATGCCTGTTCTGGCACAGTTTTTATTTTCTGTTTTTACGATGTTCACCTGACAGATTAGAGCATGTGCTATTTTTATAGAGAGTTGTTACAGACACAGTGATATCTAATGTCTATTTTTTATTTATTTATTTCGGTTTTACACAATAAAAGCATTAAAAAAAAATAATGTTTTTGTGTCTCCATTTTCTAATAGCCATTTCTTTTTATTTTTGAGCGGGATAAGGTGACGATTTACCTCAGAAGGCGTCCAACAGCCATGGTAGCCATCAGGACGCTGCAACAGCAGCACAGCGGTCCGATGGCAGAGGGAGCTTCCTCCCTCTGTTAACCCCTTCTCTATGGACCATGGCATGGAGGGAGGTCAATGGCAGACATTGGTGCCAGCACCAATGTCGGCCATAGCAGCAGGGTGTCAGCTGTATATTACAGCTGACAATCTGCTGCTACTGCCAGCCATCCTGAATATAAGGATGCGGGGAGGAGGCGAGGACCGCTCGGCCATCCTGAAGTTTATTGGAGGCATGATCATACATACATTTAACAAAGTTCTGATCCCCACATTCACGAACTGTGGGAATCAGAACCTTTCGCCGGCATTAGAATCCTCTGATTAGCTAGTCAATGCAGACTAGCCAATCAGCGGGATCACCAGCTCAGGACCGCCCTCACTGGTCCCGGGCCTGTTAGTCTGTAACAGCCAGGGTCTCAGCACAGTCACCATGTCTTTAGAATATGAAAATTTACATTTTTTTCCCCATTTAAATGTTCCAGATTTTTCATTTTCATAAAGGGTAACAGCAGAAAAAGAACCCCATAATTTGTTATGTATTTTTTCCTGAATACAGGAACACCCCATATGTGGTTGTAAATTGTTGTATGGAGCACAGAAGAGGAAGTGCGCCATTTAGCTTGCAGAGGGCAGATTTGACTGGAATGGATCTCGAGTGCCATGTCATATTTGATGTAAGTCTACAAAGGAAACCTCCAATAGGTGACCTCATTTTGGAAACTATGCCTCTCAAGGCAATGGTCTCGTGAGAGGGATCATTTTTTGCAGGATGAGTTGTAACCACCACTTGCCATGCACCCTTTATGAAAAGTGGTGAGGACGGTTTAAAACCGGGAGATGAGACTATTTTTTAAAAGATGCAGTTAAAAAGTCACAAACACATAATGTAACTTATTAATGATGCTTTTCAGGAACAAGTTACCGGTAGATGATAAATTTCCCCTCATGTTTTTTTGTGGAGGTGTTCTGGAATAGTTTTTATTTTTTTTTAGACATTCAGATCATGTGATATTTTTATACAGCAGGTCATTTTGGACACAGCAATACCCAGTTTTATGAAGGGAAAGGAGGATTTTTCACTTGAAATGTTTGTTTATTTATTTAAATTATTTTGGTCCCATTGGACACTGCAGCTTCTGATGGTCTAAACGCTGGTACAATACATGCCTGTGGCAGGGCCTGATAAGCTTCTGTAGCTAGCAGACCAAAGGCCTTTCTAAAGCAACCACTGCAACCATCAGCACCCCATGATCACATTGCGGGGAGCCAATGGGGTTACAGAGAGAGTTCCCTTCTTCTGTAAACCACTTAGGGTACTTTCAGACTCGCATTGTGAGGATCTGGCAGGCAGTTCCGTCGCCGGAACTGCCTGCTGGATCCGGAAATCCATGTGCAAACGGAAAGCATTTGTAGATGGATCCGGATGTGGATCCGTCTAACAAATGCATTGAAACACCGGATCCGTCTCTCCAGTGTCATCCGGAAAAACGGATCCGGTAAATATATATTATTTTTTTTTGCATTTTTGAAGCTCTTCGCATGCGCAGACGGAAAACCGGTTCTGTTTTGCCCAAACACGGCATTAATGCATTTCAATAGAAAATAATGCCGAATCCGGCATGTGTTCAGGAATTTTGGACGGAGAAAATAATGAATGGATTGCTCTCCATTCAGAATGCATTAGGATAAAACTGATCAGTTTTTTTCCGGTATTGAGCCCCTAGGACGGAACTCAATACCGGAAAACTTTAACGCAAGTGTGAAAATACCCTTAGATGCGGTCAGCATAGAGCTTTGCATCTAAGGGGTTAAACCCCCAGCATCGTAGTTATCGGTGTCCCCATACCACCTGCAGGCCCCTTGCAGCTCCCCTGAAAAGACCGGAGCGGCCGGTCGCACATGTGCCATTCATTTGTATGTGAGTTCTGGAGATAGAGTACAGCGCTTGGCTCTATCTCCGAAACTCCAATAGAAATGAATGGAACGGCCACGCATATGTGTTACCAGCCGCTCAGCATTTCAGGGGAGCTGCAAGGGGCCTGCAGGTGGTATGGGGTCCCCATTCTGGTGATTGGTGGGGGTCCCATCGCTTGCCATGCACCCTTTAGGAAAAGTGGTGGTATGGGGCCCCCATTCTGGTGATTGGTCGGGGGTCCCATCGGGAGGAACCCCTCCAATCTTCAAGTTATCACCTATCCTATGGATAGGGAATAACTTGTACAAACCGGAATATTCATTTAAGGAGTAACAAATTATGCAGTTTTCAAATGTTATAAATTGTGTTCTTTGTAATATATTAGATTTGTGATTTAGATTAGATACAAAATAAGGGGTGTGGGGAGAAATCTCTTACTCATCTTGTCTGATCCTTCTGCTAATTTATGAGCCTTGGCCGGGCCAGGGCATGCGCACTAGTTGAATCGATGCCGCGCCCACAATGGGCATCGCAGTGTGCATGCCCCAGCCCGGCGAGCAGTGCACAGGCGCGGGATCTCGGCTAAACCTAGGGATCATACAAGGGAATAGGAGGGTGGGCAAAGGAAGAGGCTAGGGAGGAGTAACGCTAAAAAAGGCAGAGCAGCCTGGGCTTCTACACACTGACCGCCGCCCCTGGGTTCGAGTGCTCATTTGCATATGAAATAAACATAATTTTTCCTGCTTCTGGATGTCTAAAGAAAATAACAAAAGGTACTATAACATTCATGTATAGGTGTGCTACAGAGCCATGTAAGTAGTGTATATGGTCATATAGCGGTGACAGACTCCCTTTTGGTCCTTGTCAATGCTACTCAAATCCTTAGGCTTCCCTATTTTTCCTTAGGCTAACACACGGAGTTCAAGAACAGACCGTTCACTTGCTGCCAAATACCGTATGCCTCACAACTTGACGGGTGCTGTTTTCTATCCTCACTTCACCTGTTTTGATGTTATGGTGAATTAGTGTAGGATAGTAACCGCTCTTCTACAGTTCTCACTCCTATTGTATGCAGATGACGGCACTGGCTGCATCAATGTAACCTTCTGCCCTGGGATCCTAGACAGATCTGCAGGGTAACACCTTCGAAAGGTTTCCAATAATAACATTCATTTAATCTCACATTAACAGAAATGATATCACATTGTTCACAAGAGTCATTCGGAATGTGCCATATAATGGTTTTTGTTTTGCACTTACAATTAATAGGTGTGACATCTTTTGAGCTTCTCTTGATAGAGGATCAACCACAGCTATTACATCTATAAAAGGACCCTCTTCTTGGGGTGCCACTTTGATCAGGCTATACAAGGGTGTATAAAAACAAAACATAATTTGGTGAGTCTCCAGTTACTTTAAAGTATAGAAAATGCTGTGAAATAAAAACTAAACAATTACACTTGATAGACAGGGGCATTGCACTTGATGTACCGCAGCATAGGGAGTCACCAAGAAATCACTGTTAAAGGGGTTTTCCGGGAGTAATAGGTTGATACTCCAACCTCAGGATAGGGTATCAAAAACTGATTGGTGGGGTTCTGACACCAAAGTACTGCCATTGATCTGCTGTTTGAAGAGGCCATGGTCTTGAGCACTGCAGCCTCCTCACAGTGTCGATCATTGTATGGCAAAGGGAAAAGGAACCAGTCGGCACTTCCACTTTGATCCACGCCGCACGGGAAGGAGCCACCTCCAGACAGATATTGTGAAAATATCCCAGCAGGCGTGTGTATTTTTCAATCTTGCTTCTTTATTCTCATATAACAAATATAGTAAGGATTATCCCCAGACGCGTTGCGGCGCTAAGCCTTCATCATGCTGCTGATGAAGGCTTAGCGCCGCAACGCGTCTGGGGATAATCCTTACTATATTTGTTATATGAGAATAAAGAAGCAAGATTGAAAAATACACACGCCTGCTGGGATATTTTCACAAGATCATTGTATGGCGACTGTGCTTGGTACCACAGCTCAGGCATCTTCACTTGAATGGGACTGCACCTATGCCATGTGACAGGTGAACGTGACTTAATTGGCCTAGGAAGAGACTGTACTGCTCACAAAAGCGTCCTGCACTCTTCAAACAGCTGAATGGGGGGAGTTCTGGGAGTCGGCCCCCCGCCGATCAGATATTAATGACTCATAGTAAGGATAGGACATCAAAATTCTAGTAAAGGAAAGTCCCTTTATACCAGGCATGATGCCCCGTCAAGATGACAGTTGTATGTAGATGTGTCCGCCCCTACCTTTCACTTAGAGACCGTTGCTTCTTTCTTGAGAAAAAGTACTTTTAACCTATATGCAAATTAAGCCCACCCTGTGAACCACTGATCCTCCTGCTTCCTCTGCTAGTCCCTCCCTCTACTTCTTGACTGACATGTCCACATTCCTGCATAGTTATCTCACCCGGCCCTGTCAATCAAAAAGGAGAGGAAAGGGCTGGCAGTAGAAGAAGGGTCAGGATAAGGCAACTACCATCACCCACAAACAGGGATGGTGCAGCCCTAAGACTTCCAGGATCGACTATCCCTACCTACTTGCACGGTCTCCCTAGGCAATGACCCCACAACTGGGTTTTGGCTCACAATAACTGATGGAGATAACTGACCAAAATAACTGAA
Organism: Bufotes viridis; assembly: GCA_033119425.1. NCBI lineage: Eukaryota > Metazoa > Chordata > Amphibia > Anura > Bufonidae > Bufotes > Bufotes viridis. The sequence goes on along the minus strand of CM065591.1, from coordinate 358,747,477 downwards.
GTGTTAAAGCTTAAGACAACTATTTGGCAAATACTAATATAACCTTTGTTTGACATGCTGTGCCATTTGTTATATTTCAGAAGCCATGTCCTCTTGGTAGGCAGATCTTTTGTGCTGTCTGCATAGAGGACCTTTCCATAAGATGGCTGCTGATGGAGGGTCATGTGACCAGACACATCAAGCAGCCACCTCCATTCTAACACACTGTACCTGCCCTAAACATCAGGCAATGCAAATGCAGATGGCAGGTACAGTGTATTTGAATGGAGGAGACATCACATGGAGTTGATTTGTCTGGTCACATGACCCTCCACCGTCAGCCATTTTATGGCCAACCCCTTTAAGGACTCAAATCTCCCGCAATGCAAATCCAATACAATATTTGTGACATGCTAGAAAAGCTCTTAACAGGCTGCAATTCAGTTTATTACTACCGTGTGAACACAAATAGGGACACATAGCACTTGGACAAAATGGTCCTCTTGATCCAGACATCTTAGAACTCTTTTGCACTGTTCCTCTGTTAAACCTCCTGAAAGTGTATTCTGTCTGAATGTTACCATTTCCATTGTCAATAGAGTGTTATTACACAGCATGAAACCGGCATCACTGATACAACAGGGTCACAGTATGAAATGAAAGCTCCATTGACAAGGCGAATGGTAACACACGGTTTTCAAGTCCTGGGGAATGCAGGTACTTACTAATACAAACACGTCAGAAGAGCAGACAGCACCTCTTTAAAGTGTACCTAAACCTTTGCTAAACATTATTAAAAGTAGTCTACATGTGAAAGAAATAATAAGTATAAGTATACTAGTATACTTTAATAATTTTTTTTTTTCCAGGTGCCTATCTCGCTTTGCAATCCGTACACTGCTGTGTACTGGCGAACGGATTCCTCTGAGGCCGAACTGAGCCCTGTACAGGCCAGGCAACGTTGCTTCTGCCTGTACCAGCGATGCTCTCCTAAAGCCTGGCATTGATGGGCTATGTCAGACTTTAGCAGAGCGGGCACAGGCAGAAGCAGCGCTGTGTTATGGAACTCCTGCCCTGCGATTGCTCTGCTAATAGCCTGCCCTGCTAAAGCCTGACATATTCCATCTATACGGGGCTTTAGAAGAGCAGCTCTGGTACAGGCAGAAGCAGTAATGCTCTGGCCTGTCCAGTGCCCAGTGAAGCTGCAGGGGAATCCGAACACCAGTATAAAGCATTTCAGTAGAAAAAGTAAAAAATTAAATAAAATAAATAAGAAATTAAAGTATATTACCAATATTATTTCCTTCACACGTAGAATAGGTTTTAATACATTTTCCTGGAGGGCTTGGGTACACTTTATGGGGGAAATTTATCAAGACTGGCACTTTCTGCACAGGTCCTGGTATTCCCTGCACTGCCGGAGGCTGCAACTAATATATGCCGAGACGTAGATCTCGTCATAAATTAGCCACATCCTCTGCCAAAGCAAGTGCCTTAACAAAAGCTGTTGTCGATTTCTGTCTTCATTTGCCTAAAAAAAACTGGTAAAAAGGAAGATAACTTTGTTGCGGCCACTGGCCACATCCTCACCATGCCCTGTTTTTGGAAAAGCACCAAGGGTGGCGGCCGTAAAAATACCCCTTCCGACAATATTTTGTTGCAATGGTGTCTAGGCACAGGGAGATGATAAATCTCCTCTTAAGTTCCCTATATCTTCTTTACAATAGAAATAAATAATGTAGTAATAAAAACGTGTCAATAAGGCTGGGTCCACATCACGTTTTTGTCACGCGTTTAACATATACGTTAACGGATTGCCTCAGACAGATGCCATACTGTGACATCCGTCAACAGAGTTATACCGTTAACAGGTATATTTTTATGCAGGACTATGGTGACGGGTGCCACAGTTTGGTATCTGTCTGAGGCAAACATATACGTTTTTTGGGTACGTTAAATGTGTGACAAAAACGTGAGGTGAACTCAGCCTAAGTAAGCACAGTAGCCAGGGTATACAAACAAGAGAGGGTCTCTCGTCAAGGAATATCCTTCTGGTCCAATAGTATACCACCTGAAAGATATTGGTACCTTTTATGCCATGTACACATACAAAACGTTGGTAAAATCAGGTAGGTACCTGTGTTTCTGTTTCACAAACTTCAGATCTTGTCTTGACTCTCCCTTGGGCATAGATGAGAGAAGGGAATCCACCTTCATAACCAAATCACTGGAAGTACTACAAAATATAAAAAGGGAAGTTGCATTAAATCCCAGCCTGCAATTTTACTTATGTATAACAACCCACCTTACATCCGATTTTTAATCCTTCTTTGGTGCTGTGCCTGTGGCATGCAGTGGACCAGAGCCAAGGGGGATTAGCCTGACAGCAGGGGTGCTGTTGGGTTGTACCCCCCCCCACCCCCATGATTCTGCGCTGTGGCCACATATGCAACCAAGCAGTGTTAATTTATATACATTTTGCTTAGACCAGTGTACAACATGTGGATGTGCAGTCCATAGGGGGATTTATCATGACTAGCGTAGCACACTTGACATCTGCGGTGCTGCTGGAGAATATGCTTAATTTATAGTGAGATGTGCCTAAGCACGTCATAAGTTAGTCGCATCCTCTGGCAGTAAGTGCACCTACAGTGAAATCTATGGCATAAGAAATGTGCTGGTCCTGCCCACACCATGTCCCTTCTCAGAAAGTTGCGAGGGCGGCACAGAAGCGCCACTTGCAACTAAACTTAGTCGCAGTGGCATTAAAAGTCTCAAATGTCAGGTTTTGCAACTCATTTCCACCAGAATACTGGCATAGGGAGATCTCCTATGTCTTTTTTTTCTACATTTGACACACCACCCCGCTGATGTTCTTACTGTGTCGGCACCACTATTCTGCCCGAGACCACTGTATGGAAATTGTAATGTGGAATATGCCCCCACTGTATAGGTAGCATGAGTCGACAGTATAGGGACAGCGGGGGAGGATTTATCAAACTGGTGTAAAGTAGTTGTCTTAGTTGCCAATAGCAGCCAATCAGATTCCACCTTTCATTTTCCAAAGGAGGAGCCGTGAAAAATGAAAGGCGGGATCTGATTGGTTGCTATGGGCAACTAAGCCAGTTCTACTTTACACCAGTTTGATAAATCTCCCACAGAATTCTGTGGAGTAAAAGGTTGCTTTTGGAGCTGTGATATTACGGAGATTATAAGACTGTGGGGGAGAGTTATCAGGAGGGAGATTTTTTAGGTCAATTTTGCTTCAGTCTGCGTTACTGTAATTTGTGTTACATTTATCAAATGTGTTCAAATATGTTACTCCATCTTTCACACCATATGTTAGAGTCACTAACTTTTCTAAAAGAGACAAAAGTTTAGATTGGTGGAGGTCTGACGGCAAAGACCCCCACTGATCCCTGGAACAAAGTGATGGAAGCGATTGCATATAGCGCACTCTTTCCTCATGGCTGAGGACAGAATCGAGACAGGCCTACAGACTTCTATGGAGTCCGTCTCGTGCGGTGAGGAGAGACAACGCAATATGCGCCCCCTTGTTCTAGGGATCTGTGGGGGTCCCCCACTGATCTAAACATTTGATATGTCTGTATGACATCAAAATTCCTTGGAAAAGTTAGACCCCCTTTAAACCGCTCATAATGGTATATCGGTGACTCTATACTTAAAATTCTCTTTCATGAACACTTCAACACTGAGCAGAAGCTCTGGTACATATAGTACTTTCTATTTTTGTCTCAGGGCTCATTCAAGCCCTCTAATTTGCTAAATCTCATCTGCAGCTTTCCTGTTACTGCTTCCTGACAATTTTAGTTGGCATTCTCCATATATACTGACTTTGTTGAAGCATTTCCCTGCCTTACAACAATTCTAGCATTTTTTAGGCACGCTAATTGGAACTGTTCACTATTATTTTTGAGAGACCCTGGGAATTGTTGCTGTCTTTTTAATCAGTCTCCTACTTTCCTCCCTATTATAACAAAGATGCCATTTACAACTCATAGAAAGAACACCAGTGTTTGGGCAGAAGGATTTAAAACGATAAAGACGCTTTAAAAATAGAATTGTACTATCTCAAAAGCTATGCTTGAAGCATAAAAAAACAACCCAATCTTTAATAATAATAGGAACACTGTGCTCTTTCTGGATCGGAAAATGTCACAACTAACATTTCTAAATATACTAATCGGTAGATGTGCCCCTTTCTTAAGGCAGACAAGACATAAGGGGAATCTGTCACCATGATCTTAGACTATTTTCTGTAGTAACACATGAATATATACATTTTTATTTTCCAGCTGCCCCCTACTCCACTGTAAGCGCTCAGAGCTGTGCTGAAATACACAGTCTGGACTGCTGTGCTGCTAACATATCAGAGAGGACTCCGACACACATGCCCAGCAATCCTCACAATGTATTCCAATGCAGTGGAGGAACGGGGGGCAATTGGAAAATAAAAAAATGGACTCCATATCTGCAGTATTACTCATGTACTACTGCAAATAATAGTACAAGATCAGGGTGACAGATCCCCTTTTAAGGAAAGACATCTAACAATACTAACTTACTGGATATGTGTAACTACTACAACCTCACAAGCCAGATTTGGGGGGCTACATATTTGCTTGGCAACATTTATTGCTGCTGGCTTGCAAGAACTCAGCAACTCAGAACGCCTCGAAACGCCTTGGCAATGCTGATTCACAGAGAAGACCTTTAATCAGCCTGGCTGAGTAATTCAGTAGGTAGGCAAGTGGCTTGTACACCCCCAAACTTCTTTAGGGGCTTTTTTGTGGATTCACTAGTACACTCCATGCCCATCATAAAATACTAGGCCTGAGGCAATTGTAACTTTTTAAAAAACTCAATCATTGTTATATGAAAAAGTATATATTTTTGTAATATAATTTGATAGGTGGAGATCCCAGATAAATGTCCTTCCGTAGCAGTCAGAACAGATAAGGCCTCCTATATAGATAGACAATCAATTGTCAGTTTACTTCCGCTGTGAAGGGAATATTTTATCTGAAGGGTACGCCTTAAAGGGGTTTTGCCATCACAGACAATGGGAACGTATTGCTAGGATATGCCCCCATTGTCTGATAGGTGTGGGTCCCACCTCTGGGACCCGCACCTAAACTGAGAACGGAGCGGGGAAAGTAGTGGCGGGTGCACTGCGCATGCGCAGCCGCCCTCCATTCATTTCTTTGAGGCCACTGAAAATAGCCGAGCCCTGGCTCGGCTATTTCCGTTGGCCCTATAGAAATGAATGGGAGCAGGGGGTGAGGATGCACAGTGCGCTCCCGTTCACTTGTATGAGAGCAGCGCTTGGTCGTGGCCGGACCTCGGGAAAAGACTTTCCCAGCTCAGTTCTCGTTGTAGCTGCAGGTCCCAGAGGTGGGGCCAGCACCTATCAGACAATGAGGCATAGCCCAGCGATATTCCCACATTGGCTGTGATGAGAATACCCCTTTAAGATAGTACATGTAGAATTGGGATAAAAGTATGACTACTCTATTATTCTCTTGATGGACCTAGATTAATATGCCCAACTAACAGCAATGATTAGTATAGTGTATGACACGCTAATCGAAAACTCAAGGAGCATCTCTGGTTGCAGTGAGGGTTTGCTTGAGAAAGTGAAGTGAGACTGCTTGCGTGCTAAAAGTCCAAACACTGAGGAAGTTAAAAGCCAGGACGGGAGTACAGTAGAAGACATGGCGTGACTTCAAAAGATTATGTCCAGAAAACTGTCCCAATTTTTTTAATTAAAAAAATAATACAATATTTACATATAGGTTGTTGGTGTGTGATAAAACAAATGATGAAAGTGTTCCTTTAAAGAAATTAAAAAAAATTGATTTGCGATACGGACAGTGATATCAGTGATCTCCCTATCAAACTGCGTGCATAGATACATACTGTAACTGTGGTTCAGTATCCAAGGCTTGGTTCCCAAGTTATGATAAACTAGGCCTTTGGTGCAATGAGGGAGTAACCATTGCTCTTGTTGCACCCAATATCCACTCATTTGTGTCCAGCCCCTCCCTCACTGCTTTAATACTGCCTGGTCCTGTCAAAGTGGTATACCATAATTAGCATATTAAACAGACTGTAGATGAAAAATATTCTACAGTTTTCAAACCAGCACCTTGATCTGAACGCTTTTTTAATTGCATGTAATGAAAAATTTAGCATAGCCACTAAGTTATTCAATTAAATGTATCTGTATAGCGCCATCTGCTGTTTGTTTTTTTCTTATTTCTTTGTCCTGCTCACTGAGATGTCACACATGATCAGTTTCATCACTCAAATGCTGCCTGAGCTGTGATATGGACAGTATGGACACGCCCCCTTGGCTGCAGCAGAAAAGACACTCCCCATGAGCTGTCAGCTTGATATTAATCCAGCAGAGCAATGAATAGGGAGATCTCTGGATCCATGTGAGGTACAGGGCTGGGTCTAGATGTGTTAGAAAGAGACTGCCATGTGCAATATGATGTCTAATTTTCATTTTTTACATCAATCATGGCATAAACCCTTTAAGTATCATAACTTGGAAACGGAGCCTCAGATCAGCAAAAGAAAGACGTCGGCCTCTACATGACTTAGGCGCATCCACTGCCGGCGTGCAACAGCCTTAAATGCCAAAAGCTAGAATAGAAAATGATAAATAAAATGGGTCTACCGGCCGCCCTCTTCCCCGTCCAAGTCACGCGCCCTTTTTTAGAACTGGCTTATGTGACGTGGAAGTCGGATAAGCCGCAGATTTTGCCGCAAACAATCTTTGCAACAAAATCTGCAACAAACGCCAAAAATTGGCATATATTTGGTCATAACTGATCAACTAAGTTCACAAATCAGCAGCCATGATTCTACTTGTCACTCAGCAATACTGGCAGTTAAATGATAAGTACACAATGAACAAAAAATAAGTATTTGCTAAAATGCAAAACTGTAGAACAGTAGGATGCATGCAAATTTACATACTGAAACACAAGACAGAAGAAAACCACATATAGGGGCTTAACTGCCATAACCTAGCCATTTGTACCTATTCCTTATAGACTGTAAGCTTCTATCTAACATAGCTCATAAACATACACAATAGGTCATCAATTTCAGATCACAGGGGATCCGACACTTAGTACCCCTACCAATCAGATGCCAAGCCAGAAACTTTGCAGTGCATGGTAGGCTCAGTCCAATATGTAGTTTTTGGTGTTGGCGTACTGCAGCTCAGCTCCCGGTCACGTAAATGGGAGCTGAGCTGCAGTACCTTAGCATAGCTAATACACAGTGGAGGGAACCTTCTGTTTCTGGCATCAACGAATGCCTGAAACAACTTATCATCAGAGGTGTTGGGTGTTAGATCTCCGCAAATTTAATACCAATGAACTGATGGTAGGCCATCAATATCCAATTACCAGAAAAACCCATTTAAAATCCAGAATAGTTGGTATTCCGGATTAGGGTACAATAACCCAGACGGTGTTACATACAGATTTGTTGTGGATTTGCCATAGATTTCACTCTATGCAAATCCACAGGATAAGTTGACATGCTATGGATTTGAACCTCGCATTGAAGGGTAATATAAGTGACTGATTTTTTTAAGCACTATGTGGATGTGATTTGTTTAGCTTTCATCCACTTTGCTGTTACTGTAGGGCACCATATACACCAAATGTGAATCGGATTACTGCAGGTACAGTGTCTGACTAAAGTACATCCCTCAAATTTTTGTGAATATTTTATTATATCTTTTAATGGGACAACACTGAAGATTTGACACTCTCATACAATGTAAAGTAGTCAGTGTACAGCTTGTATAACAGTGTAAATTTGGTGTGTCCTAAAAATAACTTAACCCACACCATTAATGTCTAAACTGCTGGCAAAAAAAAGTGCGTACACCGAAGTGAAAATGGCCACATTGAGCCCAATTAGCCATTTTACCTCCCTGGTATCATTTGACTAGTTAGTGTTACAAAGTCTCAGGTGTGAATGTGGAGCAGGTGTGTTAAGTTTGGTGTTATTGCTCTCACACTCTCTTATACTGGTCAATGGAAGTTCAATATGGCACCTCATGTCAAAGAACTCTCTGAGGATCTGAAAAAAAGAATTGTTGCTCTACATAAAGATGGCCCAGGCTATAAGAAGATTGCCAACATCCTAGCTGTAGCAAGGTGGCCAAGACCATACAGTGGTTAACAAGACCGGTTCCACTCAGAACAGGCCTCGTCATGGTCGGCCAAAGAAGTTGAGTGCACGTGCTTGGCGTTATATCCAGAGGTACACAAGAAAGCCCGCAAACAGTTTTCTGAAGACGAGCAGACTAAGGACATGGATTACCGAAAGTATGTCCTGTGGACTGATGAGACCAAGATAAACTTATTTGGTTCAGATGGTGTCACGCATGTGTGGCGGCCACCAGGTGAGGAGTACATAGACAAGTGTGTCTTGCCTACAGTCAAGCATGGTGGAGGGAGTGTCTTGGTTTGGGGCTGCATGAGTGCTGCCAGCTGTGGGGGAGCTAGTTCATTGAGGGAACTATGAATGCCAACATATAACGTAACATAATGAAGCAGAGCATGATCCCTTTCCTTCGGAAACTTGGCTGCAGAGCAGTATTCCAAGATGATAATGAACCCAAACACACCTCCAAGACAACCACTGCCTTGCTAAAGAAACTGAGGGTAAAGGTCCTGGACTGGCCCAGCATGTCTTCAGACCTAAACTCTATTGAGCATCTGTGGGACATCCTCAAATGAAAAGTGGAGGAGTGCAAAGTCTCTAACATCCACCAGCTCCGTGATGTCGTCATTTAGGAGTGGAAGAGGGTTCCAGTGGCAACCTGTGAAGCTCTAGGGAACTCCATGCCCAAGAGAGTTAAGGCAGTGTTGCAAAATAATGGTGGCCACACAAAATATTGGGTGGGCACAATTTTATTATTTGCACTTAGGGGTGTACTCACTTTTGTTGCTAGCGGTTTAGACATTAATGGCTGTGGGTTAAGTTATTTTGAGCACACACCAAATTTACACTGTTATACAAGCTGTACACTACTACTTTACATTGTATCAAAGTGTCATATCTTCAGTGTTGTCCCATGAAACGATATAATTAAATATTTACAAAAATGTGAGGGGTGTACCCACTTTTGTGAGATACTTTATATCACGGTGGAACATGTTGTTGGAGCTCTTTCTACCATCAACCCCTTTTTACCCCTTTCTATAATTCAGCAAGATAGGCAAAGGATCTGTCTTGGTAGACTATTCTTTTTTTTTAATCAAAAATACTTATACAGTTGCTATTAGCATTCTTTACACAATTTAAAGAGGATACTGATATATAGATTTTTGAGGGAAAAGTGTCAGTAAAATTTGTAATTTATACATTTGAATCTCTGCTATTTATATACCTAAGACCACCTCCTTGAACAGCTAACAGTGACTGACAGCTATCTCTGTATACACACTTACACAGAGAATGCTGTCAATCACTGATAACACCTCCTCTGTGTACATCTATCAGTGACTGACAACTATCTCTGTATACACACTTTTACAGAGAATGCTATCAATCACAGATAACACCTCTCCCATGTACAACTATCAGTGACTGACAGCTATCTCTGTATACACACTTACAGAGGGAATGCTATCAATCACTGATAACACCTCCCCCTGTGTACAACTATCAGTGACTGACAGCTATCTCTGTAAACACACTTACACAGAGAATGCTATCAATCACTGATAACACCTCCCCTGTGTACAACTATCAGTGACTGACAGCTATCTATGTATACACACTTACACAGAGAATGTTATTAATCACCGATAACACCTCACCCTCTGTACAACTTTCAGTGACTGACAGCTATCTCTGTGTACACACTCACACAGGGAATACTATCAATCACTGATAACACCTCCCCTGTGTATAACTATCAGTGACTGACAGCTATCTCTGTATACACACTTACACAGAGAATGTTATCAATCACCGATAACGCCTCACCCTCTGTACAACTATCAGTGACTGACAGCTATCTCTGTATACACACTTACACAGAGAATGTTATCAATCACCGATAACACCTCACCCTCTGTACATCTATCAGTGACTGACAGCTATCTATGTATACACACTTACACAGGGAATGCTATCAATCACTGATAACACCTCAACCTCTGTACAACTTTCAGTGACTGACAGCTATCTCTGTGTACACACTTACACAGAGAATGCTATCAATCACTGATAACACCTCCCCTGTGTATAACGATCAGTGACTGACAGCTATCTCTGTATACACACTTACACAGAGAATGTTATCAATCACCGATAACACCTCACCCTCTGTACAACTTTCAGTGACTGACACTTATCTCTGTGTACACACTCACACAGGGAATGCTATAGATCATTGATAACACATCCCCCATGTAGAACTATCAGTGACTTACAGCTATCTCTATATACACACATGTAATGCTATCACTAATAACATCTCCCTGTGTACAAGTTAAGTCAGAAATAGCAGATATTTAGATTTTCTAAATCTTTTTCCACAAAACTAGTTATCAATCTGCTCAGCTGCTCCTGCTCTTTAACATGCTGCCTGCAGATTGCACTGCATTTCATGGTGACAGGCCCGGGTCCAGCAAACGTATAGATAGACAATGTATTTTTCACAGTGGATCTTTTACTAGAAATTATAGTTACCGTTTGGATGGCGCTGCCATCTTTTTCACAAGGTTTTTTATTTTCTCTGCTGAGCTAGTATATGCAGTCTTTTCCAATAAATGAAAGTCTTCTTCATGAAAGTCATCTGAAGTAATGTTTCTCAGTATCTAAAATAAAAAACAAGAAACAAAGCAAAATAACTGACCAAGAACCAGTACCAAAACACTTCTATGCCCTTTGAACCTTCTTCTAACGTTTAGATTTTGACACTTTGATGCTTATAGCTTGCAGACTCAAATCTGGAGTGTGTTGCTTCTGAGAAGCCAAGGACTCTCACATAAATGCATGTTGTTATCGGTTTAGCGTAGACAATCTTTACAATGAGTTACAGTACCTGAAGGTAAAGTACATGTAGGCTCAGGGAGAAGATATAAAAAGAATGGATATTTGGTATTTTCTAGCAGTTTTCTTTGATACACTGATAAGCTAATAACTGAGTGTGTGAACCTTCAGCTTGATATATGCTTAATTAGCAATTAACTAAAATAATCTTACCGTAAATTACACTCTAGAGAACATCCTCTTCTAAAAATAATTTTGCTGTGTAAGTGTTTTCAAAATTTCTCTCTGCTGTTTGCCAATTTTAATGCCTGTTGTTATGGTACTCTTTACTATGAGGACAAACCTGAAATCTGGATATATTAGCCCTACATGCCAGTATTATGATCCCTGGTGAAATGACTCTTATCAACTTATCTTTTACATACTGTAAGATCTCAAACTTTGTCAAGAAGCAACAGAGGTATGTTTCCCCAATGGATTTTTAAAATCCACCTACTGTACAAAGGTCAGCATGGAATCTGCGCAAAATCTGCACTGAAAAACTGCAAAAAAAAAAAACACGCAGGCACGTACCCTGCAATTTTCGATGATTCCGATTTATTTCGATGGGCGATACAGAGTGCTGCCTCCTTTTGAAATGAAAGGGAGGCTGTTTTGAGACATTTTCGGAACCAATTTTGAGGTGGAAAGGTGCCAAAAAACTCCACGTGAACTGGCCCTAAGAGTATGCTGTAAAAAAAAAAAAGCTAGATGTATGAAAGGTCAGCACTCCTCCACATTTGGACTAGGTGTTTTTAATTAGCCAGAGTCTGCAAAGGGTCTATAAATTCTTACTACCTCTCAGATGGATTTCCTGAGGGTTGTAAATGGGTGAACTCTTTGCACTCGTTCACATGGTGCAGTACTGCGTGTCTGCCATTACTGCCTCAGTGCTGTGCTGGTGGGGTGGTGGGGCCCAGAGCCAAGGAGGCTTTGCTGCACAGTGGGGGTGCTGTGTGGCTTCTGGGTCCTGCTGTCTGCTGCTGGTGCGGTGCTGGGGTGGCGCCATAGAATTAGAGTAGGTCCCCACTTGTAGAGGCAACCTTGTCGCGGTAAGTGGGCCTACGCTCTTTGATCAAACTGTATTCTAATGCCTCTTATGCACAGCATACTATGTATTACAAATTGGGCTGAGATGCCATGTAATTATGCTGAAGGACAGTCGTTATATCAAAAGCATAGTACTGAGGATGTGCGATACAGATTCACTCTTATATGCTAGACAGATGTATGAAAGGAAATAAAGACGTTTGCTGAATCGTTTTTTTTTTTTTTCACTTGGACTGTCTTCACACTGACGAAATGTCTCCATTTTATTGGATTTCTGTTGCTTTTTAACTATAAAAAGCACAAAAACAAGTCCAAAGACAGACAAATTATAAGTCTAAGGGATTAATCAAGTTTTGTTAGGTTGATCCACCAACTAAGTGCTCACAGCTTTTGTTTTGTTTTAATAAAATAAGTTATTAATAATTAGTCAACAGTTTTCCTTTGAACATAAAAAGGAGGGGAGGATTAATGTCTCACAAGTTCTTGAAGACTAGGCTGTATAGTCGCTATCCAGGAATCCTAAATGTTTATATATTTCTCCCCTTTAGGAGGAAACCAGATAACATCTGGGATCCATTAAAAATAGAAAACTGGTAATAACTTACCGGACAGAATCTAGCTCTTTTGGTTGGGCTCCAGTTACCTGGCTGCATTGGTGATGTCACATTGACAACACATTACTACTGCAGCAGTCAAGTGTTGCTGATGTGACGTCACTGCTTCAACCGGTAAACAGAGCCCAGCCTAGTTGTAGCACAGGATCTGTTACTAAGTATTACCTGTTCTTTATTGGATCTCAGGAGTTTCCCAGTGTCCTTCTGAAACCAGACAAATCCGTTAAAGGGATATTCCGGTAAAGTAACATAATTTTTGAAAAACTGCATTAAGGCAAGCTGTGACCCAACCAGAACCCATATCTATACATATAACCAGAGTTTCATTTCACCTTGCAATGCATTTGTCTAGCTCCTGCAACACACAGAGTTTCATGGTGCCTGCTCTTCCCTCACAAAACTACAATCCCCACAATCCCTAGCTTTCCTGCTGTGAGTTGATGTTTGTTGATTGGCTGCCTGATATTCAGTCTGGTCACGCTCCCTCTACTTAGTAATCACCAGCACACCAACACTCCCTTTGTTTCACAAGACATTTAGCTAGAGAATTGATAGCAACACACTGAGCATGCTCGACCTAACAACGGCTCCGAACTATAGGTCGATGCCATGGTGATTTATGAGGAAACACAGTGGGTAGCAGAGGAAGAAAACTACCTTTATAACTAATGAACGGTAAATATGTGAAATTTACATTATATTAGGTAATTATTGATGATGAATTAGTCTAAAACATAAGTTATATTTATGGTAACCGGAATACTCCTTTAAGCATAAATGACCAATACAGCAGATTTCCATCAGTCCTAATAGACAATTTTTTTTATTTACAATTATCAAATCATTCAGATCATTGGGATGTATTTATGTGTGCTGGTAAGCAACCACATAAACAAAAAAGAATGTGCAGAAAAGTGTAATTACATTTATCAGTAATCCCCCCCACCATTTACACCCTCGGTGATTTACAAAGAACCACCGTAGGAAGACACTGAAAGAATATAATTTACCTTAAAGAAACAATAGTCAATGTTAAGGATTCTGCACAACTTTATAATATTAAGGAAAAAAGTCTTCCATTCAGGACCCATAACATTGCATGGAATAATAACAAATAAATATAATCATGATTTTTTTGTTGTTGTAGGGAAATTAAACTATGGGTGCTGGACTTCCAGCAAACCAAATTATCGTTAAGTGTAATTACACCTTTCCCCTTGTTGTCTCCACGACAGCACCCATGAGATATGCCAAAGAAAATATTATCCATAGGGTGGGACTACAGCCTGTAAGACTTTTCAACCAAAGATGAATCTGCCAGTACATCCAGCCTATAATTGTTTATAAACGTATGAGTCCTTTTCCAAGTTGCTGCTCAGCAAATCTGTTCCAAAGATGCTGAGACTCTCTCAGCCCGCAACATAACCATTGCTCTAGTAGTATAAGCTCTCAATCCTTGAAGTGCCTCTCTACCAGAATCTTTATAAGATTCAGAAATAGTTTGTCTAATCCATCTTGAAAGTACACTTTTGGCTGCTTTTTTGATAACTTAATTAAGACTAAATATTGAATAATTAAAGTATCCATCCTCCAAAACTCAGTTTTTTTATATGTATATTAAAACTTTTTTGCATGCATCCAAGAAATTATTTTTACTTATCATTCTTTGGCCTTTCCTGTGGAAAAACGATACCACTTTTGGTAGAAAGGATGGATATAGCTTAAATACCCTTTTTATCAAAACATTTAAAATACAAAAAACGGTTGACAGGGCCTGAAGCTCTGTAATCTTGCATGTTGATGATAACACTGTTTTTAAGGTGAGTAATTTTATAGGTATTTGTTCAATAGGTTCAAATGTAGGTCCTGAAAGTCCATTAAGCACCACATTAAGATTAATTTAGTATAAAAAGGAGTTCCTAAAGCTGAAACTTGTAGCTTGAGGGTACTGAGGCCATCCTGTAAAAAATCTAGAATCTACAAGAATATCAGGAGTAAGACTATTCACCGATACTGTTCCATACGAAGAAAAAAACAATATTCAACATTTTTACATATTTTAGATCTATAGAACTTTTATGGACGGAAAGCAAAGCATTTATTACCTTACTTGATATTTGCAACATTTGCAGCATTAGATTTGTAGCATTAAACGCTCGGCCTCCAGACTGTTAAGGGACTTGATGTCTGAATTAAGTACCGGGCCTTGAGTTAAGAGATCTGGAGATATCGGGAGGAGCATAGGGTCTTGAATACTTATTCCCAGAAGAAGACTGAACCATGTTCGTTTTGGCCAATATAGGCCACCTTGGTTTCTTGTTCTGCATATTTTCAGCAATATTCTTGAGACTAATATGATGGGAAGGAACACATATGCCATCTGATAGGACCATGTTATGGTGAAAGCATCCTCAGCTGTCCACTGATCTTCTGAATTCTTTCGGTTTCAATAAGCTGAAATTGTCTTTTTTTTTAACTTTTGTAGCGAAAAGATCTACACTCTGTCTCCCCAAGTTTTGTATTATCAATTGAAAAGCTGCATCCAACAGTCAATCCCCACTGATCTAGTTGTTCCCTGCTGAGGAAATATGCTCACTGATTTTCTGAAACTTTTAGATGTACCGCCGTCAGTCATACAACATTCTTTTCTGCCCAAAAAGAAAATCTTCTTCGATGGTTTTTGAAAATGGTCTGTTTTTGTTTCCCCATAATGTCAAATGTACAACACTGCTGTCACATTATCCGAAAAAAAAACTTTACATGTGTGTCGTGAGCTGTTCCAAGTCCCCTGAAATTAAGTTAGGCCCATATGGGCCCCCCCGCCCTGAAGTGCTGGCATCCAGTGTTCCAGTTACTGATGACTCTTTAATCCAGAGTATAATTTTATTTAGCTTTTTCTTGTAAAGCCACCATAATAGTGATATTTTTACCTGATTATTATTCTACGGTCTAAAGATATAAAATTTCTGTCCCACTATTTTAACACTATCTTCTGAAGTGGTCCTACTGGAATACAAGAAGTCATGTGTCCCAAGAGTTTTATATCTTGTCTGATTGTTGTCTTGCTTTTTGTTCTTAAAAGGTTGACTAATTTGATCAAATTGTTCATCTTTTCTTGTAGGAGAAAAGTTGTTTGAACTGACGATTCCAGGATCATCATTAAAAATGTATTTCTTCAGGATGGTGGCAGGCTTGATTTTTGCCAATTTACTATTCAGTACGATTAACTGCTAATTCAAATGTTTACTACTTGATTTAATATGGGGTTAACTTGCCTGACAAGAAAGTGCTAAACATCACTTTTTTGATAATATTCATTAAAACAGAACAAACAATTAGGCCTTATTCACACGTCCGTAGTGTTTATGGATCCGCAAATTGCGGATTCATAAACACACCCGGCCGACAGCCCCATAAAAATGTCGATTCTTGTCCGCAATTGCGGGCAAGAATAGGACATGCTCTACTTTTTTGCGGAGCTGTGGCCGTAAGATCGGCGGCGCGCTCCGCAAAAACTGATGCGGAGAGCGCATTGTGTGCTCTCCGCATCGATCCGTGCCCTATTCACAGTCAATGGGTCCGCATGTATTCCACAGAATTGCGGAATACATGCGGACAAATATGCGGACGTGTGCATAAGGCCTTAGCTTGCCCACAAATCTCATCTATTCAGGCAAGTCACTGGGTTTCGGAGTTTCAGTCATTATAGATTTATTATATCCCTGCCCCATCTTCTGTAGGTATAATGCAGTCCTGTATCCTACAGTCTGCATGCTCTTGGGAACCCCTCTCTTGTCTTTATTGGGGATCTCCTACTCTTGTCTGCACACAACACATTAGCCCAAGAGCACTTCGCCCACACTATGCCTACAGACTGCACACACTGCGGTCTCTCTCCCTAGCAATAGCGGATAATTGCTTCAGGATCATATTGCTGTGTGCTCTGCATTCTCCCTCTACCTCTAGGCCAGGGGTGCACAACCTGCGGCCCGGGGGCCACATGCGACCCTCGATACCATTCTGTGCGGCCCCCTAAACATCTGGTAAAAGACATGTAGGTCTATGTCTTATGGCTTCTTACATGTATCTCTCATGTATTCTCCTATTAGATAGGAGTCCTAGAACAGTAACTAGACATTTATAGTATATACTGTATGTTCAATGTGCCAAAAATACAGTATTTCAGTTGGTAATACCCCTTTAAGGGTACTTTCACACTTGGGTGGTGCGGATCCGTCTGTTTATTTGCACAGACGGATCCGCACTTATAATGCAAACGTTTTTATCCATTCAGAACGGATCTGTTTGCATTAGTTTTGGTGTCTGTCTGAAGAGGCGGAGCCTAACGGATCCGTTTTGAATTACATTGAAAGTCAATGGGGAACGGATCCGTTTTTAAATGCACCATATTGTGTCATTGAAAACGGATCCGTCCCCATTGACTTCCATTGTAATTCAAAATGGATCCGTTAGGCTCCGCCTCTTCAGACGGACAACAAAATGCTGCATGCAGCGTTTTTGTGTCCACCTCCAAAACAGAATAGAAGCGGAACGGAGCCGAACTGATGCATTCTGAATGGACGGCAGGCAAGCGGTGGATCAGCTGAACACAAACCGCAGCATGCTTGATGGTCCGGCGGAGGGGAAGAGTTTAACCTGTCCGAGTGTTTTTCCTGTCCATAGCACAGGCAGGACTAGGCTCAGGGGTCTCATCGTAGAGACGAACAGGGGAAACCTGATTTACTGTGGTACTTCTTAGTTGGATTATTACAGATGCAACATATAGTTAAACCACCTAAAATTGCATTGCAGACAAAAGCAGTGCTGAAAAAACATGTGGTGTTTGCCTGCACTGCACAATACAGGAGTATATACCAGCACATGCATATACCGTACACTTAATGGCAGAAGGGTATTTTGCAGAGCACTCTTCAGTTTTAGACAGACAGAATGAAAACCTAATCCTCATCCCTGCAGCATTTTCTGCCAGCATATAATGCGCCATATAGGATTATCCAACCCAGTATTTTCATGGTTGAAAATGGTTCTCATTTCATAATTTATATACTGTGTATATAACAAAGAATTATTTCCACAACCATACTAATTTAGTGTGGAAGCCTGGAGTATTCTGCGGATAAAATATAAAATGTGTAATTGGTGAAGCTCATTTCAGGTCTGCTCCATCACAGAATGCACAAGCCAGTGGCCAGAAATCATTTCCACGATAGCACAATAAATAAAATAAAAAATCAACTGTTTTAACTCACTGCAGGAATAATTGGCAAAGAAATTTAAAACAAGAAAGAAAAAAAAATGCAGATTTCAATATCTCTGTGATAATGTGAAAATAAAATGCATTAAATTTACTCGAAGCGTTAAACTATCCATTATAGACTTCTATAATTATCTTCAAAGCACAGTGTAATAATTGCCTGTAAGCTTTTATTTATGGTTAAAAGGCATGCACAGCAGCCCAAGATAGCCCATAAACCACAGCACTTAACTCTCTTTAACTGCATACTCTTATGATTAGGCCATATTTCTTCCAATATTACAAAGAATCAACACTTTTACTCCATCCAAGGATTAAATGCAGCTAGTGGGAAGCACACTGCATTAAGAATATACATTTACATTATTGAGGGCACACATATCACTGTTGGATTTCCTTTCCAGCATATAGACATTACAGCAATGTGACAGAATCAATGAGTGTTCTACGTGACGAATGTGATAAAAGATTAGGGAACACATGAATGATCACTGTGAGTCTGTTGTTATATTGCAATGTGAAATGATGTGCCTGATTGTGTCAACAAATCTTTACCAACAAAATGTCAGGTTAATATGATTTTGCCCTCTAGCGGCTCTCCTGTGCTCCTACGTTCATGAGATAGTCTTATTTCCTTGACCCCCCTGTTCCTTTAGCCTAGAGATCAGCAAATCGCTTCTATTGAATTGGAATTCTTCCTGAATGTTTCAAGAAAGTTTGATTCTAACAAATCTGAATCTCTTGAGATTAATTTCAGGGAGGGAGATATTATGTATATATATATATATATATATATATATATATACACACATATTTATATATATATATATAGAGAGAGAGAGAGACCAACATGTAACACTCCTAACTTTTTTTTTTCTTAATTAGAGCTGAGCGGAGAAAATTAGATAAAGTGCCTGAGGGGTCTTGTTTGGGGTCCAGGTGGATACTATTTTTCATTATGGAGAGAGCGTGCGTTTGCGTGAGAAGTATTGTAGGCCAGAAAATACTCCTCTGGGTTTCAGAGAGACTTAGCTTTTTTTTTTCCCTTTTGGGAGGAAAGCAAATTTGCATATGTTTAGGTTTCTGGGAAAGATATTAAAATTAGTTTCCCTTCCAAATGGAAAAGAAAGCTAAGTGGACTGTGTGGACCAACTTAGAGACTAGCCGACTCCCTCCCTGTCTGTGCTGATGGTGCTGAGTCACCAATGAATGTCCTGTGTCTTTTTTTCAATTGTGGTGACCTTGGAATTCACGTGCTTATGTACAACTTTATGATCACTTTTTATTTATTTATTTATTTATTTTGGGGGGACGACGACGATAAAAAAGCTGAAATAAAATTTCAGATTTTTTTTTCATAATTGAGCTCCCTATGCAAGATACATTTTTCTATCTTTTAACAGTTCAGACGTGGCAATACTAATTCTGTTTATTTTTTATAGTTTAACCCCTTAAGGACCTCCTCCGTACAGTAACATGAAAAAGTTTGGGCACGCCTGGTCAAAATTGCTGTTACTGTGAATAGTTAAGCAAGTTGAAAATGAAATGATCTCTATAAGGAATAAAGTTAATATGACGCATTCCCTTTGTATGTTAAGCAAAAAACTAATTTTTATATTTAGCTTTTACATGTTTGAAATAATAAAAAAGGAAAAGGGCCCAAAGCAAAACTTTGGACATTCTGCATGGTTAGTATCTAGTAACAACCCCTTTGGCAAGTATGACAGATTGTAAATGCTTTTTGTAACCAGCCAAGAGTCTTTCAATTCTTGTTCTTCTTTGCTAAAGTCTTCCAGTTCTGTGAGATTTTGCATGCACAGCTCTTTTAAGGTCTATGCTTAGATTTTCAATGAAGTTCAGATCAGATCAGGGGACTGTAAGGGCAATGGTAAAACCTTCAGCTTGTGCCTTTTGGGGTAGTCTATTGTGGATTTTGAGGTGTGTTGGGATCATTATTCATTTGTAAAGCCATCCTCTTTTCAACTTCAACACGGTTGGTGTTATGTTTGCTTCCAGAATTTGCTGGAATTTCACTGAATCCATTCTTTCTTCTAGACATGAAATGTTCCCCGGGCCATTGTCTGCAACACAACTCCAAAGTATGATTCATCCACCTTCATTTGTATGCCTAAGGCCCCTTTCACACGGGCGAGTTTTCCGCGCGGGTGCAATGCGTGAGGAGGACGCATTGCACCCGCACTGAATCCGGACCCATTCACTTCTATGGGGCTGTGCACATGACAGTTGATTTTCACGCATCACTTTTGCGATGCGTGAAAATCGCAGCATGCTCTATCTTCTGCGTTTTTAACGGAACGCAGGCCCCATAGAAATGAATGGGGCTGCGGGAAAATCGCCAGCATCCGCAAGCAAGTGTGGATGCTTTGCGATGTTCCCGCATGGTTGCTATGCAACCATCGGGATGTGTAACCGGTTCTGTATTATTTCACATTATAACATAGTTATAATGTAAAATAATACCCTTGGCCATCTTCCTAATGTTTAAACAGGTGCAGAATGGGTCAAAAATAATTAACTAATATTAACTTACCTGTCCCATTTGATCGCGAAGCCCGGCCTCCTCTCCGTTAGCTTGCTAGTAGGAAAAGGACCTGTGATGATGTCACAGCATCACATGGCCCAATCACCTGCTCCATCACTATGGTGATGGAGCATGTGATTGGGCCATGTGACCATGTGACATCATCACAGGTCCTTTTCCTACTAGCAAGCTAACGGAGAGGAGGCCGGGCTTCGCGATCAAATGGGACAGGTAGGTTAATATTAGTTTATTATTTTTAACCCATTCTGCACCTGTTTATACATTAGGGAGATGGCCAAGGGTATTATTTTACATTATAACTATGTTATAATGTGAAATAATACCAGCGGGACAATTTCTGACCCAAACATGCACTTCTGTGAAGAAGTGCAGGTTTGGGTCTGGGTACCAAAAGTGCAGATTTTTCTCCCGCGCGTGCAAAACGCATGACAGCGCTTTGCACTCGCAGGGAAAAATCGCGGCGATTCCCGCAACGCCCCCGCTCTGTTTGACGGAGTGCACCCGCAACGCCCGTCTGAAAGGGGCCTTAATATTTGGCTTGTCCTCTATACATGTTCTGATGACCAATAGTTTCTATTGAGTGTGCGGACGTTATCTTGTTTTTTAAGGCTAGGTGACTGTTCACACTACTACACACTACCCTCATTTGTATGCCTTAATATCTGGCTTGTCCTCTATACATGTTCTGATGACCAATAGTTTTTGTTTTTTGAGGCTAGGTGACTGTTCACACTACTACCCACTATCCTCATTTGTATGCCTTAATATCTGGCTTGTCCTCTATACATGTTCTGATGACCAATAGTTTCTATTGAGTGTGTGGACGTTATCTTGTTTTTTGAGGCTAGGTGACTGTTCACACTACCAGATGCGATCTTTACAACTACCAGATGTGATCTGTACAATCATTTATCATCTGTTAAATACCCACAGAAATGTTGAATTTTATTTTCAGTAACTGTATCGGCATAATTAAAATTCTGCTGTATTTCCACCCTTTACTTCACTTCATCCCTTCTCAGACAGTCATAACCTGCGATTTTATCCCCCTTGAATAATGTCTGCTGATGCACCTGTATGTTTTGACATGTGACCGATTAGGGGTGGGGTGTCTACTTTTGAGTTGCACCGCATCCATCCAATAATCGATCTGTATTTCCCAGGTGATGTCATAGGGGTGGTACTTTCCCTGCTATTTGAATTTGTGCATAGCGCGGCCGCAATGCGGCCATAATAGCGCCGATAAGACTCTATCACACCACACTAGGTGATAGCGCTGGACAGGCTTTCCTATCTCCCTACTTTCTTCTCCTGTGCTCATGATGATTCTCACCAGATGAAATGTTGAGCCAGAGCTTAGGAAGATAGGTTAGGGCATAAATAGCCTGAGTCTATGGGCAGACAGCTTCAGGGAAGGCTCAATAATGCTTGTGAGAGATGACTGATGTCGGTGGTCTCAGTCATTCTCTTGTTCCCCATGTGTCTTGTCCCAGCATTAGCGCTGCATTCACAGCTGTTTCGGTGTACTCTGATGCATGACCGGGGTATTCAGCATGAAGCGCCCTTCTGCTTCTAACTCCCCCCCCCCCTTGGCAGCGCTCACCCCACTGGTAGTCTGTATATAACCAGTGTGAGCGGTCATAAGGGTGGGAGCGATTCAGCTAGTGGAATATTGGCAAAGTAAGATTGAGCTGCCTTAGTGCTGTTCGCAAACTTTATGTCCTTTTGCCTTTTTCCTCTATGCTTGTTTTTAGCATTTTTTGTATCCCCCCGCACATATTGTAGTTTTAGTGCATACCAATAAAAGCTATATTTTAGCGTTCACCAGAATTTCCGCATATGGTTAGTATCTAGTAACAACCCCTTTGGCAAGTATGACAGCTTGTAAATGCTTTTTGTAACCAACCAAGAGTCTTTCAATTCTTGTTCTTCTTTGCTAAAGTCTTCCAGTTCTGTGAGATTTTGCATGCACAGCTCTTTTAAGGTCTATGCTCAGATTTTCAATGAAGTTCAGATCAGATCAGGGGACTGTAAGGGCAATGCTAAAACCTTCAGCTTGTGCCTTTTGGGGTAGTCTATTGTGGATTTTGAGGTGTGTTGGGATCATTATTCATTTGTAAAGCCATCCTCTTTTTAACTTCAACACAGTTGGTGTTATGTTTGCTTCCAGAATTTGCTGGAATTTCACTGAATCCATTCTTTCTTCTAGACATGAAATGTTCCCCGGGCCATTGTCTGCAACACAACTCCAAAGTATGATTCATCCACCTTCATGCTTATGATTGGTGAGGTGTTCTTTTAGTGAAATTCTGTGCCAGTTTTTCTTTAAATATATATTTGATCATTGTGGCCAAAGATTTCCATTTCAACCTCAACGGTCCACAAGACTTGTTTCCAAAATGTACCAGTCTTGTTTAGATGTCCTTATTTAAACTTCTGATGCTGAATTTGAGTCTGCTAAATGTTCTTAAAAGTCTTTTGCAGTCAAGCAGGGGTTCTGATTCTAGTTCTGATTCTTATTTACACTTCTTTGTACACTTGTACACATTCATATATATTTATTAGTTTTTTATTTATTCTTTTTTTCACTATTACATTTTCATATATTCACATCTCATTTTATTTTTATCATGTTTTATCATGTATTATTATCTAATATTATATATGTTTTTATACATTGATGTTTTATTATTGTCTATACATTTTTTCTTTGTCACATTGCTTTGGTTACACTATTAATTAATTTAAGAATGTCGCTATTATATAACATCTCATATGTCTAAATGTGGTAATGTGGTTCCTCCTGATTTAGATATACTTGGTCCAACTTGTAGTTGTTTCTGCTATTTCACTCCCTATTATGACACCCACCCATGAATTTGGTCGGGCGGTTGTCCTTCCTTAATATGGCGCCCGTGGTGCGCGCGGTCTTCTGCGCATGCTCCTGCATGCCGCTGCGTCCTGGGCTCCGGGACGGGACGTTTCATGCCAATCGAGCGTGACCGCCCTCTGCCACGGCCATGGCGCATGCGGATGCCGTAGATCATGACAGATATAGAGCGGGATAGAAACCGGCGTTCAGCTGGATATTATCTATGCCAATCAGTCTGGTGGGTGGTGTCTATTTGCTCATTGGAGATAATGATCACATGGGGTTTGTGACATCACACCTCTTCCTCATTTAAACTCTGATGCTGGGTCATTTTCATATCGCCCCTTGAGAAATCTGACGGCGAAACGCGCGTCGGGGCGCATTCTTTGGCGACACCACTGCTATTTACCTCTGGTGGGTACTATAATCATGCTATTTACTTAGTGTGTATGCCTTTATGCCTGTTTGTTACATCTTTATTTAGGATCAGATACGCCTTTCTATCTTAGGAGTTACATCTCCTATACATATGCGCATGAACTGGCTGTGATATGAATGATCCTTACCTTTATACATAGTCTGTTCATCGACTTTGTGGCATTCACTTATAGATGTTAACCTTGTGATATATGTCCCATACCAGTTTCCATCAGCTGTACTTACTTTGATGGTTATTTGTGGTGTATCGCATTTTGTGTGTTTGTTTTTACTTGTTTTTAATCTTTGTACCAATCATATTTTCTATATTGATTAATAAAATTGCTTGAATTATCTATTACTTTGTAGTTTATCTTTGACTGGTATCTACTAATTTGGTTAATATGTTGTTTTGATATTTAGTCTAATACTTTTGTGAATAAATTGTTGGCTTAATCTGATTCTAGCAATCCCACGAGCAGCTGTTTCTGAATTTTTTCTTGGTCTTCTCTTGACCTCCACTTTTCCTGTTAATTGCCATTTCTTAATCACATTTCAAACTGAGGAAATGGCGACCTGAAAATGCTTTGCTATCTTCTTATAGCCTTCTCCTGTTTTGTGGGCCTCAACCACTCATTTTTGGAGTGTTAGGCAGCTGCTTGGAAGAACCCATGGATGTTGTTTTTTGGAACAAGGTTAGGGGAGTCTGGGTACTTATAAAGCTTTGAAATTTGCATCACCTGGCCTTTCCTAACAATGATTGCAAACTAGCCTTAACCATAACATGTTATTTAACCACTTCCAGCAAAAGCCAGTTTGGACCAAATGTTGAAGCCAAATTTTTTAAATCTGACATGAGTCAATTTGTCTAGTAATAACCCTGGAACGCTTTTACTGATCCAAGCAATTCAATTTCTTGTGACACATTGTACTTCATGTTGGTGGTGAATTTTAGTTGATTGAATTTTGGTTTTAACTTTTCTAATCAATTTTAAATGAGTGGATATGGAAAATTGCAATTTATTTTATTTACATTTGTATTTTTTTTTACACTTATTTTTTTTATCAAGTCCCACTTAGATCTTGAAGATCCATTGGGGTTAATTGCTGTACAGTGCACTGCAATAGTCATCTATTGCAATGCATTGTACTGTCAGTTTTACACTGATACTAAACCTGATCAGACCCTCAAGGCGTTAGATTGCCATAGAAACCATAGGGCTGCTGCCATTGCAATGCAGTGGCCCGATGGGAGAGAGGGAGCCCTCTGTTAACCCCATGGATGCTGCGGGTAGCTACTGACTGTAGCATCTAAGGGGTTAAATGGCCCCCATCGGTGCCAGCATCAATGTTCACCATTGCAGCAGAGTGTCAGCTGTATGTTACAGCCACTGCCATCACAGGCGGACTGGGGAAGAGGGGGATTGAGTTACAAAGGGTAGAAGGGGGAACCTGGGCCACATTTGTTTGCACATGTCACAAGTGGGCATGCCTGATTAGAGCCTGAAACTTGCATTTTTACACTGCCTACACGCCGATTGATTTGCCTGTACAGACTAACCAATCAGAGCGATCTCTGGCAAAGGACCATTCCAATTGGTCCCTTGCTGGCTTCTCCCGTGTCTCTGCACTCAGTGAGATAACCCCTTTAACAACCTGAGAAAAATATAGCACATTTTGGGCTCATGGTCCACAAAACACGGATCCGCAAAAAAAAAGAATGATGTGTTGCATCCGTTTTTTTGTGGATCCATTGTAACAATGACTGTCCTTGTCCACAACATGGACAAGAATAAGACATGTTCTATTTTTTTTGTGGAATGGACATGCGGACATATGGAAACGGAATGCACACAGAGTTATTTCAGGGTTTTTTTCAAGCCCCATTGAAATGAATGGTTCCCTATACGGATCTGTAGAAAAAAGGAATGGAAACGGAAGAAAAATACATGAGCAAGCAGGCTGATGTGTATTACGAGGTGTAATACGCTTACAGCCAATGCATTACAATACAGGAGTATTGCAATGCATTGTAAATGGGATCAGACTCACAAAAGTTAAAGTCCCAGAGTGGGACAAAAAATAAAGTGAAAAAAAGAAGTTAAAAAAATAAAGTTTTACAAACAATAAAAAGTTTCAAGGAAAACAAAAAAGCATCCTTTTCCCAAAATAAAGTAAAAAAAATTGTAAAAAATAGGGATCGCTGCATCCATATCGACCAGCTCTATAAAAATATCACATGACCTAACCCCTCATGTGAACACCGTCAAAAATATAAAATAAAAACTGTGCTATAAAACAATTTTTTGTCACCTTACATCACTAAAAGTGCAACACCATGTGATCAAAAAGGCGTATGCTCCCCAAAATAGTACCAATCTAACCGTCACCTCATCCCACAAAAAATGAGCACCTACCTAAGACAATCGCCCCGCCCAAAAAATAAAAAAACTATGGCTCTCAGACTATGGAGACATTAAAACATGATTTTTTTTTTTGTTTCAAAAATTATATTGTGTAAAACTTAAAAAAAAAACAGACTGTAACGACCTGATCCATAAAAATATCACATCTCCGTAAAAAAAAAAAAAAACTGTGCCGAAAAGGCGATCAAAAAGTCTTATGTTCCCCAAAATGGTACTAATCAAACAGTCATCTCATCTCGCAAATAATGAACCCCTACCTAACACAATTGCCCAAAAAATAAAAAAATAGGGCTCTCAGAAAATGGCAATACAAAAACAAGATTTTATTCTGTTCAAAAAGGATTTAACTGTGTAAAACTTAACAAAAATAAAAATGATAGACATATTAGGTATCACCACGTCCGTAACAACCTGCTCTATAAAAATATCACATTATATGCCCCCTCCGGTGAATGCTGTAAAAAAATGTGTTTTAAAAACTATGCCTAAACTGCCATTTTTTTCACCTTGTCTCACCAAAAGTTTAATACCAAGCAATCAAATAGTCTTATGTACCCCAATTTGGTACCAAACAGTCACCTCATCCTGCAAAAAATGAGCCCCCACTTAAGACAATCACTCAAAAAATAAAAACCAGTGGTACTCGTAGACTTATCCATCAAAATCTGCGCTGCAAACTCCATATGGCGCTCCTTCCTTTC
Source organism: Bufotes viridis (assembly GCA_033119425.1). Lineage (NCBI taxonomy): Eukaryota > Metazoa > Chordata > Amphibia > Anura > Bufonidae > Bufotes > Bufotes viridis. The sequence continues at coordinate 358,720,483 of CM065591.1, read as the reverse complement.
TGAGTTCTGCCATGTGTCCCCACAGCAGTTAACCACCGTGTTGCCGTATTCAGGAGAAAATGGGTAACAAATTATGGTGTGCTTTTTCTACTGTTACCCCTTGTGAAAATGAAAAATATGGGGCTAAAGCAACATTTTATTGGAAGAAACGAAAGTTTTCATTTTTAAAGTGTTTCCAAATTCCGTTAAACACTTAGGCCTCTTTCACACGGGCGTTGCGGGTGCACTCTGTCAAACAGTGCGGGTGCGTTGCGGGAATCGCCACGATTTTTCCCTGCGAGTGCAGAACGCTGTCATGCGTTTTGCACGCGCGGGAGAAAAATCGGCACTTTTGGTACCCAGACCCGAACCTGCACTTCTTCACAGAAGTGCATGTTTGAATCAGAAATTGTCCCGCTGGTATTATTTCACATTATAACATAGTTATAATGTAAAATAATACCCTTGACCATCTTCCTAATGTTTAAACCGGTGCAGAATGGGTTAAAAATAATAAACTAATAAGAACTTACCTGTTCCATTTGATCGCGAAGCCCGGCATCCTCTCCGTTAGTTTGCTAGTAGGAAAAGGACCTGTGATGATGTCACAGCATCACATGGCCCAATCACCTGCTCCATCACTATGGTGATGGAGCATGTGATTGGTCCATGTGACCATGTGACATCATCACAGGTCCTTTCCTACTAGCAAGCTAACGGAGAGGATGCCGAGCTCACGATCAAATGGAACAGGTAAGTTCTTATTAGTTTATTATTTTAACCCATTCTGCACCGGTTTAAACATTAGGAAGATGGTCAAGGGTATTATTTTACATTATAACTATGTTATAATGTGAAATAATACAGAACCGATTACACATCCCAATGGTTGCATAGCAGCCATGCGGGAACATCGCAAAGCATCCGCACTTGCTTGCGGATGCTTGCGATTTTCCCGCAGCCCCATTCACTTCTATGGGGCCTGCGTTCCGTTAAAAACGCAGAAGATAGAGCATGCTGCGATTTTCACGCATCGCAAAAGTGATGCGTGAAAATCAACTGTCATGTGCACAGCCCCATAGAAGTGAATGGGTCCGGATTCAGTGCGGGTGCAATGCGTTCACATCACGTATTGCACCCGCGCGGAAAACTCGCCCGTGTGAAAGGGGCCTTAGGGGGTCAAAGTGCTCAGTACCACCTTTATATATTCTTTACGGGTGTAGTTTCCAAAATGTCACTTTTTGAGGGTTTCCACTGTAGGGGTATTTCAGGGTATCTTCAAATACAAAATAGTGCCTAACAACCATTCTAGCGAAATCTGTCTCCAAAATCCATATGGCGCTCCTTTCCTTCTGACCACTGCCATGTTTCCATAGAAAAGTTTACCGCCACATATGGGGTATTCCTGTAAACTGCAGAATCAGAGTAATATATATTGAGGTTGTGTTGCAAGAAAAAATGGATTAACATAAAAAATCTACCAATCTACTGCTTTGTACTAATGCACATTATAAAGGGGTATTTTTTGTACTGGCACACATAAGGGGTATTTTTAGCATTGGTGCACATTGTAAGTGGGTATTTTTGCATTGGCACAAATTATAAAGGGGTATAATTTGCACTGGCGCAAATTATAAGGGGGTATTTTTGATGTATTGGCACAAATTATAAGTGGGTATTTTTTGCATTGGTTCACATTATAAGAGGGTATTTTTTCTACGGGCGCACATTATAAGGGGGGATTTTTGTACTGGCAAACATAAGGGGGTACTTTTACACTGGCACACATCAGGGGGGACTTTTGTACTGGCACACATTAAGGGGCATTTTTATGAAAGAAATTATGATGGCGGTCTGGTCTGAATGGAGAAGATTAGGAAAGAGAATGGCTATATCAAAGAAGACAGCACTAGCTGCAAAATGTATGTGGTACTCTATTATCCTGTATGTTTTGTAGTGCTGTATGTAATGATTTCCAAGTATGTCTTCAACAGTTGGGCTGGTTTGAGAATTTGGAATGGGCGTGGGGGGGGGGGGCAGAAAGTCTAGGTTAACCCCTGATCCTTGCAACAAAGAACTGAGGGAAGGAGGGCCCAAGCTGAACTCTTGCACCAGGGCCCATGAGAATTTAGCTATGCCCCTGCTTATAACGTTGAAAGTTTAGTGCAGGTGTAGTGTACTTGAACGGAGGAGACCGAGTGATTTGCTGGTCACATGACCCTCCATCAGCCGCCATTTTATGGACAGGACCTCTGTGTGGACAGAACAAAAGACTTGACCAAAGGGAGAATGCCTTTTGACAGGGATGCCAAACCTGCATCCCTCCAGCTGTTGCAAAACTACCACTCCCAACATGCATTGATATCTGTAGGCTGTCCGAGAATGCTGGGAGTTGTAGTTTTACAAAAGCTGGAGGGCCACAGGTTGGGCATCCCTGCCCTATAAAATAAAGCAAATGGTGCAAAATATCAACAAAGACTATATTAGTAAGTACCCTATAGTCATCTTACAAACATATTGGTCAACTGTAACCAGAAAGTGGTCAACCCCTTTAATTAATTAATCTTACCCTTCCATTACTGATCACAGCCATCTTCCCAGGCAACAGTTTGAGAACTTCACGACAGTACAATTCCTGAGCACGAAGTATGTCTACTCCCATAGTATTGTACTTCTTTTCAAAAGCATCATCATCCATTTCCTGAGGATACAAAAACACCAATTACTTTGTCATTTTAACCTTCTTTACAAAACATAAAATAATTCACTATAAAGATCAGGGGTGTGGAAATTTTTTAAAAAAACTACTTGTCAAAGGACTAAAGTGGGGGCTCAATCTACTTGTCCCTCATGACAATCTACTTGTCCTGATACAAAAAATAATTTTAAATCAAAACCATATTTAAATAAGGTCTTTATTGATAGCAACTTAGAAGACAGGCCCAAAATGTATGGGGGCCAAAAGGAGACGTTATACTGTATGGGGGCCACAAGGAGACCTTATACTGTGTCGGGGCAGCCACAAGGGGCTGTGTGTGGTAGTGTAGGGACGCCTCTTACGATCCATGTAACTGGGGTAAGATCCTATTAGGGTAATTAGTGCAGTAAGTCTTCTTTGGGAGATTTTAAAGGAGGGGACAGGGCTCCACATGGCTAGAAGTGACAACTGGTGTGCGGGGGGGTCATTCTGTGGAGCTGTCACTCTCCACCCCCAAGTACATGAGGAAGCTGACTTCAAATGACTTAAAGGGAGTCTTTTACCACAAATGTCCATTATATAACATTAACACCATTTTGTACATAACAGTCCCCATATTAAATGCTTCTTACCATATTTCGGTCCATTGCAGAGTTGGGCTAACACTTTTATTCGATATGCAAATGAGGGTCTGAAGGTGCCCAGGGGCTGCGTTCCAATGGCCGGTGCCCAGGCCCCGCGCTGATTTTCATATCCAACCACTCCCCTTTCACCCCTTTGGCCCTCTTTTTGTTTGGCTGATCACCTCCTTCCTCAGTTCTGAAGTCCTCCGCCTGCACCGATGAACAGGATGTCTGCGCCTGCACACTGTATTACCCATTATGGGCAGAGGCATCAGAGTTTTGAGTGCGCGTGCGCCAGCCCGTACGTGACGTTCCAGCCGGCGTCGCATCAGAGGGCTGTCATCGGCGCAGGCGTGGGATTTCATAATGGAGGAAGGAGGTGATCAGCCAAACAAAGGGCGGGTGAAAGAGGAGTGGTTGGATATGAAAATCAGCGAGGGGCCTCGGCACTGGCCGTTGGAACACCGCTCCTGGGCTCCTTCAGACCCTCATTTGCATATCAAATAAAAGTGTTTGAGAGGCGGCGGTGAAGCACCAGACTTGTGCAGCAGTTTATTTATATCCTGCCACGACAGGTTTATTTATAACAAGTCTGGTGCTCGCCCCATCTCTCCAGCCCTCCGCGTGATAGTAGTAATGCAGGAGGCATGTTGCCCAACCCTATCTCAGCCCTGCAACTTGCCCGAAGCAGGGCTAAGCTTCTAAATAAACTACATGCCCGGTGCCCGGAACTGCATGTCCCAGGCTTCGGGCGATACGATTTCCACACCCCTGAAGATAATCCCACAGTACACATGTAAATAATATCTAACATTTGTATATGCTGCAGACTTTGAGATATACAAACATTGGAGACTTCATTTAAAATAAAAATGTAGAAAGTGCCAACATTAGTGGGTCAATGCGTTATCCCCACAGTGTAACTCAACTTTAAAGTGGCTCTGTTATCAGAATCAACCCTATACAACCAGTCATATAGCCTGGTAGGGTTGATAAAGTTGATTTATTAAATAGATACCTTTCTTTTGATTGTCAGTGCCAACGTTCAGGAGAAATTAACACTTTTTATTTTTGTGCAAATTAGCTATTGGAGCACCAGGAGGCAGGCTTATGCGGATTGAGCACTGCTCCAGCGACGCCCCTGGTGCTTCACACTGATGCCTTTATCCTTATAAACATGCCCCCCTCCACTTAGATTGACAGAGCTGCACACTTATTTCCTAGGATAGCGTGTGCACACTATGTCTTCTGTTGCTTGCCGAGCAGCACATGATTAGTGCGCACGGACCAGTGATGTCACTGAACCCAGGAGTGGAGGCGCCATCAGCTTCATTTGCTCCTCCACGTCTGGCTTCAGTAACATCACTGGCACGTGCTATGCTAAGAAACCAGTGCGCAGGCACAAGAGATCAGACTCACGTCTAGAGCTGTCAATCTAAGGGTAGAGGGGCATGTTTATAAGTATAAAGGCATCAGTGTGAAGCACCAGGGACGTCGCTGGAGCAATGCTCAAACCACATAAGCCCGCCTCCTGGTGCTCCAATTGCTCATTTGTATAAAATTAAAAGTGTTAATTTCTCCTGAACGTTGGCACTGACCATTAAAAGAAAGGTATTAATTAAGTCAGCTTCATCATGAGCTATAGGGTTGATCCTGGTGACAGAGCTGCTTTAAAGGGAGTCTGTCACCAAAGTTGGACATAATAGACCGCTGACATAGCTTTGTAGCATCACTTTAGATGAATGAAACGGTACCTTTGTTGTCTTATTCAGAGCTTCACCTGCTTCAAAAACGGACTTTTATTGATATGTAAATGAGGGCTCGCAAGTGCCCAGGGCGGAGTTAAGTTCTTTGGAGCCCAGGCTGCTCGGCCTCTTTAGTTCTTATCCCGCCCTGTCTCTGTCTCTGCCTGCCCTTCTATTGCCTTTCTTCCTCCTCCTCTGGTTGCGAACTCCTGCGCCTGCGCTCAGCTTTGCCTCGGCGGGGCATGCGCACTGCGATGCCCACTGTGGGAACGGCATCAATGTAGCTACTGCGCATTCCCCGGCTGGCGCTGCAAACCCAGCTGTAAGCTGGTGGACATGCGCAGTAGCTACATTGATGCCGTTCCCACAGTGGGCATCGCAGTGCGCATGCCCCGCCGAGGCAAAGCTGAGCGCAGGCGCAGGAGTTCGCTACCAGAGGAGGAGGAAGAAAGGCAATAGAAGGGCGGGCAGAGACAGAGACAGAGGCGGGATAAGAACTAAAGAGGATGAGCAGCCTGGGCTCCAAAGAACTTAACTCCGCCCTGGGCACTTGCGAGCCCTCATTTACATATCAATAAAAGTCCGTTTTTGAAGCAGGTGAAGCGCTGAAGAAGACAACAAAGGTACCGTTTCATTCATCTAAAGTGATGCTACAAAGCTATGTCAGCGGTCTATTATGTCCAACTTTGGTGACAGACTCCCTTTAAGATTTAGAAGCTTTGTACATCGTTAACTGCTTTATTACTGGAGTGCTTATGCTCCTTCTTTCCCAGGACAATTTTTCAGTTTTAGCAATGTAACTGCAAATAACTAATTTATGTGCCAAACTACATGCATTTAATATTATTTTTTAAGGCACACCTTAGATTTTTGTGCCATTAGATGACAGATATTATATTAAAAAAAATATTTAAGGAAAAACTGAAAATTATGAAAAAAGCATGTTTTTTTCCCTTCTCATCAATTTTCTATTCTATTTCAAAAGATTTCAAGAACATAAACATTTCTAAAACCATTAATGTATGTTTGTACTGTAAAAATGGACTCTATTTGCATAATGTATTTACTGGCTGGGCTCACTGACAGGCCTATTTTTCTACTGCTGGTTCTGTGTAACCATATTGCCAGTACAGATGTTGTACAGTGCGAAAACTTTAGAAACTCTCTCAAAGTGACTTATTTATGTTGACTCCCTAAGGTATTCATTATCTGGCTTTTTTCTTTCAGATTTTTTTTATAAATAAATAAAAAAAAATATGTGTGCATACTAAACTATGAAATAATTTTTATGAAATAAAAAGGAAAAAAATGTGTTTACACACAAAAAGTCCACTTTAAAAGTAATAAATATATTTATTTTATTTTTTATGAAAGAGAAATGGGGAAAATGTGTGTATCTGTGTACGTAGTCAGCTATAGTATTCTTAGAACTCATAACTATAGTTATAACTTTTTTTTTACATTTTTTTCTTTCACTTTTAATAATTTCACTATACATTTTTATATTTTTAATTTTTTCATATAGTTATAACTTTTTATTTTTTATGAAAAAAAGGGAATTCACCCCTTCCTGCCACAGTCAGGGCAGAAAAGAGTTAATTCAGAGACTGCAAACAGTAAGCAGGGGATACTCTCACATCAAGAAGGGTGCGCCCCACCAGCCTTTTCACTTTACATTGCGACAGGGTGTTACAGCGACACCATGCAGTAAGACCACTTTTTCTGTGACTGCAGCTGTCTAATGTCAGCACAGTCACAGAGATCTGCAGCACCACGGGATGCCCGCAAATCGTTAGGTAACCTGGAGCTTTTATACGTCGGGTTACAGATGAGGCCTTACTGCCATGTTGTATATAGTCGTGCTGTGATAAGCAATAGGTTAAAATAAGCCAGTGTAACAAGCTTATGTGTTAAAACACCAGGAATTATTTTAACACCTTCTACTGTAGATCTGTATAGTAAAACATTAACTTGGATGCTTACATGTTTTTAATGCTAAATGCGGTCTTAATCATAGCTATCATTAAAAGAAACTCTCTGGTTCAAGAAGAAAAGTCATGCTATTTCGGGGAATAAACAGAACACTTCCCTAGTGACCTACTTTTCATCTGTGGATTCGCAAATTTCCCGGCTTTTCTTCTGCCACCTAAGATGGTCACAACGCTTCTCAGACTACCTGGTGCTTTGGTAGCCCAAGATGCCTCCTGCTGCCCTTGGATTGGTCAGCACTGCTCATGTGAGCAGTTCTGAAAAATAAAAGAACAGGGCTGGACAAGCAGGAAGTGTATTGGACTTCCGATGCACAGTGTGTATCGGGTATTCTGAGCAGCAGTGCGGCCATCTTGAACAACAAAAGAAGAGCCTGGAAATTGACAGATATACAGCTGAACAGTTAAACGAGTCACCAGTTATGGGTTCTATTTATTCCTTACTCCCTACATTTGCATCAGGTTTCTGTCATACATGCTGTTAAAAGAGATGGGGTGCAGTATTTTCACCTGTGGCTCGCCTTCTGCCATCCACGTTTTGGAAAAGTGGTGAGGGTGTCAGAAAAAGCTAAACAGTTGCATATTTTTTGCACACCAGCATTGGTGACAAAATTTGAGACTTTTCTACTAATATAATAAATCTCCCCTGGTTTTTTTTTTTCTCTCAGAAGGCCTACAAATATACAGTCGTGGCCAAAAGCTTTGAGAATGACACAAATATTAGTTTTCACAAAGTTTGCTGCTAAACTGCTTTTAGATCTTTGTTTCAGTTGTTTCTGTGATGTAGTGAAATATAATTACACACACTTCATACGTTTCAAAGGCTTTTATGGACAATTACATGACATTTATGCAAAGAGTCAGTATTTGCAGTGTTGGCCCTTCTTTTTCAGGACCTCTGCAATTCGACTGGGCATGCTCTCAATCAACCTCTGGGCCAATTCCTGACTGATAGCAACCCATTCTTTCATAATCACTTCTTGGAGTTTGTCAGAATTAGTGGGTTTTTGTTTGTCCACCCGCCTCTTGAGGATTGACCACAAGTTCTCAATGGAATTAAGATCTGGGGAGTTTCCAGGCCATGGACCCAAAATGTCAACGTTTTGGTCCCCGAGCCACTTAGTTATCACTTTTGCCTTATGGCACGGTGCTCCATCGTGCTGGAAAATGCATTGTTCTTCAGCAAACTGTTATTGGATTGTAGAAAGAAGTTGCTGTTGGAGGGTGTTTTGGAACCATTCTTTATTCATAGCTGTGTTTTTAGGCAAAATTCTGAGTGAACCCACTCCCTTGAATGAGAAGCAACCCCGCACATGAATGGTCTCAGGATGCTTTACTGTTGGCATGACAGAGGACTGATGGTAGTGCTCACCTTTTCTTCTCCGGACAAGCCTTTTTCCTGATGCCCCAAACAATCGGAAAGAGGCTTCATCGGAGAATATGACTTTGCCCCAGTCCCCAGCAGTCCATTCACCATACTTTCTGCAGAAGATCAATCTGTCCCTGATGTTTATTTTGGAGAGAAGTGGCTTCTTTGCTGCCCTTCTCGACACCGGGCCATCTTCCAAAAGTCTTCGCCCCACTGTGCATGCAGATGCGCTCACACCTGCCTGCTGCCATTCCTGAGAAAGCTCTGCACTGGTGGAACTCCGATCCCGAAGCTGAATCTTCTTTAGGAGACGATCCTGGCGCTTGCTGGACTTTCTTGGATGCCCTGAAGCCTTCTTAACAAGAATTGAACCTCTTTCCTTGAAGTTCTTGATGATCTTATAAATTGTTGATTGAGGTGCAATCTTAGTAGCCACAATATCCTTGCCTGTGAAGCCATTTTTATGCAACGCAATGATGGCTGCATGCGTTTCTTTGCAGGTCACCATGGTTAACAATGGAAGAACAATGATTTCAAGCATCACCCTCCTTTTAACATGTCAAGTCTGCCATTTTAACCCAATCAGCCTGACATAATGATCTCCAGCCTTGTGCTCGTCAACACTGTCACCTGAGTTAACAAGACGAAAACTGAAATGATCTCAGCAGGTCCTTTAATGACAACAATGAAATGCAGTGGAAAGGTCTTTTTGGGATTAAGTTAATTTTCATGGCAAAGAAGGACTATCAATTCATCTGATCACTCTTCATAACATTCTGGAGTATATGCAAATTGCTATTATAAAAACTTAAGCAGCAACTTTTCCAATTTCCAATATTTTTGTAATTCTCAAAACTTTTGGCCACAACTGTACAGTGCATTTGGAAAGTCTTCTGACCCTTTAACTTTTTTCACATTTTGTTATATTGCGGCCTTGTAATAATAAAAAAAAAATAATAATCAAGTTTTCCCTCCATCAATATGCACTCAAAACCCCATAATCAGAAAGTGAAAATAGAATGTTTGAAATCTTATTAAAAAGGAAAAACTTTTTGCATGGACATTAGTTTTCAGATCCTTCCATTTGAATTTTAGCACTGGGGGCCTCCTATGTCTCTTGATCATCTTTGAGATGTTTCTACACCTTGACTGGAATTGACCTGTCAAATTCAGTTGATTGGACATGATTTGGAAAGACATAATCCTGTCTATATAAGGTCTCACAGATGACAATGCATACCAGAGCAAAAACCAAGCCATGAGGAGGAAAGAACTATCTGTAGAGCTCAGAGATAGGATAGTATGGAGGCAGAGATCTGGAGAATGGTACAGAAAAAACATTTCTACTGCACTCAAAAGTTCCCAAGAGCACTGTGGCCTCCATAATTCCTAAATGGGAGAAGGTTGCGAAAACAAGAACTCTATCTAGAGCTTGTTGCCCCACTAAACTGTTTAATTGGGGGGAGAAGAGCCCTGGTAAGACAGATGACCAAGAGCCCAACGATCACTTTAGCTGAGCTCCAAAGATCTAGTGTGCAGATGGGAGAAACCTCCAGTATGTCAACCATCACCAGAGCACTTTAACAATCTGGGCTTTATGGCAGAGTGGCCAGAAAGAAGCCTCTCCTTAGTAAAAGACACATGATAGCCCACTTGGAGCTTGCAAATGAGCACCTAAAGGATATTCAGATTGTGAGAAACAAGATTCTCTGGTCTGATGAAACAAATATTGCATTTTTTGGCCTCAATTCTAAGCCTCATGTCTGGAGGAAATCGGGTACTACTCATCAACTGCCCAATACTGTCCCTACAGTGAAGCATGGTCGTGGCAGGATCAAGTTTTTCAGATTCTGGTACAGGGAGACTGGTCAGGGTTCAGGGAAAACTGAATAGAGCAAAGAACAGAGATTTTCTTAATGACAACCTGACTGCTCTATAACTCTGACTAAGCTGAAGGTTCATCTTCCAATAAGACAATGACACTAAGCACACAGCAAAGACAACACAGGAGTGGCTTAGCAACAACTCTGTGAATGTCTTTAACTGGCCCAGCCAGAGCCCTGACTTGAACCCAATAGAACATCTCTGGAAAGACATGAAAATGGCTGTCTGACGGTCCCCTTCCAACCTGACAGAGCATAAGAGTCTGCAGGGAAGAATGGAAGAAAATCCATAAATCCAGGTGTGCAAACCTTGTGGCACCCAAGAAGACTGGAGGCTGTCATCGCTGGCAAAGGTGCTTCAACTAAGCACTAAATATTTATTTCAATGCTATTTCAGTTTAGTTCAATAATTGAATAAAGATTTTGAACATTCTGTTTTCACTTTCACATTATGGGGTACCAAGTTCAGAACGAAAGGGAAAAACTTGTTTTTCTTTTTTAGCACAACATAACAAAATATGAAAAAACTGAAAGGGTCTGAAGACTTTCAGAATGCACTCTAAAAGTAGGTAACACATCCATACACACAACTGCTAAGTAAAATGTTTAATGTTTATCAATGCCTTTGTATGAAAACAACATTTTCTTAAGTGGCACTAAGTGATCACTTCAAATGCACTTATTTTTATTGGCCTATATGTAATACTATACTTTTAAGCTGTGACTATGATACTGTACAGTTATGTAGGCAACGTTTTAACATTGTTGTAACTACTGAAAGGAGATTTATCACTGAATAAAATTGGAAAATAATATAATCCAGTTTTAATCTATATGTAAATTCTAGAAATGACTTTATATCCAAGTTTTGATTGGCAAGAAAAAGTCCTTCAAAACCTCGATTAGCATTTGTGTTTTGCGAAAGGGTCAGAGACCAGAAGCTATGCAGAATACACAATTTTTGTCTACTCATTCATGAAGTAATCTAGCTACTCATTTGTGAAATCAATTCCATAGTTAAACTGTACAGCTTGAATTTTACATATCTTAAAAGCAATAAACTTATATTAGCTAGTGGGCATTTCTTAGTAAGTTAGCATTTTGCATAAAAAACTAATATGTGCACAAACGAAAACAGGGTTAGGTATTATAGCAGATAATTAACTCTTACCTATATTACCATTCCGGCATAAGCAATATAAACTAAGTTGATTTTGTATAAGATATTAACAAGGATATTTTTAGGTGTACCTAATATTTTTGAACTGTTAGCCTAAATGGCCTAAAAATAATTTTTGTAATACACTGACGAGCAAAAGGGTAACAATGTTTTGAACATTTGACTTTCAGGCTCCATATCTAACCATCCACTACAGCTTTGAACGGGAGACTACCATGATCTTATAGACAATCCTCTAGGCCAGTGATGGGCAAGTGCGGCTCTCCAGCTGTTGCTAAACTACAACTCCCACCATGCCCTGCAGTAGGCTGATAGCTATAGACAGGCTTTGCATGCTGGGAGTTGTAGTTCTGCAACAGCTGGAGAGCCGCACTTTGCCCATCACTGCTCTAGGCTATCTCATAAGTAAACTGGACTTGCAACTATTTATTATATCATTAGTTAAGCAGATTTTTGTCATGTAACTGCATTGTTACTGTTTTTCTCCTAAAATCCCCATTTTTTTTTGTATTTTGGAAATCTACCTTTGGCTTTCAACACTGCCCAAATCCTTCTTGGCATGCTCTCCATCAGATTAAAGCACGTCTCGACCGGAATCTTCTACACGTTCCCAATGTTGGTGCACACTGGCCGACTCACTTGGGTATGAATACTTCTTTTTTTTCAACTCTACACACGCAAGTATTCAATTAGGTTGAGGTCTGGGGACTGTGGGGGCCAATCCAGCGCCTCTATTTCATTGTCAATTAACTATATCTTCGCCAATATTGACTTATGCTTCGGGTCGTTGTGCTGTTGGAACACTATGTCGGCCTTTTCATACCTATAGTAATCGAGTGTACGAAGTAACTCGTCTTGTAGGATACTCACATATAGCTCAGCATTGAGACCACCATGGATCCTGGTCAAGTATTCAATGCCTTTGGCTGTGAAACAACCCAATATCATCAGGCTTCTTCCACAGAGCTTGACAGTTCCTTCAATTTCTCAATCCGTTAGCCCCCTTTTCTCTTGTTTCTGTCAGACCCATTTGCACCCATCAGATCCCAGTCTATTGACTTTCATCTCATCGCTCCAAATCACCTGTTTCCAATCTTCTACTGTCCACTGTTGATACTTTCTGCCAAAGTCAAGCCAACGTTTCTTATGATGATATTGAAGTCAAGGCATCTTTAGCTTTTTTTGGACCACCATTCCAGACTTGTTTAATGCACGTCGCATGCTGCTTGTATGGACGTCTGTGATCTCACTATTAAAGAGGACCTGTCACCTCTCCTGACATGCCAAGTTTTAATAGCTTAATGCATTCCCCATGTAAAAACGATTCTGGAGCATCTATTCTTATGCCTCTATGTTGTGCCATTCCTGTATTATTTCAACTAGAAGTTATGAATGAATTGCTATTAGCCTTCAGTAAAGGGTACAGAGGGGTGGTAACCAGTTGGGGGGGTGTCCCTGCACAGTCTGAAAATGGCAGCACTGATTAGATAGAGTGAGTCTGTGCAGGTACACCCCCCAACTGGTTACCACCCCTCTGTACCCTTACTGCAGACTGCTAGTAATTAATTCATAACTTCTAGTAAAAATAATAAAGGAATGGCACAACATACAAACAGACGAATAGATGCTCCAGAATTATTATTAGGGAATGCATGAAGCTATTAAAACCGGCATGTCAGGAGTGGTGACAGGTCCTCTTTAAGAAGCATACACGCCACCTTCACTGCGGTGTTTGTCGCTCTGATAGACCTTGTGATGAGTCGACTTGTTGACTCTGATATTTTGCCTGAACACCCACCTCTTGGCTTTGGAATGGATGGACGGACTTAATTTTGTATTATTCCAAATGTCAAGGCACTCACTTGATGCAGTTTGGCAATTTTCTTGGCCAAAAAACTGCTGGCTGAGCTGGAAGATACTGTTTCTCTTTTCTTGAGAAATCTTCTTCATGGCTGTTCCTGGATTCAAACCAGTGACCTATGTATGAGATGACCAAGATGACTGTCTATAAAATGATGGTAGTCTCATGTTCGAAGCAGTAGTGGATGGTGAGATATGGAGCCCGAAAGTCAAAAGTTCAAAACATTGTTACCCTTTTGCTCGTCAGTGTATGTTTTATTCATTGATTTTATTATTTCACTAGCCAAAACATGTCCCCGGAGTTTGGGCCGTTCTAAAAAGCTATATACTGAATCAGTACACTATAGCCATATATGTGGTATACAGATTTTGATTTCAACAACATCCGCTGTCCTTCTTGCTTAAAGGGGTATTCCCATCATAATGATCACTGTTAAATCTGCTAATGATTTGACAGTGATTATTTTTGTAAATATATTTAATTACCCAATTCCCACCCTTTTTAAGAAATTCATCCCCACTTACCTGATTGTTGTCATTCGTTCTCCCCTGGTTACTGCCACCGCATTTCACTCGAATCACGGTGGCCGCGCTAGCGCAGAAGATGACTCCTTTTCTCCCAGCCGGTCCGCGCGCTGTCCTGAACGCGCACGCCACCGCGCATGCGCCATGGTGACTTTTTCCTATGCAGTATAGTACAGAGCTGCAAACGCGCACTGTACTATATCACCATGGCGCATGCGCGGCAACGTACGCGTTCAGTCCAGCGTGCGGCCCGGCCGGGAGAAGACTTCAATCAAGATGAAGCCCACCCCCAGCCATAATCCAGGAAGCGAATTGCGGGCTTGCAGCAGGTAAGTGTGAAAATGCGAAGTGGGACAACCCCTTTAAGCCTGGCATAGCACAGTGCAGACTATTATGCACCAATGTGCTATGCAGAGGTTTGAGGGGTGCGGGAACAGGCGGGAGATCACTGCAGGGCATACTGCACAAAACAAAATCCGTACACTGCATTCATTGCTATGGTGCATGGATTCTATATGTGCTGTAGTGAAAAGCTACAGAAAGACCAAACTTTGGGGGCTTGTTTGGAGAGTAAAAAAAATAAAAATAAATCAGTAATCATATATTACAAAAATTATCAAAAAATGCCTATAGGTTTAAGGACATTTTAAGTAGTATAAAGACAGATTTGTAGTCACAGTTTTGATTTGTTCCAGTTATATGTGGCAACATAGAGAGACGGTCCCTGATTCTGTTGAACAAGTGGATTATCTTTTAGCAATTGAGAAATATTACAAAATCCCATTAGATTTCATTAAAAAGTCAATAAAAAGGGAAAACTATGAAGTCAATTAAGAGAGTGCACGGATTATTTTTTTTTTGTTATAGAGAAACCACAGGATATGGGATTTACAAGAAAGAAATTCAATTGCTACTTAGCAGAAAGGAAGAAGGAGCTGCTTGAGGGTTTCAATGGACATACTGTTACTTAGCTACAGTACATTCAATAAAATCCTGACCTTAGCAGGGGAATTTCAGTCGGCTTAACTAGACCCAAGGTTTGGCATGCAGTATTTTGGAAATTCCAGTTGTGGGAAATGGAAAGCTGGAGATTGTTGAAGTTCACCATGTGGATCCAAGAATAAAAATAAATAAAAAATTGGCTAGGAGAAATGATTCCCAACCAAGAAGATTTCTTACTTCCTGTTTTCCTGATGAGCAGTAAGACTGCAAACTGCGATTCCCAAGAGAGCCAAAAGCCTTCAGGGCTCCATTTGTAACACCCACACCAATATTATATGTTTTGGTCTTAAAGGGGTATTCCCACTTTAATGATCACTGTTAAATCTATTAATGATTTAACAGTGATCATTTTTCTAAATATAATGAATTAACTAATTCCCACCCCTTAGAAGATAATTAACATATACTTACCTGATTGTTGTTTTCCGTCTCCCCTGGTTACGGCCACCGCTCTTCTCCGGAATCGCGGTGGCCGCGCTTGCGCAGATGACTTCTTTTCTCCTGGCCGGGTCGCGCGCGTACTCCCGAAAGCGCACGCCAGCGCCGCGCATGCGCTATGATGACTTCTTCCTGGCCAGTATAGTATACTTGCCAAGAAGAAGTCACCAGGGCGCATGCGCGGCGGTGTGCGCGTTCAGTCCAGCGCGCGGCCCGGCAGGGAGAAGACGTCAATCAAGAAGGATCCCGCCCCCTGCCGAAACCAGGAAGTGGACGGCGCGCCGGGAGCAGGTAAGTATGAAATACGCAAATGGGAATACCCCTTTAAGTTGCCTGAGATTTATAACAACTAGCCTAATGGTAGGCAAGAAGATAACAAACAATAGCCATTACTCATCTGTTAAATCCTGACTCCGGTGACCCATGCCAGTCTTTACTTGACCTGGAGTGATGACATGCCATACAGCCACATGACTGCAGCAACCAAACGCTGGCCTCAGCAGTCTCAGGCCGTCCATTCACACAACACCTGAGGGAGAGACTGCACCAGTGACCATATGTATGGTATGTCACCATTACAGTTAAAGGGGTTCTGCAGGAAGGATAAAAAAGAAGATACTGAAAAAACATGTCATTATAAATAAACTCTTAAATGCCTTTAATTATTTATAATGGTTTATTTAGTCTAGGAGACAAACAGTGATGGAGTTAAAATGGCGGCTCTCAGATTGATGAGCATAAAATCTGTCCTCCTCCTGCAGGACGGCCGGTGAGAGAAAGCAGAGCACAGAGCCCTATGTGAAGTCTGCAGGTCTGCACTGTGCAGCTGTATATTATGTGCAGATGACAGCTGAGATAACTGCTCCGCTATGTCCCTGTGCTTCAGAAAGGAGTTTCCTCATCCCGTACTCGGAGACTGAAGGGGGAGGAATGAGGACCAGGCGCACTCCTGTGGGGGAGGAGCGACATTAGAAAACACTTCAGCCTGCCAGTACGGGGTGAGGAAACTCCTTTCTGAAGCACAGGGACACAGCGGAGCAGTTATCTCAGCTGTCATCTGCCCATAATATACAGCTGTACAGTGCTGATACTGGCAGACTTTACATAGGGCTCTGTGCTCGGTTTTCTCACACAGGCAGGGTCACATGAAGGACGGATTTTATGATCATAAATCCAAGAGCAGCCATTTTAGCTATAGGACTGATTGTTCCCTAGAGTAAACAAGCCATTATAAATGATTAAAGGCATTTAAGAGTTTTTATTTTTGTAATAACATCTTTTTTCAGTATTTTCATTCTCATCTTTCCCGGAGAAGCCCTTTATGTATAGAAACCACCACTGGAGAATCGGGAGGAATTTAACGTGTGAGTATGTTTTTTTTTAAATTTGATAACACTGCCTGCTGTTCAGGTTTTTTTTTTTTTTTTATAAAAACCTCCAGGTCTCATTCACATAGACTGGAAATTCTCAAACCTGACATAGAGATGAACCCTTGACACCTTGTATGATTATTGTTTTCAACCTCTGGTAGTGTGATGATGCTGTATGGGACCATGCAAGATGCAATAGACATTTTTCTTACCACTACCTATACATCAGAGAAAGGACTGCACTTGAGTACATAATACATAACATAGATTGAGCAAATGTACAAGATTTGACATTAAAATGTTTTCTACTTATTTCCTGAGGGAGAAAAGAATAAAACTGCTGGGTCTAATTCAATTGCAAGTACAGTACATCTGCAGCTAATGTATACCCCACCTTGAACGAATTCATAGAACAATAAATGCATGCCTACCGAAACCAGGAACTCTTTGATTTTCCGCCCTTTTGTAAGTGCATCCATGGTTTCTTCTTTTGAAATCTTTGTAAAGAAAGTCAGCATGTTATGGCTTTTCTGGGTAAGAAGAGCAGCCCAAATGGCGCGGGATATCATTGTGTTTTCTTCAGTAATTTTGGAGGTGGGATTATTTATGATTCCAAGTCGAGCGTTACGGCTTTTTTTCTGATAAGTAGAGAAATAAAAATCATTTATAGTGATAAAGCAAGAGAACAACATTCAAAGTAAAAGGACCTTAAAACAGTTGTCCAAAATGACGAAAAATCTCAGACAAGCCCTAAAAATGTATAAAGGGGTATCCAAGTTATATAAAATGATCCCCCGATCCACAGGCCCCTTTACCCTGTAGAGCTCCCCGAAACTAACAGAGAGGCCAGTCAGCCATGTGCGCTGTACTCTTATCTCCAGATTTCTTAGGGCTCATGCACACGACAGTATGTATTTTACAGTTCGCAAAAAATACGGATGACATCCGTGTGCACTCAGTATTTTGCGGAACGGAACAGCCGGCCCTTAATAAAACAGTACTATCCTTGTCCGTAATGCAGACAATAATAGAAAATGTTCAAAAGAAAATTGGAACCGCGCTGCTTTTAAAATCGCTTCTCAAAATATCCGCACGTTTTGGATCCTTTCCTGGTGTGAGACTTCAAGCGTCCTGGGCACTGAACACAAAACTCCAGTCTCCACAGTTAGGCTGAAATGAAAATACACATCGTGCAACACCTTTTTGATAAAAACACTCAAGGTTATTTATTGCACTTACAGGATTTCAGAAGTTGAAAGGCATGTCATCAATTATAAAATCATCATTGCCCGTCCCGGGTTTCGCTGACCGGAGCTTTGATTTTCGCCCCAGACGAAGCTCCGGTCAGCGAAACCCAGGTCGGGCAATGATGATTTTATAATTGATGACATGCCTTTAACTTCTGAAATCCTGTAAATGCAATAAATAACCTTGAGTGTTTTTATCAAAAGGTGTTGCCGATGTGTATTTCATTTCAGCCTAACTGAGACGGAGTTTTGTGTTCGTGTCCAGGACGCTGGAAGTCTCACACCAGGAAAGGATCCAAAACGTGCGGATATTTTGAGAAGCGTTTTTAAAAGCAGCGCGGTTCCAATTTTCTTTTGAACGTTTGATTTGGATGCTAGACCCACAGCATTAGAGGAGCCTGCAGCAGCGCAAGTACCTGTGTTAATTTCCTGATTGTCAGAAAAACTATATCTAAATAATAGAAAATGTTCTATTTTTTGTGGAACAGAAATACAGACATACGGAAACGGAATGCACAGGGAGTAACTTTGTTTTTATTTTTGCTGACCCATTAAAATGAATGGTTCCAAATACGGTCTGCAAAAAAAAATGTAACGTACACTGGAAGAAAATACGTTCATCTGCATGAGCCCTAAAAGTAATGAATGGAGCAGCTGCGCACATGCCCGACTGGCCAAAATGTTCATTTGAGGGGGCTCCATGGGGTATGGAGCCCAAATTCTTGTGATCGGTGGGGGGTCCTATAGGTAGGACCCCCACCGATCTAATAGTTATCCCTAATCCTGTGGATAGGAGATAAACTTTATATAAATTGAATACCCCGTTAAAATAAAAATAAAAAACATGTTACACTCCCCTTGTTCTCCAATGCTGTTCACTGCGGCGCTGGTTCGGTTGTCCTGCCGCTGCTCATTTACAAACGTCAGCTGTGATGTGCTGGGATACACGTGACCAATAGAGCCAATCACTGATCTCAGCTGTCCAGCATTAAAGGAAATCTGTCCCATCATTTTTACGTATATAACTAGCAGCATTGCCTTACAAGAGATTGCAGAAACATTCCAAAGATACTTGTATGTATTCTGTTTCCTCATTCTATGTCCATAAAAATTGCTCTTATTCTGCAGGAAAACAGCTCCCAAGTGCCTGGCTGGGCAGGGTTTGCTGTTCCCTGTGCCCAAAGCAAACCAGACTTAAAGGGGTTTTTTATATTGATGACCTATCCTCAGGATAAGCCATCAATATCAGATTGGGATTCAGACGACCATCGATCAGCTGTTTGAGGAGAAAACAGCACTGGTATGAGCACTGCCTTCTCTTCATAGTTTACCTGCTTGCCGTCGAAACTGCAGTGGTGAGCAGGTGTAATCACAACTCGCCGTCCCTGTTCACTTCAATGGGATGGCCCCGTCCTATTCAATTGGATAGGAAGGAGCCATTCCACTAAAGTAAATGGGGCGGCTGAGATGCAATTACACCTGCTCACCTATGCGGATGCGACAGCAAGCAGGTAAACAATAAAGAGAAAGCAGCGCTCATATGAGCATTGCTTTCTCTTCAGCTCAATGGCAGGGGTGCTAGGAGTTGGTTCCTTGCCTGTCTGATATATCCTGAGGATAGGATATATATATATATATATATATATATATATATATATATATATAAATAAGAGGACATACCCCGTTAAGAAGAGGGGGAAGGCTGCTTTAACTGCTCATCTCTTGAGAGATATGGGCCTAGTCTTGTTGGCTTGGAATGCCATATCTCTACCTGCTACCAATCTCAAGATATCTGGTTTGCTTTGGGCACTTGGAACAACAAAGCCTGCCCAGCTGGGCACTTGGGAGCCGTTTTTCAGTAGAATAAAAGTGCTCTTCCCGGACATGGAATAAAGACACAGAGTGCACACAGGTATGTTTGGGATGTGTCTGCAATCTTCTGTGGGGCAATGCTGTTAGTTATATAGGTGACGAAACAGACTCCCTTTAAGGACAGTGACTGCAGAGCTAAGGCTACTTTCACACTTGGGTATTAGGCCTTATTCACACGTCCGCAATGTCGTCCGCATGTATTCCGCAATTCTGCGGAATGCATGCGGACCCATTGACTGTGAATGGGGCATGGAACGATGCGGAGAGCACACACTGTGCTCTCCGCATCAGTTTTTGCGGAGCGCTCGCCGCCAATCTTACGGCCGCAGCTCCGCAAAAAAGTAGAGCATGTCCTATTCTTGCCTGCAATTGCGGATAAGAATATACATTTCTATGAGGCTGCCGGCCGGGTGTGCCTTATTCTCCGGCATAGAGTTCCGTCGTCGGGGCACTATGCTTGAAAAAAGTGATCAGTCACATCCCCATGCATTCTGAATAGATAGAAATCCGTTCAGGATGTCTTCAGTTCAGTCACTGTCAGTTGTTTTGGACGGAGGAAATACCGCAGCATGCTGCAGTGTTATCTCCGTCCAAAATGCCGGAACACATTAACTTGACTTGCATTAGTGCTGGATCCGGCTTTTAAAATACCGCAACGACAGATCCGGCATTCCGTTTTGTGCATGCGCAGACCTCTAAAAATGTGGAAAAAGACGGAAAGACTGGATCTGGCATTGCAATGCATTTTTCTGACTGATCAGGCCTGGTCAGAAAAGATGACATGCGTTTACATACAGTTTACCGGAACTGCCTGCCGGAATCCTCTGCCGCAAGTGTAAAAGTAGCCTAACTGCTGCAGTTTGTAAAGAAACAGCGGCAGGAGGACCTATGCAATGCTGCAAAGAACAATGCTGGAGTAAGCGGAGAGTGTAACATCCTTTTTCTGTTAAGCCATTGTAGGGCTTATCTAAGATTTTTAATTATCTTGGACAACTCCTTTAACATGCACACTGATAATGTATGAATGTACATTTAAGGACATTTACAACTTATGTGTCTTTAATGCATTGCACTTGTCATGCGACTTTTTTAGAACGGTGATTTGGCTGTGAAAACCAATAAAGTCAATAGAGGAAAAGTCGTGTGTGACAAAATCTGACAACTGGATTTTTTGTGACTCTCGTGTTGCAGTTGCAGCATTGTGACACCACTGACAAACATTACATGAACTGTTGCATGACACATCGCCATGCAGATAAACTATTGAGCCAGAGCTATAGTCCAAATAAAGCTGCAGTATTAGGTGGTATGCAATGCTGTGGACTTCAGCTGTCGCAAACTAGTTAAAATCGATCAGCCACACTACAAAGAGTCGTAATGTTACAGTTAGACCTTTTGCACACGATCGTATGCCCTTCGAGACATGCGGTCCGTGAACAGGCCATATGTCCTGGAGCGGCATTGATCGTGCGCATGGGTGCGCACAGCATCATAGATTACAATGATGCTGTGCACGTCGGGCCACCCACAGGACTATTGACCCGCACTCATATGGTGAGTGGGGGACAATAGCCCTGCGGTGGGCCGACGTGCACAGCATCATTGTAATCTATGATGCTATCGGCTCCCGCGCACACGATCAATGTGGCTCCGGGACATATGGCCCGCTCACGGACCGCATGTCTCGGAGGGCATATGGTTGTGTGCAAGAGGCCTTAAGATACTGCTCCATGTAGTGGATGTGCTACATTTTACCATAGACTGGCATTTTACCCCTGCACTGCCAGAGGATACACCTAATTTATGGTGAGGGACACAACTAGTGATATATTAGGTGCATTCTCATGCAGTCCATGCGCCTAAACAGAAATCTATGGAAGCCCACAGCAGTCTGCATTTATGGTAGTTTTTGGGTTCGACCCCCTTTCTCACTACGCCCTCGTTTTGGAAAGTGGCGTTTTTGGAAATCTCAAAAAAGTAGTGCATGCTCTACTTTTTTGCAGTGTGGAGGCATGGACAGAAAACCAACGGAAGCACTCTGTAGTGCTTCCGATCCGTGCCTCTGTTTCGAACTGCACCTCCCGGATTGCAGACCCATTCAAGTGAATGGGTCCGAAATCCGTGACGCGTGGTGCATGCGGCCGGTGCCCGTGTATTGAGGGCCCACTGTTTGCGGGCCGGACAACAGCCATGTGCATGAGGTGCGAAAAATCAATTTCTCCTGCTGTTGTGCAACAGGTAGAAATGAATTAGCAAGACACCCCTATAAATGATCTTCTGATCGCTTGTTCCAAAGACCGCAAAAGAATAGTATTCTGGTATATGGAATTCTGACACTCTGCCTGAGATGTTGTGCCTCGCGCACGGCTTTTCAGGCAGTTAGCCATGACAGCCCTGGGAACTTCCTCAAAGCCCCATGTTCTCATGGGAACCAATCAGACCCCACATGGGTGCTGATTCAAGGACACAGGGAGCTCCCTCTGTTTTACCCTTCAGATGCCACAATCACTATTAACCGTGGCATCTGAGGGGTTATCCAAAGTGTAAAACATGCCCCCCAATTCCCCGTCCCCTCATATAGATTATACTTACCTCGCTCCCCGGCATCTGTGTTGTTCCTGATCCCCGCACAGCTGCCACTCCCCATCGCACAGATCAAAACATCTGCTGACAGGGGAAGCAGCCAATAGCAGGCCACAATGGGGATGAGCCCTCCTAGCATCGCAGAAGATGTAGCAGTGGCCGCGCAGGGATCACGATCAACGCGGGTGCCAGGGAGCTGGGTAAGTATAATCTATATGAGGGGTCTGGGCATTGGGGGGATGTTTTACACTTTGGATAACCCCTTTAAGTGACCTGGATCAGCATCATTGCCAATCCCAGTGACTGCAGGTGGGTGTATTATACAGCTTGGTCGTGGGCATGTTAGGGTTAAATGGGTTGTCCAGCTTTTATTACTAATGATGGCCTTTCCCCAGTTAAGCCATCCACAGGTGATCGGTGGGAGTCGGACACCCCACACTCCTTCCAATCAGCAATGGAAGTCAGCGCTGGAACTAGACAGCACTGTCAACTATGTAGTGGAGGGAGCTTGTTACTACAGTGCGGCTTCCACTAAAGTCAATGGAAGCAGTGCTGTAGTGACGAGCTCTGTCCACTACACATTTGGTAGAACTATATAGTTCTAGCACCAGAACTACACCCAGACTGCTGATACGCTAGTAATGGCCTACCCTGAGGATAGGCCATCACTTAATAAAAGCTGAAAGACTCCTTTAAGTTGCAAGGATTACTTAAAGGAGAAACTGTTGGCTACTAAAGCGAGTCATTGGCTGGAGTGGTGCATGAGACCATGCCCATGACTAGCCAGATTTAAACAATGAAGGCAGCGGAAGACCGGAGTGGCGTGGAGCAGGTAAGTATGAATCTTCATTTTCAGGAGGTAGGCTGCAGGTATTACATAAAACATAATATTTACTGGAAAACCCTTTAAGAACATGACTAATCCCAATGTAACAGTGTTTAGTGTGTTTTTGAAGCAAGAAATATGAGTGAAAATATCTGCAGAACAGAAAATCGCCTTAAACAAGCCAGTTTCTGCTTAATATATACGGTACTAAAAAAGAAAGCTTTCCCTCGCAGTTAATCAGAGCTGACAATGTCTAGAGCAAATGATGCAAAAAGTTTTAGCCCTGTGGTCAAGTCTAGATAATAACACTAAAGTTTAGATGCTCTGGTCTCCAAAGCTTATAATTTAGTGTGACAGACTGTAGCTATGGGGGTCATAACAAAGAATATATGTTACAGTGAACTTAGTATATCTTACAAAATAGCTGACAAAATGGCAGAAAGGTTATGCTGGAAAGTCTAATTTTGTCTTTGTCTTGGTAAAAGTCATCTTTCTTGAGCTAGGTGTGACGTGTAGAAATCCTGACCTCACACAGCTTATTTGAGACAAATGCTTGGCAGAAATCTTGCCTTTTACTTAATCTAACAGGTTATGGACTGTGATAGCAGAAAGAAATGACAATCTATTCTGAATATATTAAGCCGCTGCTTTCCGAAAACAATTTCAGGTGCAATAAAGGAAGTGATCCATAAGCCTGTGAAGGCTTCCAAATAGAAAGGCTTCCATAACATCTAGCCCACACACTATTAATGCTACCAATCTTCTCCTTAACTCAAAATCATCACAACTGTGAATGTTAACTACTTTTTAAAAATGGAACAGTACTACAATAAGGAGCTACAGAAAATACTAGTGCATCTCATAAATCAGAATATCATTAAAAAGTTGTAAATATATATAATTTATATAATATATATCAGTAATTCAATTTAAAAAAGTGAGACTCGTATATGGGACAGATTCATTACACACAGAGTGATCTGTTCCAAGCGTTTATTTCTTTTAATGTTGATGATTATGGCTGCTGAGGCTACTGCTAGGTTCTCTATGGGGTTTAGGTCAGGCGAGTTTGCTGGCCAGTCAAGCACATTAATACCGTGATTTTTAAACCAGGTACTGGTACTTTTGGCAGTGTGGGCAGTTGCCAAGTCCTGCTGGAAAATGAAATCAGCATCTCCATAAAATGTGTCAGCAGAGGGAATCATGAAGTTCTCTAAAATATTCTGTTAGATGGCTGCGCTGACTTTGGACTTCATATAACAAAATGGACCAACATCAGCAGATGGGATGGCTTCCCAAACATCACTGACTGTAGAGACTTCACACTGGATTGGAACTTTGATTGTGTGTCTCTCCACTCTTCTTCCAGACTCTGGGACCTTGATTTCCAAATGGAAACAGGACTTTGAATGACTGACCAACAGCCCAGTCCTCTTTCTCTTCAGCCCAAGTAAGATGCTTATGATCTTGTTTCTGGATCATGAGTGGCTTGTCACAAGGAATGCAACAGTTGTAGCCCATGTACTGAATACATTTGTGTGTGGTGGCTCATGAAGCAATAACTCCAGATGCAGTGAATCTCCCCCAAATTATTGAATGAACTTTTCTTGACAATCCTTTCAAGGCTGTGGTTAACCCTGTTGCTTGTGCACCTTTTTCTACCACACTTTTTTCCTTAGCAATAATCTTTTGTAGCTTGCCCTCCTTGTGGAGAGTGTCCATGGCTGTCTTCTGGACGACTGTCAAGTCACCAATCTTCCACATGATGGTGCAGTCTACTGAACCAGACCAAAGGACCATTTAAAGAGGACCTGTCACCATTCCTGACATGCCTGTTTTAATAGCTTCATGCAGTCCCCATGTAATAACAATTCTGATTCTTATGGCTCTAAGTTGTACCATTCCTTTATTATTTCTACTCGAGGTTATGAATGAATTGCTATAAGCCTTCCGTAAGAGTGCAAAGGGGTGGTAACCAGTTGGGATTTTTTTTAACCACTTAATAGTCCCACAAGGGGACTATAACAGACAGCTTTTTGTCTGGATCTCAGCACCTTTCAGACCCTGTTCACACACCATAGGTAGTCTAGTGGTAGGACCCCATGCCATGCTGAGAAACTTTGACGTGGTGCATGAAGGGGTCCGATATTCTCCTGACTGGGAGATATTGGCGAATGGCTCAGCTTTTAACATCAGCCTGAGGGATTAGCCAGTGTTTTCAGGTGCTTATCCTTGTGGTGCACTTTTTTTTCAGTGATTTATGCGTTTTATATATTTTCATCCGCACATTGTTTCATTTTGTGTAGGATGTTTGTGTGGTGCATGTGGTTCACGTCGGCATCCTCCATTGTATGCAATTTTTGATGGGGATGGCCGTTCGTTGCGAACCACATGCGGAGGAGCTGCTCCCCCAGTTAAAAACACGCAACAGTGATAGGGATTTGAGCAGTTCCACCCATTTAGGCCACGTTTATTTCTGTGATCTCAGCTTTTTGATTGCTTTTAAAATGCAATGCACTATCCCTATAGTGCATTGCATTTTAATGGCAATGCTATTCTGAAATTGACCAGCAGGCTGTGCCAGAGAGGCGCAGCCTGCTGGAAATTACTCAAGGCTGGTCTGGGGCCTACATCAGACCCCAGGCAGCCTTCTCACACATCGATATCCCGCTTTTGCGTTTGCGGGGTGCCGATGGGAGACAGAGGGACGCCGCTCCCTATGTCAGCACTTAACATGCGGCGGGCGCTATTGCCTGCGGCATGTAAAGTGTTAAACAGCCCGGATCGGCACTCCTGCCGGTCCGGGCTGTTAGAGCAGGGCCACAGCTCTCAGGTGAGAGTCGGGTCCCCGCTGCACGGGGAAGCACCCAGCGTTTAAGCGTTTAGACTGGGCCACTGTAAAAAAGCGGGGCCCGGCCTGTCCCCTTAGTGCCGTAAAAACACGTATGGGTGGTCACTAAGGGTTTAAAGAGGTATTCCAGCCTCTAACCCATTTTAATTAGGCCCTGGACAGTGTTGTACATAAAGTAAAAAATGCACTTGTCTGCTCCTCATTGCTCAGTTTCAGTGCAGCGACTCCGATTCACACATCTTCTGATCGCTGGTGTGTCCCTTCTGGGTTATGTGCTGCTTGGGGACATGTCATTGCTGAGGCCAGTGAACGCCTGCAGTGGTACACATTATCCTCTCCAGCACAAACTTGAGCATCAGCACTGGAACAAAGTGGTGGGAAGTAGGCAAGTGCATTTTTTTAACATTAATGTACAATACTGAACAGGGCCTAATTAAACTGAGGTTTTGGGCTGGAAAACCCCAGGCCGGTTTCTCACAGGCAAAAGTGCTGGCCCAAATGCCAGTCTAAAGATCAAAACTGAAAGCATAGATCAAAAATGCAAAGGTGCCTGTATTATATTTTTGTGAAACTGGACTAAAATAAAGTCCAGTGACAAAAGTACATGTCATGATGTATCAGATACAACCGAACATGTAACATGGTCTGGGAGTAAATTTGTGGGAAGTGTCTTCCAGTCCTGTTGAGGACACATAACTGAGCTAAGGAATAGAATGCAGATAGACAGAAAAATATGGAAATCTGCATAGCACTATGGATTTTACTATATTTGTAAAAAAAGGAGTTTCCACTGCAGAAAACATAACTAAACTACTAAGCTATCTAAATTACTGGGGGCACGTTAAGGGGCTATCTAAACTCATTTTTGGCACTATACTATAGGGGACTCTTTAAGCTACTGGGGGCACTATAAGGGGCATTTAAATTACTGGGGTCACTATATGGGGCATGTAAGCTACTGGGGGCACTATAGAAGGGCCTTGTTATTTCTGGGGGCACCATAGTGGAGCATTATAATTACCGGGCGCACTATTAAGTGGCCTTATTACTTCTGAGAGCACTACTGAAGGCACTATGAAAAAATTATTTCTATTATGGGGAACTATTACTTCTACTGGGGGTATTATTGGGGGTGTAATTATTATTTGGCACAATATGGAGGGCACTACTGCTAACAGGGGTAATTTCTGGAGCATTATCACTATTGAGACACTATTACTAATGAGGGCGAATGATTGGGAGAGAATTATTATTATTAGTGGGATTTTAAGGAGAAATGTTACTATGGGTGGTCTACATATATCGAAATATTTCTACAGTATAATATTTGAAGACATTGGAGAGCACAGTGGGAACGGTATTGGGGGTAGCAGCAGGATGACACTATTGGGACATCAGGAGCAGGAGGATGATAGAAAAGTGAGGCACTTAACATGTCTTTGAGAAAATCTACATCATAGGAGACGTCACTGGATTTAAGAGGTATGTGGTGCTGCATCCTCTTGTATGTTTGGTAGTGGCGAATGTAATGTCCATCCAAAAATGTCTCACCTGTTTCTTCAGCGCCATTCTCTGCAGCTCTGGTCTGTAAAACATCAGTGGATACTTGCCGGTATATGGCATGTTACTGCTGCAGCCAATTATCAGTGGTCTAATGCTGAGGACAGTGATTGGTTACAGTGGTCAGATGTTGTACACCTGCACATCCCCGACACTGTGACAGTTGTGCACACCTCCCTGTTATATCCCTGCCAGTCTTTGTTTTCATGGCCGCAGTAATGGTGCCAGCACGCCCCATGCATCATCACTGCAGCGATATAAACAAAGCGCTCAGACTTGAATGGCGGGGGATGTAACAGCCGAGAATTGTTGATTTTTTTTTTCCATATGCTGCTGCCATATTTTATTTTTAACTACTGGGCAACCAATTTTATTCTGGGGTGTTTGTGATTCAAGGTCATTGTGAGGATGTGGAATAGGGGCATGTCCTTTAAAAAGGAGTAGGTGTATGTCCGCAAAAAAGTTGGGCTGTCCGTGAATTTTGAGTGTTGGCAATCCTGGCTTCAATCCTGAATTTGCACTGCAGCGACACACTATCCCAACTGACAATCTGGGGAGCCACTGCATGCAACAGTCTGTCACCCCTAGTAGTGATACGGGGGACACTAGCAGCTCAGTAGTACGCGCAGGACATCTACGGCTACATGTGCTGCCTCTCATAGCAGGGCTTCCAACTGTTATTTTTAGCAGGACAATGCTCGCTTACACACAGCAAAGGGTTCCCACGATTGCTAGATTTATTAACAATTGAGAATTTAGGGGACCACTTAGGGTACCAGCTTCAGCTGCCTGCAAGTATGCAGGATCTACACAAGCCCAACTGCTGGATATAGGTGCCGCAGGATACTATACCGAACCTGGATGCCCAACCCTATCTCCTCTTGTATCCAGTCTAGAGCCAGCCCCAACAGAGTACTAGAGCCTCCTGTTATTAGAACAGTTTTCCCCAATAAGCTTATCCTTCCCTAATCACTTACATATATCATTACGTTCACACATAGAAAGCTTTATTCAATTCCAACAACTTCTCTTTGATGCGTTTTTCTTTTAGTCAGCGAGTGTATACCAGGGATGGGAAACTGCGGCCCTCCAGCTGTTGCAAAACTACAACTCCCAGCATGCAAAGACTGCTTACAGCTATTAGCCTACAGCAGGGCATGGTGGGAATTGTAGTTTTACAACAGCTGGAGGGCCGAGTCTGCCTATCTCCTGCTGTATACAGTAAAGTAATAGTGATAGCTAAACATTAGTAACTTTTTTTTTTAGCTTACAAAGATAGTGGCATCTCTCCTTCCCATCAAGATTGCTATTTTTGCAAAAGTAAGTGCAGCCAGGTTAGCTGCAGGGGCCATCAAAAGTACAAATCGACCATTTACTGTATCTTGTATATGGAAAGAACAGAAATGTTGGTGAATGCATGAAGACAGAACTTTATTTTAATTGAATTCCTGCAAGTCTCTTGCAATAAGGGTCCATTCACACGTCCGTGTGTGTTTTGCGGATCCACGGATCCGCGGATCCGCAAAACACGGACATCGGCGATGTGCGTTCCGCAATTTGCGGACCGCACATCGCCGGCACTCTCATAGAAAATGCCTTTTCTTGTCCGCAATTGCGGACAAGAATAGGACATGTTCTATTTTTTTCGGGAACGCAATTGCGGACCCGGAAGTGCGGATCCGCAATTGCGGACCCGGCCGGGACATCGTCTGTCCCCATTAAAACTAATGGGTCCGCAATTCCGTTCCGCAAAATGCGGAATGGAATTGCGGACGTGTGAATGGACCCTTAGAAGAAGTTCCAGCAGTGGGAGAACTCTTGCATTACTGAAGGAGAAATGCTTGCCAATTTCATCTGTATTTTTTGTGTATACAAATGGCAGCTTTTATGCAGCATATTATATAACATTACAGATCAGAGTGTGTGCAGAAAGACAACTTTCTCTGTAGCATCAGCTAATGGAGCCGCTACCCTACGAGTCAATGTTTCTCCTTTTAACTGGCCTTCCAACATGACTAAGGATACTAGCCAAGCCAGGAGACTTCAGGAGTAGGAGAGCCACCTGTAGGCATCTGTTTTAGGGTTCAGTAAAGAATAGGGTACTTGGGGTGTCTTGTCGAGAGACCTTAGATGTAGATCTAATAAGGTACTGCAGGGAATACCAGAGCTGGCTTAGAGCGTCTTATAGGCCAGGCAATCCTCCATATTTTTCCCCAAGGAGCACTGCCTGACCTATAATACTCCCTACATCATATGTGGCGCTCGCTGCCTATAGAAAAAGTACTTCCCTCCAGATCCATGGAGGGTCAAAGAAAATATCATAAAAAAGTGTAGAACCTTGAGAAAGACGAGGCATTTAAAATAAAATTTGCTAAAGCTAAATTCGTTATTCAATTTCAGTTCTGCGCTGGAAAGTCTAGTAAAGAAACCACTGGAAATGGAGCTCCATTAAATACGACATTAAAAAAATTAAACTAATAAATTCACCTAAAATCAAAGGACACATGCCAGGGAGCTTACTACCAAGTTGGTGTCAGCCCTCCATGCACACCGTACAGTATAACATTAAGCAATAGACATTAGTAGCACTGTACCATGTGTTTCACAGCTTTAGCAAGCAGTTGTCTCCCAGCTGGCTTGTCAAAGTCAGCAATAATCCAGATGGTGACTGCGTACATTACATCCTCATCTGAAAATAACAAATTCCACAGTCTAAGCATTTCAGTGTTGGCATCATGAACACTACGCACTACACAAATAGGAGATTATTATTTAACATGCTCAAAATAAAAATACATTTACAAGCAAAGATTAGACAGAGAAATGCAATGGCAATAATCAAATGAAAACATTTACAAGGTTTTAAATCACCAATACTGAGAAAATACACCCCAAAGAGATATTCAAATCCAGAGCATCGTTACGCATTATTGAGGCATACATATACTGCATCATTACTCGGAGCATTCCAGACATACAGGAATGAGGCCATAACTCTCAAGTGAAAATAATAGTAAAACTGTCACCCGTTTCCTCCATTTTATACAAATGTTCCTGACAGTTCGGATTGTCTACTTAAAGGGGTTGTCCAGGTTCAGAGCTGAACCCAGACATACCCACAATTTCACCCAGGCATCCCCCTGATAAAGCATTTCATGCTCCAATGCTCACCCTTGCCCTGCGCTGTATCACGCAGGGAAAGGGCTTTTTTGTTTATCATAACACACTGCTAGGCGGAGGCTTCCGCCTAGCAGTGTTGCAAGTGACATCACCGGCTCTGATGGGGGGGGCTTTAGCGCTGCCCTAGCCGTTTTACAGGCTAAGCCCACCCATTAGTGCTGGTGATGTCACCGGGCTCCCTGCTGGCCAGAGGCTTCCGTATAGCAGTCCCTATGGAGAACCCGGTACGTCACTGGATCCAGTGCCTTTGCCCTGCACGATCCAATGGAGGATAAATGCTCTGATGCTCATAACAGGGGGCTCCCTGGGTGAAATTGTGGGTATGTCCGGGTTCAACTCCTTTAAAGGGAATGTGTCACTAAGAATTTTTTCTGCCAGTTAAAACCAGAAAGGGACACAAACTTTTTATGTTTTTTTTTCTTCGGATTATAGACTTTTTTTTTTTAACCTATTTCGTGAGCATGATTATGGGATGTCTGTTAAAAGCATTTAGAGATATGCTTTACGGCACACACAATGGTTTTGGCAAGAACTGATGGAATAACTGACCAAATAACTTCAGTGTGAATTTCACGTGGTGGCCCTGCCCAGCCGACAAATCATTTTACAGCTTAGGCTACTTTGACACTAGCGGTTTTTGCGGATCCGTCATGGATCTGAAAAAACGCTTCCGATACAATAATACAACCGCATGCATCCGTCATGAACGGATCCAGTTGTACTATGTGTTATATAGCAATGACGGATCCGTCTTGAACACCATTGAAAGTCAATTGTGCGTTTTCTATTGTGTCAGAGAAAATGGATCCGTCCCCATTGACTTACATTGTGTGTCAGGATCCGTCTTGCTCCGTACCAGATAGCAGACAGAAAAATGCTGCTTGCAGCGTTATTCTGTCCTCGATGGGGACGCCACCAAACGGAATGGAATGTATTTTGGTGCATTCCGTTTCGTTCAGTTAAGTTTAGTCCCCATTGACAATTAATGGGCACAAAAGGAAAGAGTTTTCCCTGCTATTGAGATCCTATGACGGATCTCAATAGCGGAAAGGAAAATCATTAGTGTGAAAGTAGCCTTAGTTAACATCCATACAATAATTATGTTCATTCCACCGAGGGGCATATTTGGCTACCAGACAGACAATACCATTGTGTGGGGTCCTACAGATTAGGGGCCCCCTGCTGCTCCCTGGCTGCGGTACTACTTTCAACTGCATCTGCATTCTCATGACGTGGACACAGTTGTGGTAGTTTGTTGCTGGCAGATGTGATGAAGTGCACCCTTTGTGCCAGCTGTGTCAGACTGACTGAAGAAGATCTGTGTCAATAGATCTGCTCCGTTCATCATGGGAGCATGGGCTAGGAAAATATTTATTTGGGGACACTAAAGGGGACCCTATTGTGTTGAGGGTGACATAAGGGGAATAATACTGTGTAGGGTGGCAGATAAAGGGTCCCCATATTAGCAGTGTGATAGAGGTGACATTTAGCCCCGATAACTTTGCTTGATGCCCAAGAAATGTCAAATACGTCCTTGATTCCACTCATATATACCCTATATTTATACTGCTGGAATCCCATAATTCTTGTACAGATGACAAGAGAGTTACAGGAGTAAAAGCATAAAGGGCATTTGGCCAGATCATCACATGACATTAATTTTGAGATACTCCCCCCCCCCCCACCGTCTGAAAAGAGTGCAACATCTCAAAATAACATATGTACAGCTACCGTATCAAAAGTCAGCAAGTTGCTCGGTTTAAAGGGGTTGCCCAAAATAAACAAAGGTTACCTGTTAAAATCTCTTGTCACTTTAATGTGACTGCTCTAGTGGCCCCATGTGCTCTTTGGTTACTTTCCCTGCAGCGATGACATGCTCTACATCCACGGGGCCACAGCTACAAATCCCTGCCTTCAGCGGTGATGTTATTATGTGTGTTGTGCATTGGAGACCACCAGAGCATCAGCCCTGGAGCAGCAGGGGTATCTAACAGGTGGGTGGCCTCAGTGTTTTAATTTTAGAACATTTACTGCTATTCGTCATCAGGTGCCGCAAATCAAAGTGGTTGTCATAGAGTTTTAAAAATGAAATTAGCTGCAGTAAAATTTAGAAAATAAAAAAAGCACCTCCTACCACTCCAGAGCCAATGCTTTGGTAGCCCCCACCCCTCTTTGTGTACTTTACCTGCAGCAATGACATGCTGTACAGTCATGTGACCATTGCAGCCAATCACTAGCGGTACGCAACCACTGATGCTAGTGGCTGGACGAGTAAATAAAGACTATTGGAGACCACTGGGAAATAGACACTGGAGCATCAGGGGATTTAACAGGTGAGTAACCTTAGTTTTTTTTTTTTTATAAAATGGGGACAAAAATGTGATGTAAAAACGGAAAATGCCTTTAACTTCAAAGACGTTTAATGTGGAGGCAGGCAGAGCAGTCCCTAAATCTCTTCCATATATTCCTTACCTAGCATTGTCTAAGAATAATGCTCATTAGCCCACTGCAATTATAGTCATAGGAGTACATGGTACCCGGGAGAAAAAATATCTCGAGGCGACCTCATGGAAAAGAAATGGGAATGACCAATATAGAAGTAAATGACAATGACAGCCGCTAAATGGAGTCTTTGGCCAAAATGTTAAGTTCCAAAACATTACTTGCCAGGAGAGACCCTGGCTTTTTTTATTAAGAGAACTCAGGGCTCACCCTAGTGCTAGGACTACTCCTGCTTTGACTAAGTCTGGGTTCACATCAGGTTTTTGCCATCCGTTTAACATGTACAAAAAACGTATACATTAAACGGATGCCTCAGACTGATGCCATACAATGGCATCACATCACTATAGAGTTCCAGTGTAAAAAATGAAAACATTTTGCGGACCACACGTGGACGGCCCTATGAGAGAACTGCATATTCTTGTCCGCGACAAGAATAGGACATGCCCTATCTTTTTTGCAGGGCTGCGGAACGGAACTACGGATGAGCCCTAATGATGATAAACCTTTGTAAATGACATACCTTCTTTTGTAGCATATTTCATATTTTCTGAAACAACAGCACTCTTGTCTTGAGAATCCAGATATGAAAATGTTTCGTAATCCTGCAAACTGTATGTAGCTACAGCAGAAACAACAAATAAAATCAATTACTAATCGACAAATAAACCAAATGCTATGCAAAGAGCATCCACACTTCACAACAGAATTGCGCCAGCAATAAGGATGAAACTGCGCCAATATGAAGATCACATCAGTTTTCAGATTGACTGCAGCGAAACATAGCTTCATTTTTAATGGCCGCATGGTATAACGGCACTACCATAACAGTGAAACTACACTGAGCTGCAGTCAATTTGAATAACACTTTGATCTCCACGTTGGGGTGGTTTCAGCCATATTGGAGGTGCACCTCATCCAGAGTGTCTGCAATGAGTGAAAAAAGATTTAACATGGCCGTGCACATTACATCTACGTCAGCCAAACCCTTCCCAATGGCTTGAGTCAAAGGAGACAGAGATCAGGTACATTGGATTTAAACCGCCTTATCCCTTTGTCCTCCTAAGATAAGGCTTTCTCCTCTCTACTCTCGAAGCTCAGCTGAACCTAGTACGCATATTCATGCAGTGTCGGTCTGATGTGCCTAAGGCCCACCAGTAAAATGCATTTTTGGGGCCCACCGTACAGATACATTAAAATATTACCTGCTCACACAGCACCAAGATGCTACCAGATGATTGAATATGGGGGTCCCTGCAGCAACTTTGAGAAGGTAGGTCCTGGGGAAAAGAGGACACTGACTAGCTTTCCTCTATACCTAGAGCCATCTCCGCTCTGATCGTGTCTATAATAATAAACTGGGGAGTTTCTTTAATAATCCATGTGTTTTATATGAACATAGGCTGATTTAGGTGCTGTACATTGAATATATGATTTGATCCCGTGCTGAGCCACGCCCCCTGCACTGATCACATGGCGGTGACGTCACCCCAGGTCCTTCGGCTGTTCAACAGTTCGGGTTCGTGGAAGCCGCCCCTTATGGATTCCATATGCGGCGGTAGTGGAATCCATAACGGGATGCGGCGATAACCACAACCCGAACGCAGAACTTTTTTTTAAAGTTCGCTCATCTCTAGTTAACAGCAAAATAAACCTCAATATATATTACGCTGATTCTGCAGTTCACAGAAATACCCCATATGTGGCGGTAAACTGCTCTATGGGCACGTGGCAGTGGTTAGAAGGAAAAGAGCGCCATATGAATTTTGGAGGCAGATTTCGCTAGAATGGTTTTTAGGCAGCATTTTGAAGAGACCCTGACAAACCACTACAGTGGAAACCCTTAAATAGTGACCCCATTTTGGAAACTACACCCCTGAAAGAATATATTAAGGGGGGTACTGAGCACTTTGACCCCCTAAGCGTTTTACGGAATTTGGAAACACTTGGCTGAAAAATTGAAAAGTTTTGTTTCGTCCAATAAAATGTTGCTTTAGCCCGAAATTTTTTATTTTCACAACGGGTTACAGGAGAAAAGGCACCCCAAAATGTGTTACCCATTTTCTTCTGAATAAGGCAACACCCCATATGTGTTGGTAAACTGCTGTGGGGGCACATGGCAAGACTCAGAACGGAAGGAGCGCCATATGGCTTTTGCAGCACAGATTTTGATGGATTGGTTTATGGGTGCCACTGGTTTTTATTTTTTAAGGGATTGTCTTATGTGGAGGCTCATTTTTTGCGGGATGAGGTGACGTTTGATTGGTACGATTTTGGGGTACATAAGACTCTTTGATCGCTTGCTATTACACTTTTTGTGATTTGTGAGGCAAGGTAAAAAAAAATGGCTGTTTTGGCATAGTTTATTTTTATTTTTTTTACAGCATTCATCTGAGGGGGCATATAATGTGATATTTTTATAGAGCAGGTTGTTACGGACACGGCAATACTAAATATGTCTATGATTTTTATTTTTAATAAGTTTTACGCAGTGAAATCATTTTTGAACAGAATAAAATCTTTTTGTGTTGCCATTTTCTGAGAGCCCTATTTTTTACAATTTTTTTTACTTTAATTTGGGAAAAGAAAGTTGTTTTTTTTTACTTGAAACTTTAAATTTTTTTTGTAAAACTTTATTTATTTAACTTCTTTTTTTACTTTATTTTTTGTCCTACTCTGGGACTTCAACTTTTGGGGGTCTGATCCCCTTTACAATGCATCACAATACTTCTGTATTGTAAAGCATTGGCTGTAAGTGTATTACACACTGTAATACACTTACAGCCTCCTGGGGATTGGATCTCGTAGGCTCTCACGTAAGGCAGCCATTATGTCTAAGGAAGGCATCAAGCTGCCTTACCTGCCATCGGGTTCCTGTCACAGCAGCGTGGGGCCCCGATGGCTACCCCACACCCGGTCGGATACCGCACGTGCTGACTGCGGCAGTGCAAGTGTTAATGTGCCAGCGAATACAACAGGGGTTCGGCTATCTGTGACTGCCGGACCCCTGCAGCTGATCAGCGGACTGTAGCTGTACAGCGCTGGGATTTGTGGCCATACATGTACGGAGCTGGTATCCTAAGGGTTAAAGGGGTATTAACATAGCATATTGAAAGTATAAATATATAAAGCATAAATATCTGGTAGGTGCCAGTTGCACTGCCAAAAACCTTTACCTATCCCACCTACCTATAAGAGAAGGCAGTCCCCTTCTCTCCCATTTGTACATGTTCATGTGGCTCTCTCAATTGTATTTTATGTGACCTATTGAAATAGTGTTTTGCGACTCCCATAAATTATGAGTGATAGTTGCATACATGGCCACCTCATCTCTCCTCACTAAAGTACCACACAGGATTCAGGAGACCCCAATCCTGGCAAAAAATGCACCATAAGTACTCGCCTGTCCCTGCCTCCACAAGACATGCCACTCCTCTACTCTCCGACATGGAAAAGACATGTGACCAGCCACCACCACAAAGAGACAAGCATGCCCTTGACCAAATGGTTGGGAGCTACGCAACATGGTATTGTGGGCCACAGGTTGTGCATCCCTGTTTTAAAGCAAATTTCTGCACCAGCTATGGAGCTACACTTTACTCTCACACAGTGTTTCACAGACATGTCACCCCTTCCTCCTGTCTATCTTCCATGCTTGAGAGTAAAACATCTAAAAAAATCTAAATAGTGTTGTAACACAGTATTCTGGGAACATATTCTCACAAATGCAAATCAATATTTTTGGCAGATCATTATCATGTAAGGGCTAAATAAAATAGTACAACTCTACTGCTATGTGTACACTGCAATGATATGAAACTCCTTAATGAATTCAGAAACCTGGAACGTAAAGCTTTTGGCCAAAGCCCAAAATGTCCATTGCCAAACACATAAATGGAGCTTTAATTAACTTAAGTGTTTATTTCCTTTTACATTGTAAATGTATAGCAGTCTGATATCCATCAGTCAGCAATAACTTTGCAATCACGCATCACTACTGAGAATACTCCTCAAATACTCCACATGCAAGACTTGATTAGCACAAATAAATGGTAATCTAATATATAAAGCTGAGTGTATGTATGTGTGTCCGCTAAAGGAATCCGCGGGAGTCGCATTTACAATCACAAAATTTGGCACACAGGTACATCAGGTGTCCAGGAAGGTTTTAGACCGGGTCTCAGCTCTCTAGCACGTAGCGTTCCTGAGATATTCCCCAAAAAATGCAAATATGGCACCATCACATGACCTACATTAGCCAATAGAAGCCTGCTGGTCCTTCTCCTCATATCCTAACTGCCATACACACGGTCACATGACCCTTATCCGCCAGTAGAAGCTCGCAAGCCCTTAGTCTCCACATACACACCTATGGAGGTCAGTGTTAAGGGGCAGATTGTTGTAGAGGCCATGGTTAAGGGGGCAGGGTGTTGTGGAAATCACTGTTAAGGAGATGGGGTACTGTGGAGGTCACTAATAAAAAAAGCGTCCGCTGTGGAGGTCACTGTTAAAGGGACGGGCCACTGTAGATGTCACTGTTAAGGGGGTGGCATGCTGAGGAGGTCACTGTAAAAGGGATGGGCGCTGTGGAGGTCTCTGTTAAGGGGGCAGGGAACAGTGTAGGTCACAGTTAAGGGGACGGTCCACTATGGAGGTCAGTGTTAAGGGGCGGGGTGCTGTAGAGGTCACTGTTAAGGGGGCAGGGTGTTGTCGAGGTAACATTTTAAGGGAACGGAGCTCTGTGGAGGTCACTGTTAAGGGGGCGAGTTATTGTGGAAATGACTTAACGAGACAGGGTACTATGGAGGTCACAAATAAATGACCGGAAGCTGTGGAGGTTACTGTTAAGGGACCAGGGGACTGTGCAGGTCACTATTAACCACTTAAGCCCCCCTAGCTTAAACACCCTTAATGACCAGGCCACTTTTTACAATTCTGCACTACACTACTTTCACCGTTTATTGCTCCGTCATGCAACTTACCACCCAAATGAATTTTACCTCCTTTTCTTCTCACTAATAGAGCTTTCATTTGGTGGTATTTCATTGCTGCTGACATTTTTACTTTTTTTGCTATTAATCAAAAATTACCGAAATTTTTGCAAAAAAAAGACATTTTTCACTTTCTGTTGTAAATTTTTTAAAAAAACTACATTTCTATATAAATTTTCTCTAAATTTATTGTTCTACATGTCTTTGATAAAAAAGTCCAATAAGTGTATATTTATTGGTTTGGGTAAAAGTTATAGCGTTTACAAACTATGGTGCAAAAAAGTGAATTTCGGCATTTTGAAGCAGCTCTGACTTTCTGAGCGCCTGTCATGTTTCTTCAGGTGCTAGAATGTCAGGATAGTATAAATACCCCCCAAATGACACCATTTTAGAAAGAAGACACCCCAAAGAATTCGCGGAGGGGCATGGTGAGTTCATGTATCATTTCATTTTTTTTACAAGTTAGCGGAAAATGACACTTTATGAGAAAAAAAAATAAATAAAAAAATTTCAATTTCTGATAACTTCTGGCAAAAAAAAATAAAAATCTCCCACGGACTCACTATGCCCCTCAGTGAATACCTTGGGGTGTCTACTTTCCGAAATGGGGTCATTTGTGGGGTGTGTTTACTGTTCTGGCATTTTGGGCGGGGCTAAATTGTGAGCCGCCATGTAAAACCTAAAGGTACTCGTTGGAATTTGGGCCCCTTTGTGCACCCAGGCTGCAAAAAAGTGTCACTCATGTGGTATCGCCGTACTCAGGAGAAGTAGGGCAATGTGTTTTGGGGTGTATTTTTACATATACCCATGTTGGGTGAGAGAAATATCTCTGTAAATTGTCAACTTTGTATAAAAATTTTTAAAAGTTGTCGTTTACAGAGATATTTTTCACACAAAGTATGGGTATATATAAAAATACACCCCAAAACACATTGCCCTACTTCTCCTGAGTACGGCGATACCACATGTGTGCCACTTTTTGCAGCCAAGATGCGCAAAGGGGCCCTAAAACCAATGAGTACCTTTAGGATTTCACAGGGCATTTTTACGCATTTGGATTCCAGACTTCTTCTCACGCTTTAGGGGCCCCTAAAATGCCAGGACAGTATAAATACCCCACATGTGACCCCATTTTGGAAAGAAGACACCCAAGGTATTCTGTGAGGGGTATGGTGAGTTCATGTAAAATTTTATTTTTGTCACAAGTTAGTGGAATATGAGACTTTGTAAAAACAAAATTAAAAAAAAAAAAACAATTTCCGCTGACTTGTGCCAAAAATAAAAATTCTGTGGACTCACCATGTCCCTCACGGAATACCTTGGGGTGTCTTCTTTCCAAAATGGGGTCACATGTGGGGTATTTATACTCACCTGGCATTTTAGGGGCCCCTAAAGTGTGAGAATCCAAATGCATAAAAATGCCCTGTGAAATCCTAAAGGTACTCATTGGTTTTAGGGCCCCTTTGCATCTTGGCTGCAAAAGTGTCACTCATGTGGTATCGCCGTACTCAGGAGAAGTAGGGCAATGTGTTTTGGGTGTATTTTACATATACCCATGCTGCGTGTGAGAAATATCGCTGTAAACGACAACTTTTTACATTTTTTATTCAAAGTTGTCAATTTACAGAGATATTTCTCTCACCCAGCATGAGTATATGTAAAATACACCCCAAAACACATTGCCCTACTTCTCCTGAGTACGGCGATACCACATGAGTGACACTTTTTGCAGCCAAGATGCGCAAAGGGGCCCTAAAACCAATGAGTAACTTTTAGGAGGGCATTTTTACGCATTTTTCTTCTCACGCTTTAGGGCCCCTAAAATGCCAGGGCAGTAGAAATACCCCACATGTGACCCCATTTTGGAAAGAAGACACCCCAAGGTATTCCATGAGGGGCATGGCGAGTTCATAGAAGATTTTCTTTTGGCACAAGTTAGTGGAAATTGATTTTTATTGTTTTTCTCACAAAGTCTCCCTTTCCGCTAACTTTTGACAAAAAGTTTAATTTTTCATGGACTCATTATGCCCTCAGCGAATACCTTGGGGTGTCTTCTTTCAAAATGGGGTCACATGTGGGTATTTATACTGCCCTGGCATTTTAGGGGCCCTAAAGCGTGAGAAGAAAATGCGTAAAAATGCCCTCCTAAAAGGTACTCGTTGAAATTTGGGCCCCTTTGCGCATCTTGGCTGCAAAAGTGTCACACATGTGGCATCGCCGTACTCAGGAGAAGTAGGGCGTATGTTTTGGAGTGTATTTTACATATACCCATGCTGGGTGAGAGAAATATCTCTGTAAATTGACAACTTTGAATAAAAAATTTAAAAAGTTGTCGTTTACAGCGATATTTCTCACACCCAGCATGGGTATATGTAAAAATACACCCCAAAACACATTGCCCTACTTCTCCTGAGTACGGCGATACCACATGAGTGACACCTTTTTGCAGCCAAGATGCGCAAAGGGGCCCTAAAACCAATGAGTACCTTCAGGATTTCACAGGCCATTTTTACGCATTTGTATTCTCACGCTTTAGGACCCCTAAAATGCCAGGACAGTATAAATACCCCACATGTGACCCCATTGTGGAAAGAAGACACCCCAAGGTATTCCGTGAGGGGCATGGCGAGTTCACAGAAAAAAAAATTTGGCACAAGTTAGCGGAGATTTTTTTTTTTTTTTTTACAGTCTCATATTCCACTAACTTGTGACAAAAATAAAATTTTGCATGAACTCGCCATACCCCTCACGGAATACCTTGGGGTGTCTTCTTTCTAAAATGGGGTCACATGTGAGGTGTTTGTACTGCCCTGGCATTTGAGGGTCTCCGCAATCATTACACGTATGGCCAGCATTAGGAGTTTCTGCGATTCTCCGTATATTGAGCATACTGGTAATGAGATTTTTTTCCGTTCAGCCTCTGCGCTGAAAAAAAAAAAAATGAACGGCACAGATTTTTTCATTCGCATCGGTCAATGTGGATGAAAAAATCTCTGCCAAAATCAGTGACTGCGGTGCAGTGGGCTGGGCGCTAACTAACTGGTGGTGATAGGGGACCCTTATGCCCCATTCACACGTCCGCAATTCTGTTTGCGGAACGGAATTGCGGACCCATTCATTTCTATGGGGACAGACTTTGTCCCGCTCGGATCCGGAATTACGGATCCGCGCTTCCGGGTCTGCACTTCCGTTCCGCAAAAATATAGAACATGTCCTATTCTTGTCCGCAATTGCGGACAAGAAAAAGCATTTTCTATATAGTTCTGGCAATGTGCGGATCTGCAAAATGCGGAAAGCACATTGCCGGTGTCCGTGTTTTGCGGAACTGCGGATCGGATCCGCAGATCGGATCGGATCCACGGATCCGTGAATCCACGGATCCGCAAAACACATATGGACGTCTGAATGGAGCCTTACAAGAGGTGTGATCAATGACAGGGGGGTGATCAGGGGGTCTAGATGGGGTGATCAAGGGGTTAATAGGTGAGGGGAGGGTGGGGGTTAGTGTAGTGTTTGGTGCAACTTTACTGTGTTACCTGGTCCTCTGGTGGTCGATCCCAGCAAATGGGACCACCAGAGGACCAGGTAGCAGGTATACCAGACGCTGTTCACAAAACAGCGTCTGGTATACATGTTTGATGCGATTTATATCGCATCTACAGCCTGCCAGCGATTGATCATCGCTGGCAGGCTGTAGTATAACTCTCCAGGCGCGCGTTCCTGTGAACGCGCGCGCATCTGCGCGCGCGTTCAGAGGAACTCACGGGTCTCGCGAGAGGACGCGCCGATGCGTCCACTCAAGATCCCGGCCACCCGCAGGACGCAATCCTGCGTACGGCGGTCCGGGAGTGGTTAAAGGGGCAGCTGCTGTGGAGGTCATTGTTAAGGGGCGGGTTATTGTGGAAATCTCTGTTAAGGAGACGGGTACTGTGGAGGTCACTAATAAAGGGGCGGCTGCTGTGGAGGTCATTGTTAAAGGGGAGGGTGCTGAGGATGTTACTGATAGGGGGCAGGCCACTGTTAAAGGAGCGGGCACTGTGGAAGACACTGTTGAGAGGAGGGGA
Organism: Bufotes viridis; assembly: GCA_033119425.1. Classification (NCBI taxonomy): domain Eukaryota; kingdom Metazoa; phylum Chordata; class Amphibia; order Anura; family Bufonidae; genus Bufotes; species Bufotes viridis. The sequence goes on along the minus strand of CM065591.1, from coordinate 358,678,147 downwards.
CTGTGGAGACCACTATTAAAGGGGCAGTGGGGTACTGTGAGGGCACTGTTAAGGGTCGGGGTACTGTGGCAGTCACTGATAAAGGGGCAGTTGCTGTGGAGGTCTCTGTTAAGAGGGCCAGGAATGGTGGCAGTCACAGTTAAGGGGATTGTAACCCATGGTCAGTGTTAAGGGGCGGGTGCTGTAGAGGTCACTGTTAAGGGGACGGACCCCTGTGGAGGTAACTGTCAAGAGTGTAGGGTGCTGTGGAACTCACTGTTAAAGGGGCACCCTGCAGTGAAGGTCAAAGTTAAGGGGGTGGGCTGCTGTGGAGGTCCCATTTTAAGGAGACTGGGCACTGTGGGGGGGGGGGCAGTTTTAAGGGGTGGGTGGGCTGTAGATCTGACTGTTATGGGGGATACTGTCTATATCTTTTAACGACACACATAAACATAAAATGAAATAGATGAAATATACCCATGCAAAGTCGGGTCCTTCTGCTATTAACATAACAAAGCTAAGTAATTACTGATGTCAGAAGGTTAATGGCAATTTCACACAAGTGTAATCAATCAGTTTGTGCAACAGCATGTGACAGCAGCATTTCCTGGACTGAACAGTGCACCCGTGACACGAGCTCACAGCATTATAATGATTTCCTGCCCGACTTCTGCTGTACTGAATTGTACTGAAGGCATTATGTGAGTACAAGTCAGTACAGCCACAGTCAGACAGGAACACACAGTGTTATAAATCACTATAATGCTGTTCATGCCACAGGAGCCTGTTTAGTCCAGAAAAAAAAACTATTGTCACATTCCCACACTGAATAGAATTTTTTTAAATTGCCCTAATTCTGCCAGGACTTTCTGAATTACAAAATTTCATTTTTTATCATATGCCCAGCTAAACGATGGAGATTGCATAATGTTGTATTACCTGATCTTGAAATAAAGTTAATATAGGTCCATTGACTTGTAAGAATTGTGGGGTTGATTCTGGTAACTATGTTTGGCTGGTCCATCAAGAAATCTACAACATCCATCTGATCAGTTAGTAGGCCCTGTAGAGAATACATTGAGAGGCAATAAATAACAAGCTGTGTACTATGACAGACAATACAATGCTTTCCCTTTTGCTGAACAAAATGATGGGATTATTTTGGGAACCTATCCACTTAGTCCCCCAGTTAGAGCTACCTGCCAGGTAAAGAAAATGAAACGTCCTACTTTAAAGTCCTTCTACACATGAAGTCAAGCTGAAGGGTCTCATACTTGTCTGCGGCACAGGAGCAAGATTTCAGAGTCCGCTGACAAGAAGTGGGCTCAACTAAGACCAAGGGCAGGAATGCAGAGGAAAAACCCTACAATGATGTGCAGAGAATCTAATTTGCATGCAGAGTGGGCATTTCAGCTCTGGCATAGTGGTGTTGATATGAAATAGCTGTGACATATTCTATAGCACAGAACAGCTAGACTGAGCTACCCAGCTCAATAGCACTATCCCCAAACATAAATTATTGCACTGATTAGGGCTCATAAGCCCCAAAAAGTGGCATACAAATTGGATTAAATGTATGTATTAGATAGTATGTGTGTTGTAGACCAGTGGTTGTGCATGGTGTTTTTACCACTGAGGAAGGGGTATTATTCACCCCGAAACGCGTCTGGTCAGACCCCCGATACCACACCGACCTCAGGAGGAATTATATCCAACGTTACCCGAACTGTGCCTGGACCATCCTGAATGTCCCAGATACCGCGTGAAAGGTGAATGTAAAGTGGAGCGCGCGATAAAGCTAAGCAGCCAGCGTGCACAAACCTCACCAGCGTGGATGCTATCGGGATAACCGACCCAAAAGTATAAGAAGGCACGGAGTAAGCGGGTAAGATCGCTCCATTATTTGAATGCCGGCACTACTATATAACGGTTACTCATAGTTGGTGCACCTTACTTCCAGCGGGACGCCGCTGAGAAAACGGTTATACACGAAGGCTATTTTGCACCTCTGCAGTGCGTACTTACAACTCTTGGAACTTGGAGAATTGACCACCAAATATATCCCGGAGCAAAAGTTAGCCAATACAACATTAAGAAACATTGACCCCTCAGCGATATGCTGAACTGATAGGTTGTTGCTATATTCCTAATACTGATTTATTAGGGGGAGACTGCTAAGAACATATTTGATGCTGCTACTTTATTAATGCTGCATTTGTATAAGATGCTGCTATTTGGGATCCACAATATTACTGTATAAGCACAACAGCATATAAGTTTTGCCTTGTCCCTGGTGACAGTGACAACGTCACGTTCTTATCACAACCTTACACCGCACTAATTCTTATCATAGGCAGTGACGTTGCCATTATCATAGGGTATTTTTGTCTATAATTTTTTCTTTTTTTTCTTTTTATGTGGTTTTTATTGCTCCTCAATCCGAATAGTGTATTTTAATCCCTGAAGTGTGTGAGTACTAATATATTTTTGTTATTTGATAAACTAGCAATTTTATAACAATATATACTATCATTAAAGTGTGTATCCAGCGATCCATCAGAGTGCCCAGTCTCTCTTTTACTAGTATACTTTCCCTATCATGTATATACTTGCAGCGCGACAGTTTCAATTTACAGCAATATGCTATAATATACTCGTTCCAGAGTGTGGGGAATAGGTATGATTGTTATATATAGTATGCTCAATATATGCTGGATATATGTCAGATCAAATGTCCCACTCGAATTGCGATATTAAGTCGGTATCGCTTCTATTATTCCATATAGGCAACTCCTGTTGTGGTACAATGTCCTGTCACAACCTGACTCGCATGGGTTCATTTTTCATATGACTCTAGATGTCCATTTCAATTGTATCAATTTATATACCAGGATAGTTTGCTTTGAGGTCCATTCTGAATAACACAGTTTTTCCTTACAGGTATAGTTAATAAGATCTCCGCTAATCCTTTGCAAGATGCTCACTTAGGCCCCTTTCACACCTGCGTTCTTCTTTTCCGGCATAGAGATCCGTCGTCGGGTCTCTATGCCGGAAAAATCCTGATCAGGATCATCCCCATGCACTCTGAATGGAGAGAAATCCGTTCAGGGTGCATCAGGATGACTTCAGTTCAGGACCGGAACGTTTTTTGGACGCAGCAAATACCGCAGCATGCTGCGCTTTTTGTTCCGTCCAAAAATCCGGAACACTTGCCGCAAGGCCGGATCCGGAATTAATTGAAAGGCATTAATCCGGATCCGACCTTAAGCTAAACGTCGTTTCGGCGCATTGCCGGATCCGACATTTAGCTTTTTCTGACTGGTTACCATGGCAGCCAGGACGCTAAAGTCCTGGTTACCATGGTAAAATGTAGCAGGGAGCGGGGAGCGGCATGCTTACATTCCGTGCGGCTCCCGGGCGCTCCAGGATGACGTCAGGGCGCCCCAGTGCATGGATCACGTGGTCGCATGGATCACGTGATCCATGCGCATGGGCGCTCTGACGTCATTCAGAAGCGCCCCGGGAGCCGCGCGGAATGTAAGTATGCCGCTCCCCCGCTCCCCGCTCCTACTATGGCAACCAGGACGCTAGTAGCGTCCTGGCTGCCATAGTAACCTGAAAGCAATTCGAAGACTGATCAGGATCCTGATCAGTCTTCTAATGCTTCAGGTGACTTGCGTTCTGACGGATCCGGCAGGACGGAAGTGCCTGCCGGATCCTCAGAACGCAAGTGTGAAAGGACCCTTACTGTCAACACTTTGGTAAGTATTGTATTAAATTGCAATAGATGGTTACATTACCAGTTCTTGTATATGTCCGGGAGAGCTCTTACATGGAGTGCGGATGTGTCGCTGCAGCACTGGTATCTGTGTGTGTTGCACTGACTTCGGCATCCCACGTGCTCTCAGGTTGCCGGCAAGTTCAACGATCTGCTGCTGATTGGTCAGAGGTCCGGAGCACTCCTACTTGTTGTAAATGAATATAGTTGCGTTAGATCCAGTAAGCTGATAATTCTGATGGTATCGTTCGTGCAAGTACTGTCTCCTCAAGCCCAAACGCGTTTCGGAGCTGCCTGCTCCTTCGTCAGTGGTAGCTGCAGCGACACATTCGCATTCAGTGTAAGAGCTTTCCCGGACATATACAAGAACTGGTAATGTAACCATGTATTGCAATTTAATACAATACTTACCAAAGAGTTGACATTAAGGGTACTTTCACACTTGCATTGTTTAATTCCGGCAGGCAGTTCCGTTGCCTGAACTGCCTGCCTGATCAGGTCTGAAAAATGCCTGCTCAGTCAGAAAAATGCATTGCAATACCGGATCTATTTTCCGGTATCATCCAGCAAAACGGATCCGAGATTTATTTCTTTCACATTTTTAAATGAATGCCGGATCCATTATTGCGGTTTTTCTAATGCCGGATCCGGCACTAATGCACTGCAATGGAAATTAATGCGGCATGTGTTCCGGAATTTTGGACGGAGATAATACCGCAGCATGCTGCTGTATTCTCTCCGGCCAAAATGCCATTCAGTGACTGAACTGAAGACATCCTGATGCATCCTGAACGGATTTCTCTCCATTCAGAATGCATTAGGAGAAAACTGAAGAGTTTTTTTCCGGTATTGAGCCCCGAGGACGGAACTCAATTCCGGAAAAGTTTAACACTAGTGTGAAAGTACCCTTATGAGCACCTTGCAAAGGAGTAGCGGAGATCTTATTAACTATACCTGTCAGGAAACACGGTGTTATTCAGAATGGACCTCAAAGCAAACTATCCTGGTATATAAATTGATACAATTGAAGTGGACATCTAGAGTCATATGAAAAATGAATCCATGCGAGTCAGCTTGTGACAGGACATTGTGCAACAGGAGTTGCCTATATGGAATAATAGAAGTGATACCGACTTAATATCGCAATTCGAGTGGGACATTTGATATGACATATATCCAGCATATATTGAGCATACTATATATAACAATCATACCTATTCCCCACACTCTGGAACAAGTATATTATAGCATATTGCTGTAAATAGAAATAGCCTGTAAGTATATACATGATAGTGAAAGTATATTGCAAAAAGGATATGGAGTGATGAGGAATAAGATTGATGTTGTTGGTTTTTAAAGTACTGTAATTTTTATTTTCATTTTTTAATGTATTTATTTTATATGTAACCAAGAATAAAATAGACTTTATTCCATGAAATAACAAGATAAGTCAGTGCCCTCCAATTTTTCTTCCCAATACTGCAAATTGGCAGGGGTATCGCCAAGGGAGAGTGCACCTATTCTGTGGATACGTATTGGTTGAGTCACTTTACTATATTTTATTACCCCATTTGTAAAGTTAAGCATTTTCATGTAGGGTTTATATGCTCTAAGGTGGACGACAATCTATCATTTTTAAAGTTGCAGTCTCTATTATGTTTAGTTAACAAATTGCTGCATTCTTCTAGATGTTTTGGGATTTCAAATGTGTATGAAGAAATGAACCGATGTTCTTAAATCAGCCTCCCTGGTGCATTTTTTGTGAATATCTATTGGGTTATGTAACTGTACTGTAAGATTATGATCACGTGTTGGTCTGCCACTAAATGTTTGGTTTTTTTCATTATCAATATGCATCTTCTCCTTGACACCAGCCTTGAACATCAGCTTACCTACACAGACAGTACAAGGTAAATGTAATATACAGCAATCACTTGTATGCAGTAGGGCTGCAGGAAATGACAGCCTGTACATCATGTAAATGCAGCTTTAACTAAATATTAGAATGATATATCTGTCTCATATGCTTTCTGAATGATAAGCTCACCATGAACACTGCCCTCTGGAAGAACCCTGTGGCATCCATGATCTTCTGCAGAATAACAGTCTCCATCTCTTCAACATCCATCTCCTCGCTGTTAAAGGGCACACCATTAAACAGAACTTGAGGCAATGGACCTAGGCCACTCTTCTTATAAAAGGCTGCTCCTGCCTGTTTAAATCAGAAGTACAACAGTCTTACACAGAATTATTCTGACTGTAACATGCAAGATGCTAATGTTAAGAGACATGACTATTAGCTGTATGGGCACTCCAAGGGAGGTAGAATACATAGCTAGATTATAGACCAAGTTATCTTTGGAGTCAATCAAAAGTATGTACTGTACATCTAGAAGTAGAGTATCAAATAATGCAAAGAACAAAGAAAAATACACAGTTACAAAATATATTACTATGTTTTATTTTTACTGAGCTTTTATAAATGTAACATAAAAGAATATACAAATACGTGTACTTGCATTTATTACATTGTGAACATACGCTATGCATATCTAAAAGTACAGACGTTGGTAACATATCTTGTTAACAACGTTTACAACATAAAAGTGTACAGTCCAGAAATAGTTTCCAGAAAATGGTTCGACATACAATTATAAAAGGAGAGGAAAACGAGGTTTAAAAGGGGTTTTACACTGATGACCTGGTGGTCCGACATCCGGGACGCCAGTCAGTCAGCTGGTTGAGAAGGCAACGGCGCTCGCAGTAGTGTCGTGGCCTTCTCTCAGCTCACCAAGCACAGTATCATACATTGTATAGCAGCTTAGTATTGCAGCTCAGCCCATTTCACTTTAATGGGGCTAAGCTGTGCCTAGGCCTTGTGACCAATGAACGTGACATCACATGACACAGGCTAAGCCGCAAGAAGGCTGCGGCACCACTATAAGTGCTGGTGCCTTCTCCTACAGTTGATAGTCAGGGGTACCGGGTGTGAGAACTCCACCGATCAGCTACTGATGTCTTATCCTGAGGATAGGTCATCAGTATAAAAGTCTCGGAAAACCCCTTTATAGTAAAGGCCTTCAATAGGGCACAAGAGGGGTCAAACTACAAAACAAAATCTTTGTGATCCACAGTTAATACAGGAAATTTTCCACCTAATATGTAGCATTGTGCCTCTCTCTCTTTGCTACAATACCAACATAGATCTGAAACCTCTAGGAATATTCAATAAATGGGCAGTAGTATCACTGAGTTGGGATTCTTTAAAGGCTATGTACACCTTTGGGGGCAATTTATTTATAATTGCGTTTTACTCATTTGGGACTAAAAATAAATAAAAAAAAAAACATTTTTTCGACTGGCCTTTATTAAAAATTGTGAGCTGTTCTGTCAGAAAGGATTAACAGTTTTTCTAGCGCTGTGCTTCTTCGTTTCACTTTTTTCGTCATCTAATTACCCTGATCTCTAAATTACTTAGAGGTCATAAACACTTATTTAAGCCGCCTTCTTATAAGTAAGATAAGGATTGAGCTTTGAGGAGTAATTATAAGGTCTAAGAGCAGAGATAAGAAGCCCATCAGCTGCCTGTCTGACAGAACAGAGAGTGAATTCAGATCCTGCTAGTAGAGCATCTCAGCTCTGTACAGAGAAAAGGGCTCCATATTTTAAAAAAAGACCAATTGAAAAAATGATTTTATGTACAATGCACGAATAAAAAACAAAATTGCACCTAAAAGGTGTACATAGCTTTTAAGTTCACTTTGGAAGCTTTAGGCAAACACAAACTAACACTATTTTACTAAAGTAGGGTTATTCCCAACTGATCTTCCCATTTATAAAAAAAAAAAGTTCTACCTGATGTACAGCATTGTAACAGGATGTGATACAAATGAGACAGGCACCTATGTACCACAGACGAATCCCAAATCCATAAGAAGTACACCAATCAACTATCACGCTTCGGTGTTGGAGGGAAACACCACACCGAACATAGGAGGAAAGGGGGGGAACTGGGAATCAGGCCTGAGAACTAGAGAAGGAAAATGGACACCTACTAGTGAAAACCCAAACCAAAATCCTGACTACCAGTATGAACAGACCCCAAAGGTAGGCGAGTTCATACGCAAGAATACCTAGAGTCCTATATCTAGCCCTATAGGACCCTGGTACTAATAGCAGGGATGAGACTACCTGTTCCTCCAAAAGGAAGGACGAACAGGAGTCTCCTTCAGGCCTAATACAAACAATAGGAAAATGCAACACACAGAACCAAAACAAAATACAAAAGGGAAAGAAAAGACTTAAAGGAGCAATGAAAGCACCAGGAACTCAGCCGAAATCCAACCACAATCTATCCAAAGGTCCAAACAGAAGGAATAAACCGCACAGAATTGTGGGAGAAGCAACTATAAATAAGGAAGGTTAAATGACCCTAATAGCCACACCTGGGGAAAGAAGGTGTGGCAAGCACCAGAAACAATACAGATGTAATTTGATCCAAACAGAAAACATGTCAGACCAAACCATGTGTTGCTAGTCTCACCAATCTCTTTCCACCTGTCACAGGAACGTTTGTGACAGCAACCAGGTGTAAATCAAGGTTGAGAAAGAATGGGGGCATGGGGCCAGGTCTAAATGATATACACTTATGCTCATAAGTTTACATACCCTTGCAGAATTTATGATTTCTATACCATTGTTTAGAGAATATGAATGATAACACAAAAACTTTTCTTTCACTCATGATTAGTGGTTGGCTGAAGCTATTTAATGTCAAACAACTGTGTTTACTCTTTTTTAATCATAATCACAACACAAACTACTCAAATGACCCTGATCAAAAATTTACATACCCCAGTTCTTAATACCATGTATTGCCCCCTTTAACATCAATGACAGCTTCAAGTCTTTTGTGGTAGTTGTGGATGAGGCTCTTTATCTTCTCAGATGGTAAAGCTGCCCATTCTTCCTGGCAAAAAGCCTCCAGTTCCCCTAAATTCTTGGGCTGTCTTGCATGAACTGCATGTTTGAGGTCTCCCCAGAGTGGCTCAAAGATATTGAGGTCTGGAGACTGAGATGGCCACTCCAGAACCTTCACTTTATTTTGCTGTAGCCAATGACAGGTCGACTTGGCTCATTCTCATGTTGGAATGTCCAAGTGCGTCCCATGCGTAGCTTCCGGGATGAGGAGTGCAAATTCTCCTCCAGTATTTGTTAATACATTACTGCATTCATATTCTATCAATTCTGACCAAATTTCCTGTGCCTGTGTAGCTCACACAGCCCCAAAACATCAGCGATCCACCACCATGTTTCACAGTAGGAATGGTGTACCTTTTATCTTCAGACTTGTTGACTCCTCTCCGAATGTAGCGTTTATGGTTGTGTCCAAACAGTTAAATTTTAGTCTCATCACTCCAAATGACTTTATGCCAGAAGGTTTGAGGCTTGTTGCTGTGTTGTTTGGCAGATTGTAAGCAGGATACTTTGTGGCATACTTCAAGTGCCTCTTTATTATGCATCTTGAAACAGCCACACCACATTCTTTCAGAGGGTCCTGTATTTCACCTGAAGTTATTTGTGGGTTTTTCCTTGCATCCCCAAAAAAATTTCTGGCAGTTGTGGCTGAAAATTTAGTTGGTCTACCTGACCGTGGTTTAGTTTCAACAGAACCCCTACTTTTCCACTTCTTAATTAGAGTTTGAACACTGCTGATTGGCAGTCTCAAGTCCTTTGATATTTTCCTATATCCCTTACCTGTTTTATAGAGTTCAACTACCGCAGATCTTTTGACAATTCTTTTGCTTTCCCCATGACTTAGAATCCAAACAACATCAGTGCAGCACTGGATGAAAGATGCAAGGGTCTGTCAGGAGTCAAGAAAATCATCGACCTTTTATACACACCCACTAATGACAAGCAAACATATCACAGGTGAAGATGGTTACCTTAAGTAGCCACTGTAACCCTTTTGTATCAAGTTGTGTGCATGTTATCAGGCCAAATCACCAGGGTATTGACCAGGGTCATTTGGGTAGTTTGTGTTGTGATTATGATTTAAAAAGAGTAAACACAGTTGACAATAAATGGCTTCAGCCAACCACTAACCATGAGTGAAAGAAAAAATGTTGTGCTATCATTCATATTCTCTGAACAATGGTAAAGAGATCATACATTCTGCAAGGGTATGTCAACTTATGAGCACAACTTGTATGGTGCTTAACCACCCATAAATCCCATAATTTAAGGTAATATTGCACTAAATGAATGCCAAACTTTAGTAATAGAACCGTTTTAAGGTCTAATCCAAGGAACCATCACAAGATCCATCAGGTACAGTGTGAATTTTAACTTGACCCATACCTTTTTAGTCTTATTATAGAACCAGTCTACAAGGTGAGACAAGATTGAAGCTTCATGATACTATATAATTTGAGGTCAGGAAGACTTGTTTCACCAATTGATAGGTTTTAATTTAGTTGGGACTGTCCTGCCCAGCAATGGTTGGCTAGTTTTTTAAATAAATGCAGTAAGCACTTTCTCCAGTGTCTTAAAACCGTATTGGTTACAAAGATAGGCACAGACCAGAACAAATACCAAAACGAACCAAAAGATTCTGGTAACAAGATTAATTGGTTTGGTTTTGGAAACTTCAACCTTAAATTTGCAGAGGAGGCTGAAATTATCAAGTTACGAAGGATGGAAGGCAAGGGGATATGTGGGATAGAAAAATTCTGTACAATAAATACTGTAGTTAACATATAAAGAAAGTTTGTGTTGATTTTGTCTTACCTGTATACCCATAATATCTGGGATGTTGCGTGAGGCTAAAGTCAAGTGTTCTATGGTTTAGATGTTGAACATGTGACATAATGAACACTCCTGCTTGTGCTGTTGTTAATGCATGCAGATTGCCCTGACTAACTAGAAGCGCTGTTGCACACAAGTGAGTCCATTGTGGGAATCACGCTCGGTGTGTCAGTGTGATCCATTCTGGACTAGCAGGAGAGCCCAGCATTATCAGGATTTATAATGCTATGTGCCTCTGCTTGAACTTACTGATACAGAATCATACTGACAGCTTTGTGCCTCTATGATCCTGTAGAAGTAAGGTTGAGCAGAAACACATAGCATTATAAATCATGATCATGCTGTGCACTCCTGCAAGTCCAGAACGGAGGATGACGCTCACACATGGAGCATGATTCCTGCAATGGACTCGCTTGTGTGAAACATCCCTAAAGTATCCATCTAACCCATTGTGTTTCAGAGAAGCTGCTATGAACTGCCAGTACACTCTATTGAATGCTCTCTCAGCAAACCCTTAAGAGGCATAGTGGTGGACCGTTACTCCAGGCGTGAGATAGAATTGAGATGGATAAATATGGTGTTGTTCCAGGTCTCTCTGCCAAGAACAGCAGCCATCTGGTCTCTACGTATAACCTCGGGGATGATCTGCCACAATCTCTAAATCAGGAGTTCAGAATACATCTTAATGTCACAGTTAAATAACAAAATCAGACAATAACTTCCACGGAAGGAGGGTTCCTTGTTAGGCTTGGGCAAAAGCACCACATTCACCTCCAAGCCTGAGGAAAGGAGATAAAGATGACATGTGACTAAAAGCTATGGTAGGTGAGCAAGGGCAAAGGTTTGGATTTCAATCATTCAGGTCCCAATGTGATACACTGTCTTGGAACACTAGAGCAAATGTAATATTTAAGAAAGGAAAAGAAACACTCCAGATGATGAAGACAAACATCTGTAATTATTCTCCTGCAACAGTAAGTGGCAACCCAATGCTGGGTCTTTCACAAACCAAATTTATTGTCAGGCTTGTATAGATAACTACAATACAGATTCTGCTGCCCCTGGGACCTTTTTACAAAGGAATCCTTCAGTTACTTACTGAAGCAAGTTCTACTACCGTCTTATGATTAGGCAGGCACTTATGAGTCCTCTTCAACTTGCCCAATTTTGCTAGACGTTGCTGTATTTTGCCAGCCTTCTTGTGTTTCCATCTGGCTCCCTATGATTAATGGTTCCCTCAATTATGCAACTGAGGTTTTCCACTGCAGAGGAGGAGACTTTTGTTCTGTTGCATTAGCAGAGGCAAAATAAGCAATGGATGTTTCTACTTTTACAAACACGAGTAAGAACAGATCTCGGCGCATAGTCTTAATCTACACTGGAAGACACATTCGGTAGAAAACTTAAACTACCTTTAGCTTTAGACTCAGGAGTAAAGCTGTGTAGCCTGAAACTGTAGTGGTTTAGAGCACGTGGCGGGGACACATAATACACGTACCCGCTCTCTGTGTATGAAGGACATGATCTGGGACTTATGGGTGGCCAAGCTTAGGCCCCTTTCAGACGAACGAGTACAGCACAACAGACTCTGCAGTGCGAGTATGAGGCAGATCCTGTCCTGACCTCCCAGCACTGACCGGGTAGCACAGCATTATACTCATTTATGATGCTATATAACCCTTACAGTCTGGAACTTTTTGGATAACGCTGACATAATGCTATTTTGTCCAATAAATTCCAGAACTGTAAGGGTTACATAGCATCATAAATCAATATAATGCTATGTGACGCAGTCTGTGCTAGGGAGGTCAAGACGGGTGCTCTCCCTGACACCATGCAAGTCTGAAGCGTGGGACTCGCTCGTGTGAAAGGAGACTTAGGCCTGTATTACACCTGCAGATAGTCGGGAAGGTCATCACTAACAAGGGTTCGTAGGAGCACTAGTAAGCGTTGATCTGACTGTGTAATAGTGCTGCCAATTACCTGACGAATGAGCAAATGCCAGTCCATCAGGCAATTGCAATTTTTAAGAAGGCTGAAAAATCAATGTTTGCCGCCAGCATATTGTGCCATCTAATTACGGTCTGCTGACGGCAAAAAAGGATTTTGTATCAGGACAAGCGATGGCACTAGCTTCTCCTCATACTGTGGAGGAGATCGGTACATGTAGTAGCAGAGGTCTCCTCCACTGACGACCAGACGATTGCCGGGAAGGAACGCCTAATTCCTGAGAATCGTCAGCCTCATCTGCTGGTCTAATACCAGGCTTAGTGTCTTGAATCTATCACTTCACTGTCCAATAGTTATAAATGCTATCGGCTTTTACCATCTAATTAGAAAACTGTTCTAAAACGGTGTGAATCCTAAATTTCATTTTTATTGTTTAATTAGTTGCAGGCTTTGCAGAATCAACAACATCTATTTAATCTGTAAGACATCCATATGGAAATATTATTTATTCTTTGTGTGTCTATTTTTGGCTGGTCTTCATAATTGCTATTGTGCATCAAGTTTTTAATTTACTTTCTTTTGGAGTTTCTCTTTCATATAGAGACAACTACCATATATACCTGGCCTTGCCCGGGTGTACATGTACAGTGCCTTGCAAAAGTATTTACTCTCCTTGACTTTTTTCGTGTTTTGTTACATTACAGCCTTAAGTTCCATGTTTTGTTAATCTGAATTTTATGTGATGGATCAGAACACAATAGTCTAAGTTGATGAAGTGAAAGGAGAAAAATATATAAATAAAACTATTGTTTAGAAATAGAAGACAGAAAATTGGCATGTGCGTATGTATTCACCCCCTTTGTTAGGAAGCCCATAAAAAGCTCTGGTGCAACCAATTACCTTCAGAAGTCACATCATTGGTGAAATGATGTCCACCTGTGTGCAATCTAAGTGTCACATGATCTGTTATTACATATACACACCTTTTTTGAGAGGCCCCAGAGGCTGCAACATCTAAGCAAGAGGCATCACTAACCAAACACTGCCATGAAGACCAAGGAACTCTCCAAACAAGTAAGGGACAATGTTGTTAAAAAGTACAAGTCAGGGTTAGGTTATAAAAAAATATCCAAATATTTAATGATCCCCAGGAGCACCATCAAATCTATCATAACCAAATAGAAAGAACATGGCTCAGCAGGATATCTGCCAAGAGACAGCAGACCACCAAAACTCACGGACCGGGCAAGGAGGGCATTAATCAGAGAGGCAGCACAGAGACCTAAGGTAACCCTGGGGAGACTGGAGTATCTGTACATAGGACGACGATAATCCATACGCTCCATAGAGTTGGGCTTTATGGCAGAGTGGCCAGAAGAATGACATTACTTTCAGCTGAAAACAAAAAGACACGTTGTGAGTTTGTGAAAAGGCATGCGGGAGACTCCCAAAATGTATGGGGGAAGGTGATGTGGTCTGATGAGACTAAAATTTAACTTTTCGGCAATCAAAGAAAACGCTATGTCTGGCGCAAACCCAACACATCACATCACCCAGAGAACACCATCCCCACAGTGAAACATGGTGGTGACAGCATCATGCTGTGGGGATGTTTTTCAGCAGCCGGGGGTGGGAAGCTGGTCAGAGTTGAGGGAAAGATGGATGGTGCTAAATACAGGGATATTCTTGAGCAAAACCTCTACCACTCTGTGCGTGATGTGAGGCAACGCCGGAGGTTCACCTTTCAGCAGCACAATGACCCCAAACACACTGCTAAAGCAACACTTGAGTGGTTTAAGGGGAAACATGTAAATGTGTTGGAATGGCCGAGTCACAGCCCAGATCTCAATCCAATAGAAAATCTGCGGTCAGACTTAAAGATTGCTGTTCACAAGAGCAAACCATCCAACTTGAAGGAGCTGGAGCAGTTTTGCAAGGAGGAATGGGCAAGAATCTCAGTGGTAAGATGTGGCAAGCTAATAGAGACTTATCCAAAGCGACTTGGAGCTGTGATTGCCACAAAAGGTGGCTCTACAAAGTATTGACTTTAGGGGGGTGCATAGTTATGCACATTGACGTTTTCTGTTATTTTGTCCCATTTGTTGTTTGTGTATACAATAAATTAAAAAAAACATCTTTAAATTTGTGGGCATGTTCTGTCAATTAAATGATGCAAATCTTCAAACAATACATGTTAATTCCAGTCAAGGGGGGGTGAATTAGGGTTGGGCGATATCAAAAATATTGCCACGATAACGATATTAAGAAATTTATCGCGATAACGATATATATCACGATAAATGCCCATTTAGAAGAAAAAAACAGTTGGAGACATTATACTGTATGGGGGCAGCCACAAGGAGATGTTATACTGTATGGGGCAGCTACAAGGAGACGTTATACTGTATGGGGGCAGCTACAAGGAGACGTTATACTGTATGGGGGAAGCCACAAGGAGACGTTATACTGTATGGGGGCAGCTACAAGGAGACATTATACTGTATGGGGCAGCTACAAGGAGACGTTATACTGTATGGGGCAGCTACAAGGAGACGTTATACTGTATGGGGGCAGCTACAAGGAGACGTTTTACTGTATGGGGGAAGCCACAAGGAGACGTTATACTGTATGGGGGCAGCTACAAGGAGACGTTATACTGTATGGGGGCAGCCGCAAGGAGACGTTATACTGTAAGGGGGCAGCAGCCGCCACACAAGGAGACATTATGGGGCCACAAGGAGACATTATACTGTGCCTCTAAGTTCCTTCCTCCTCAGTATAATGTGGCGTGGCCACCATACAGTAATTTCTTCTTGCTTATGTTTAGGGAGGGGGACTCATGATTGTTTATTCCCTAATGCCTTGCCTACTACTGGTGATGCTACAGGCAGGAAGGGAAGGCCAGGCAGCCCCAGGGCCACAGGAGACATTTCACTATCCACCTTTATTTATTACAGTTGATGTTATTTTAGGGGTCTCAGTTTCATCTCACACACCTGTGGCTGCTCCTTGGAGTTGTTGAACACTCCAGCCCTCGTAGGCCAGGACAACACAGGGCTTAGTGAGTCACGGAGGGTGGTGGCGTCTGGACTTTTCCCGCGGCTGCCTTCCTCATGTGGTGATTCTGTCTAGGGCGGAGACTAAGTTTGAACATGGGAGTGAGGCAGCCGCAGGAAAAGTTTAACCCTCCCGGGCTCCCCCGGAGATTGTCAGTGAGTAAGCCGGTAGGAGGCGGCGGAGCCAGGGATGGAGTGTAATGTTCCTGAGCCACGCTGCTAGTTAAATGTACGGGCGGCTCTCTTTGTGCGGGTGGACGGCGCCGCAGACTGGGGAATAGACAGAGCGCATGACGTCACAGAATACCGCGGTTATTAGGAAACAGCCATATCGCAATATCGCTGTTTTCTAATACCGCGGTATATCGTCATAACCGGTATATTGCCCAACCCTAGGGTGAATATTTTTGCAAGTCACTGTATCTATATAAATACTGTATTTTTCGTTTTATAAGACGCATTCCAGGTTTAGACAACAGAAAATTAGAAGGAAATGTGGCTAACTGGTGTTTTACTGACGTGGAGGGCTAAATGTCATTAACTTTAGGGTGTAGTGGGGGAACTTTTAGTCAGCTCCTGTTACCCTTACAGAGTCATGTGTTGACTATTGTAACAAAAAGCAATGGTGCATGTGGTTACCTCAGTAAATGTACCTATCGAAATAAATGTGTCTCCTGTCATTGCTCTGTTGTGTCCTGCTATGCTTTTTGCTCTGCTAGATAATTTTTAAGTATTTGTCTGCGACAGACACACACAGAGTTCTGGTACACACCATGGCTCTGCTATACACACATACAGCTCTGAAATGAATATTTTCACCTAGATCCTTGTGTTCTGGCAGTGAATTTCTCCCATCTCCCCATTAAATACATGTACACATTCAGCCAACCTGAATGTGTATATGTAAGGGGAAGTTGGGAGGAAGTCGGGAGAAATAGCTAATGATTTGGTTAACAGCTACTGAATAATCGCTTATGGCCATGCCTGCAAACTTTGCAAAAACAGCTACTGCCCCAGGTGCCCATTCACGGGATTGCCCCTTTGCATTGAGTCTGTTGAATCTTACATCCCCCCTACATTTCAGTCTGCCTCTTATCTCTCTGCTGGTGCTGTCTAAAAGACAAACTGGTTGTTGCCTACAACAACCAATCACAGCATGGCATTCATTTTTTGCCCATATCAACAAATCACAGCCCAACTTAGTTTTTTTCTACAGCGCCTCTTACAATACTGTAGACCTATATTTACCAACCGGTGGTTCTCCAACTGTTGCAGAACTACAACTTCCATCAAGGCCTGACAGCCGGCAGCCATCAGAGCATGGTTAGAGTTGTGGTTTTGCAACAGCTGGAGACCCACAGGTTGGTAAACATTGGTGTACAGGAAAGTTTGTTTTTTAGACAGCACATGTAGGGAGATGAAAGGCAGAGTGAGAAGCAGTGCCCCAGCAGTTACAGTTACGTTGGTGTACAAATGCATAGTGCATCACTGGTTGCAGGAATTTAGACAGCACATGTAGGGAAGGTTATCACTCAATCACAAAGAACCTTATTATTTGACAACATGCAAGGAGAGGCAGATTGAAAAGAGCTGTAGTAAAATGAAAGATGAGCTGTGATTAGTCGCTATGGGCAACAAGCAGTTTGATCATAGAGATTTATAATTGGGTTTTCTCCAATTACAGAAGAAATATGTGGGGTAAAAAAATCTTCCTCAAAGGGTCTTTTCAAGCTATAACAAAAAGTAATAAAAATAAACCAAATAATAAGAAACTGTAGTAATAATAATTCCATCAAAAAACAGAGTAGCAGACTAAATTACAATAGATACAGTATTAGAGTTCCTTAATGCAAAGAATTCATTCTTTAAAAAAAAATTATATAACATAAGTGAAAAAATGGCAAAAAGATAACACCCATTTAACCATCACGAGCACAAAAAAATATTTTTATATGAAGAACACATGCACAATAGCCATCTCATTATCTTTAGAGCGGTGCCATCCGGTGTGCCTCCTTCAACAGTAAACAGTGACAACCAGAGTTTCTACTTTCTACCATTTATAGCCAGGACTTCATCCTACAGTATCCTCATGGCACTATCGTTTGGTTCTGTCACCACTAACACAACAAAGCTAGTCAGGTCATCATATATAGTCTGAAGTGCTACTGAAAACAGAGAGCAGGAAGATTTTGAAGATAAAGACAGCCCCAGGTAACCGTGCTTACCAGTAGAGTTCACTTCGGGGCCTGGTATGAGGGCTTGTGGGTGCTGTGCTACCTTTCTTATTCCAGCTTAGACGGCAGCTGCACTTTACAGTGGCAGCAGGTATCTGGGGATGCCAGGAGACGACTATGGCATCCAGCTGGCACTTCCTAATACTTCTGCTGCACATTAGAAGGGACAAGAAAACACTCAACGGGGGTAGAAAATAAACATCTATAAACCCTACAATGGTCTTTACCTTTCAACATTAATCGACATTTACTTGCCGCTGCTATAGTGGTCATGATGATCAGATGGAGAAGATATTTCATTAAACCAGATGACGACTTCACCTGATGAATCGAATAAGAATGGCCTCTTACATGTAGTGATTAAAGGAAAACTATTATGCTGCTGGTGCAAAATGGAAGGATAAATCTTGTCTGGAGTGGGCTTTATATAGGTTGTCTTATGAAGATGACCTCTTTCCATATACATTAATAGGCGTACTGGTTCCCATTCAGGGAGACTCAAGCCATGTCGTCATCCTGTAATCCTACATATAAAACCGCTGGCGGGGAAATGCCTGGTATCTGGGGGTGGCGACTTCAATATAATATGATGAAACAATAGCACAGCTTGAAAACATAAATCTTCCAAATTAGTTGGGGCAGCATATGGCTGGTCATATTCATTACATAATACTCATAAGATCAATCGACAGGCAGATAACACAGGATCCCACCACTGAAATTGAAAAGAGATGATGGCCACAGGTCACATATTTATTCTGACCTTTCCTAACCCTTTCAGGACCCTGTGATTTTCCGTTTTTGTGTTTTCATTTTGTATTCCCCGCCTTCCCAGAGCCACAACTTTTTTATTTTTTTGTTTACATAATGTAGTCGTATGAGGGCATGTTTTTTGCTGGACAAGTTGTACTTCGCAATGGCACCATTTATTATTGCATAGAATGTAGTGGGAAGCTGGAAAAAAATTCCAATGGGGTGGAATTTGGAAAAAAAATGCAATTCCGACACAGACGGCCTTCCCTATGCAGTAAAACTGAGCTGTGCCCTTCATTCTCTGGGTCAGTATAATTACAACAATACCACATTTATGTAGTTTTTCTTGTGTTTTAATACTGAAAAAAATGTGAAAACTTAAAAAAAAATATATAACCTCCATATTCTGACCCCATAACTTTTTTTTATAGTTGTGTCTACGGAGGTGTATTACAGCTCTTTGTTTTTTGCGGGACCATCTGTAGTTGTTATTGATTACATTTTGGAGTGTGTATGACTTTTTGATCCCCAGCATGGCTTCATGAGGGATCGGTCATGCCAAACGAATTTAAATTAGTTTCTATGAGGAGGTAAGTTCTAGACTTGACAGCGGCGAATCAATGGATGTCGTATATCTGGACCTCCAAAGGATTTGACACTGTACCTCATAAAAGGTTAGTATATAAAATGAGGATGCTCGGACTGGGAGAAAATGTCTGTAAGTGGGTAAGTAACTGGCTGAGTGACAGAAAACAGAGGGTGGGTATTAACGGTACACACTCAGATTGGGCAACTGTCAATAGTGGGGTACCTCAGGGTTCAGTATTGGGCCCTATTCTCTTCAATATATTTATTAATGATCTTGTAGAAGGCTTGCACAGTAAAATATCAATTTTTGCAGATGACACTAAACTGTGTAAAGTAATTAACACTGAAGAGGACAGTATACTGCTGCTGATGGATCTGGATAGATTGGAGGCTTGGGCAGAGAAGTGGCAGATGAGATTTAACACTGACAAATGTAAAGTTATGCACACGGGAAGGAATAATGCAAGTCACCTGTACATACTAAATGGTAAAACACTCGGTAACACTGACATGGAAAAGGATCTAGGAATTTTAATAAACAGCAAATTAAGCTGCAAAAACCAGTGACAGGCAGCTGCCGCCAAGGCCAATAAGATAATGGGTTGCATCAAAAGGGGCATAGATGCCCGTGATGAGAACATAGTCCTACCACTTTACAAATCGCTAGTCAGACGACACATGGAGTATTGTGTACAGTTCTGGGCTCCTGTGAACAAGGCAGACATAGAGCTGGAGAGGGTTCAGAGGAGGGCAACTAAAGTAATAACTGGAATGACTAAATATAACTGGGGTCAGTACAGAGATCTCTCCCATCATCTATTTATCCCCAGAGGGGACATCCTCTGTGTCTGGAGGAAAGAAGGTTTATACAGAAACATAGAAGAGGATTCTTTACGGTAGAAGCAGTGAGACTATGGAACTCTCTGCCTGAGGAGGTGGTGATGGCGAGTACAATAAAGGAATTCAAGAGGGGCCTGGATGTATTACTGGGGTGTAATAATATAACAGGCTATAGATACTAGAGATGGGTCGTTGATCCAGGGAGTACTTCTTTCCTCTGGATCAACTAGCAGGATAACAGGCTGAACTGGATGGACAGATGTCTTTTTTTGGCCTTATGTATTATGTTACTATGTTACTTTTTTTTGGGAGGCGAAGTAACGAAAAAGTGTTTTAGAGTGTGGCGATGGCCATGATGTTTAATTTTGTTTTTTGTTTATTTTTATTCTAGAAAAAGGGGATGATTTGAACTTTGTTTTTCTTTTCTTTTTTTCACTTTTTTTTAAGTCGCCCTAAGCGACTATAACAAATAATCAAAACAAACAAATTACCAAATACAGGATTCAATATATTTCAATGCAGGGTTGCCACCTACAGCCTTCATTGGAATAAACTGGTAATTGGCCTGGAAGTCTTGTACATGCTCAGCCTATTACTACAACCGGAAAGCGCACGTCTTCCAGCTTTAGAGCTCTCAGATGCTGTGGTCACATGTGATCTTGGCACCTGAAGTGTTATATGTCTGCGATCAACATTACTGCCAATCGCAGACATTAGCCATGGGCCTCTGCTGTTTAAAACAGCTGAAGCCTAGCGGTAATGGCACCTGCTGTGCTTGCGAGCGGACATCATCTCTGAAGACCAGGAGTCCACCGTACATGTATGGTGGAGGTCCAGAAGAGGTTAACTGTAGAAGGAGGGATTTTTCATTTGTGGCATTTTTTTAGTTTTGCTACAGACAACGTTGTTATCTGCGATAAATTTATCAAAATGCAACATGATATTGACCAATTTCTTTCATCTTTAAATAATGTATTGTATGCCTAGAAGTGCTTCTTCAATTTTTATGCCAATTAGCTACTAGAATGAGGCTGCGCACAAATTTTGCTACATTTGAAAAAGTTGTAATTCATAGAAGTGACCAATCCTGCCCAAGCAGCAAACCACTTTTACAAACTGATGTGCATGGAGCAAATGGCTCTAATTTCTGGTTGAAATGTAGAACAAATGTGTCCCACGGCAAGTATCAGACATATATTTAGGTAAATGCACCAGAAAAATAAGCAAGTACATTTGTAAATTATAGAACATGGTAGAGAAAAAACAAAGTATGTTTCGGTCCGCCCCGAGGATTCAACCCGGCGGGATGCCGCTGACCGTCTGTGATTTGTTGTCCGCCCCATATCCCTCAAGCGATGTAACTTTTCCACTATGAAGGAATAAGGGATTGAGTTTTATCGTGCCTGGTGAGTGCCGCAAGTTTACTTTCTTCTACTTCACATTCATCATTGTACCTGTCTACATTGCTGAGCACCGCCGCTCAGGCACCCAGGACTGGGTCTACGTGTATGCACGAATTGCATGGATCTTTGGGGTTTCAGAGGAGGAGCGTAGGCAGTGCCACCGTGATTTTTCTCTTTTATTAATTATGTTTCATTACAGATTAGATTAATAACAATTTGATACATTCCCTTTAAAAGTAACCTGTTGGCTGTTTTAACCATGATAAACTGTTGACAGCACTAAGTATGGGTGGGAGAGCAGTACAAACAAATGTTTTGTGAAGCTTTTATTATCAGGAGCGGTGAGAATATGTACTTTTATTCTGTCAGGTTCTGCTCCTTTATGGGGTTTTCCTGGTGTACAATATTGATGACCTAGCATAGGCCATCAATATCAGATTGTTGCGGTCCAAATTTCTGCACTCCTGCCGATCAGCTGTTGGGAAGGGTCACAGTGTTTAGAGTAGTGCTACGGCCTCCTCACAACATACTATAGTTCACTTAAATGGGACTTTTCTACAAATAGGCCATGTGACCAATGAACGTAATGTCACTGGCCTAGGAAGAGGCCGCAGCACTCAGTGGAGCCCTGTGGCCTCTTAAACAGCTGATCGGAGGTGATGTCAGGAGTTAGACCCCCCAGCTGATATTAATGACATACCCTGAGGATAGCTCATGAATATTTTTAATCCAGAAGACCGCTTTAAAGGGGTTATCCGAGGCTGGAAATGGCCCCCCATATGCCCGGGCACCTCACACTGATTCTACTTACCTGGCTCCCCGCACGGCCGCAGCTGCTTCTCTCGCGGATGAAAACATCCGGTGTCGAGATCGGGGGGGGTTTTGGTGCGCAGCAAATGGTAGGCGGTGATGGGGACGAGCCTCCCTAGCATCGCGGGTGACACTAGGGAGGCTCGTCCCCATCTGCCATTCGCTGCTCCCACCCAACACCAGATGTTTTCATCCGCGCAAGGGGAGAAGCAGCTGTGGCTGTGCAGAGACCAAGAGCAGCGAGCGGGGAGCCAGGTAAGAAGAATTAGTGTGAGGGGCCCAGGTGTATGGGGGGCCATTTCCAGATAACCCCTTTAAGTGCAAATGAGACAAAGTGTCACTCAAGTGCTCTTGCCACTGAAATGCTTTACAGCTGTAGTGGTCTTCTGGGTGGATGTTACAATTGCCCCTCAACGCAAAGGGGAGGAACTGTAAAGCAGCTCAAGGCAGAGGACACTTCACAGAGAAGCTTCGCCTCTCGTGCACTTAAAGAGCAGAATCTGGTAGAATAAAAGTTCCTATTCTCTCGATAACAACAGCTCCACAAAATAATTGTTTGGACTGCTGTCCCCGTCAGCAGTTTAACACGACTCCCTTTAAGAAATAAATACAAGTTACATGATTCTAAGACTCCAATTATGAAGACTGAAATTATAGAAACCTGTTGCACATGAAGCACTTTATGAACAAACGCTGAACAAAAGCTTATTTCAATGAATCTTTAGACTTATCATATAATTTACCAAGATAGTTGGCTGTTATCAACTAAAAGTAGCAAAACATGAAACTACATGGAGTATCTTAGCCGAAAACGACAACAGCACATAGATCATAGATAAAACACACATAATAAGTTAAAAAACGGTTATAAACCATAAACTTATTATTAATATGCCCATTTTGTAGGCATTTCTCTGATGAACCGCCTTGCATCCTGATGAGGCAATTAACAGCTGGGAAACAATAATGAAACTTCAAACACATCTAAAACGTGGCTTAATATGCCTAACTAATGTCTCCCCAACCAACAGTTTTCTTGTAGTACAAAGCCATAAATTAGACACCACCTCCCACTCCAGACCCCTCTCCAAATGCCAAAGGCAGAGGAATGAAAGACAAATCTCCAGAAGCTGTCATTTATCTTATTTATTATTAGAATTTCTTAATGCGGATGTCTTCAGCTTCACCATCAGCCGGCAGATTTCCTTTCAGAGAACAGGAGTAAGATGTGGCTTGGCAGGAAGAACGCTCGAGAAGGTGCAATCTACACCCCTCTAAAGTTCATCGCTTCACCTATTTTAAAGGCTGCCGGCAATCTGTCCATTTTCTTCTTAAGCCATCAACAGTTCGACAGTATTCATTGTTATTTCACTTCTAAAATGGTTTCAAACCACGGTAAGAGTTAAAATGACAACAGGCTATTCAAAAAGTTAAGCTGACAATGTTGCAAAAATGTATGGATTATGGGCCCCAAATGATTATCTACCTAATCGCAAACCTTCTGAAAATCTGGCATGGTTAACCCCTTACAGACTGCTGTAGTAAACAGATCTCCAGTCGGCTTATCTAACCAACATAGAGCTAAGTATACTAGCATACATCCGCACACCACATTGTGTACCTGCTTATATTCATATAGACTGAAACCGTGTTCCACAATCTGCGGTACCATACTTGCCAACATCGTGATTGGTAAATTCAGGGCATGTAAGCCCTGCCTCAGGAATGTCAAACCAACAGGAATCACCCATTTATGGGTGAGGCCTACAAAGGCCCCATCCATGTTCAGCCCAGAACAGCTGAAATGTGCCAAAACCATTTCTGAAAATTAGGGAAAGTCACTTCAAACTATGTGGTAGAGAACGTGTCCCCGGAAAATCAAGATTTTATGTTAAACACATATTTAAAGTTTTTTCGTGAAATTTCCCATGTTAAAAAAAAAAATCTTAAAATTCTGCAGCTAATGCACTGGCCACTAAGCTAATAGATGCCACTTTGTCTGTACAGATCCCTTTTCAGCAGTCATCTCCTCATCAATACAGACCGGATTAGAATGACCGATGTCACCGATATACATAGATCACAATGGGTGATAACACAGCTTATCAGCTCCCTCCTGACGTCTGCACAGGTCACAGAGCATGCCTAGATAACTCTCCCATAGAAGTCAATGAGTCAGATGCTGTCCACTGAAAGCAGATCTCTAAATGCTGTTAACAACGGCTCAGGCCAGATAGCTACTCCCATACTCATGTTCAGGATATAGAATAAAACAATCAGAAAAAAAAACCTGATTATAAATAAAGGATACGCGCTGGTTTTAACTGACCCGTTAGAGCAGGAGCCAAGCTGTCTCTGGACAGACGAGCACCCACTCAGCCTGGCACAGGAAGCCCATGCCAGGCAGTGTCTGTGGTACAATAAAAATGCCTATGTGCAGGTTTAAAGCCACTTAGTGACTGCAGTAAGAAGGCAAATTGTCTACAAGGAGATAATAACCCAAACAAATAGTTCTCCTACAGCATAAGCCCACCCTGCACACGTATGATGATGGCTAGGCCTTAGAAGGCTCTTGACTCATTTGCAATTATTGCATTTCTCCACATAATTAGTACAAAACTCTTGATTAAACATATCCCACTATTTTGTCTATATGGCTCCTAAGCAGAGCTGTGTGTGCAGAGTAGATGTCGTCGCATTAAACCTGACATTACTCCTCTCTCTCCGCTCCCTGCCAATACTCCTGAAAGCTGTAGAGACTTCAGGAAGGGTCACTGCTATTCGCGTCACAATTCCCCGAGGAGGCTTTGAAGTTGAATTTCCCCCAAATATTCCAGATTGCACCATCATGCCAGTGTGACAGAGAAAGCAGATGGGGGAAAAGACAGGAAGAGAAAAGAGGGGGAGAAGAAGTATACGATTCACATCCCCACTGGAATACCCTGAACTCTGAACTTGATGGTTCACAAGCAGGCATGTCAGAACCCAGGTTTTGAAAGTAAAAGAAGAAATGCGGCATTCAGCCAACAGCATAGACACGCATACACTTTAAAGTACTGATTTTGTTTTTAGGATAAAACTCTATTACTATCCCCTACCACATATCTGAGAGACGCAATGAAGCATTCGTCCATAACAAAGGGATAATTGCCAGGAACAAATCAGAAAAGCAAGTGCAACAAGCCTTCTGTTATACATAACCGGCATATGCATAGAGGACTTATTATTTCATACCCATTGTTCCGACTTGATGCTGCCGATTATCTGCATTCACTTTCCCTTTCAGAATAATGTTTCTCTGCAAAACAGTTCTTTAATTATGTAAGTGCACTAACCTTCATCTTGTGATTATACTCAGAATTTAAGCCCAGGACACTGTCTACATCAGCCAGAGGATACTGGTACTTCAGGACAGACTTCACAATGTCCACAGTCAAGGCTTCTCCATCTTCTACTTTGTTGTACATCTGTAAAAAAAGATATCAAATACAATTTTAAATAAAAACTAATAATACATAGACTGTACAGGTCACCATTCAATTCGGCATTTTCATTGAAAGGCTACGGACAACTTTGTGGGCAATTTTATGATTACATTTGACTCATTTTGGGTTAAAAATCATTTTGTCAGTTGGTCTTTATTAAATATTTTTGACAGTTTTGGTTCAACAACCGTCTCTTTCACCGTTTCTTTCTGCTTTACAATTAACACGTCAGGGAGCTTCCCTGGCAGCTTGAAGTGTAGCCCTTATCTGAATTCCCAACGGTTCATAAACACGTGTTATACAGCAGCCAAACTAATAAGAATATAACAAGTGTTTATAAGCGGTCAGGAAAGTAGAGATAAGGGCTACAGAACGAGCCATCAAAGCAGCTCCCAGAAAGTCACTGTAAAACAGAATGAAATGGTCTACAGATACACGGAAAGTGAAGGCTGTAGAACACAAATAGTTTTTTCCCCAATAAAGAGAAATTGAAAAAAAGATTTTTAGCCCACAATGAGCAAAATACAATTTTGCTACTTGATTTTGGGACTCCTATTTTTTAGGAAACTTTTCAGGCACAGTTTTGAGATCCCAAAACACAAAAAACACCACCAAAAGGCCCTATTTTGGAAAATACACCTCTCGAGGAACTGATAGGGGTGCAAGCTGACATGACTATAGTGATACCAAATTTAGTTTTTTCATGTTTTACTAATTTTGCATCGTAAAATAAGTTTTACATCATTAAAAAAAAATCTGCTGTACTTTGCCTCCCCATATACTAACATCCATAACATTTTTATTTTTCTGTGATCGTGGCTGCGTGAGGGTTCATTTTTTGCAGAACAGACTGTAGTTTTTATTAGTACCATTTTGGGGTACACATGACTTTTTAAACCCTTTTTATTTCATTTTTTGGGAGGTGTGCTGGGCAAGATTTTAAAGGGTTTCTGTCACCAGATTTAACCCTATGAAGTTAGCTGACATTAGCGATGTGCATTAACCTTAAAAATCGAACTTTTATAATATGCTAATGAGGCTCTAGGAGCAGGGGGGGCGTTGTTCCTGCTCCTAGAGCCTCCATTCTCCCACCTTGGTCTCCTCCCTCCAAGTCTTAATTGACAGGGCCAGGCAGCACTTGCGTCCGTCTGCCAGCCCTGTGCTCGGATGAAATCTCGTGCCGTTCTGAACTCGGCGCAGGCGCGGTGAGGGAAAGACGCTCGTCGGCTGCCAGGTTCCTCACCGCGCCTGCGCTGAGTTCAGAACAGCGCGAGATTTCATCCGAGCACAGGGCTGGCAGACGGACGCAAGCGCTGCCTGGCCCTGTCAATCAAGACTTGGAGGGAGGAGACCAAGGTGGGAG
This sequence comes from Bufotes viridis, assembly GCA_033119425.1. Classification (NCBI taxonomy): domain Eukaryota; kingdom Metazoa; phylum Chordata; class Amphibia; order Anura; family Bufonidae; genus Bufotes; species Bufotes viridis. The sequence goes on along the minus strand of CM065591.1, from coordinate 358,651,095 downwards.
AATGGAGGCTCTAGGAGCAGGAACAACGCCCCCCTGCTCCTAGAAACTCATTAGCATATTATAAAAGTTAGATTTTTAGGTTAATGCAGGCACTGAGAAAAGTAAGAATAGGATAGTTAGGTTTAGCTGACATTAGCACATCGCTAATGTCAGCTAACTTCATAGGGTTAAATCTGGTGACAGAAACCCTTTAAATTCTGACAGCATTTTAGATTTTTATCTTTTATGGGGTACACTATGCGGCATATATTATTGCTATTACTACATTATGTTACAAATTACCATATTTTTCGCTCTATAAGATGCACTTTTTCCCCCCAAAGGGGAAAATGTCAGTGCATCTTATGGGGTGAATCCTAATGATCGTGCTTCACCAAGCCTAAGGCAAACATGTAGGTTTTATAAAAAAATATTTTTTTTAATGCAGTGTCTAAAGCCAAAGCCAAGTAGAATCTATCCTTAAAAGGAGTTGTGAGACTTCAGCAAATAGCATGTATAATGTAGAGAAAGGTAATACAAGGCACTTACTAATGTACTGTGATTGTCCATATTGCCTCCTGGCTAGATTCATTTTGCCATCAAATTATATACTTCTCGTATCCATGGTTACAATCACCCTGTAATCCAACAGCGGTGGCCGTGCTTGCACACTTCAGGAAAAAACGCCAGCCTCTCTGGTGTCTGGCACCATGGTAGCGCACAAAGGCTGCCGCTTTTTCCTATAGTGTGCAAGCACGGCCACCGCTGCTGGATTACAGGGTGGTTGTAACCATGGAAAAGAGTATAATCCTGACAACAAATTAATCAACATTAGTAAGTGCCTTGTTTTAACTCTCTACATAATAAATGTTATTTGCTGAAGTTAGAGAACTCCTTTAAGGCTACGGCTACACGGCGACTTCTTGCCGCAGAAAAGTTGCGCAACATTTTATGGAGTTGCACTGAGACATGCTGCAACAGTTGGATTGACTAGCATTACAAAAAATGTTGCGCTACATTGGTACGGTGTAGTTGTACCCTTTTTGTCACACACTTTGCCGTGTAGCCCAAGCCTAACACCCCCTCTCTGGTTATGCTCCACACCTGATTTTGGCAACAGAAACTGGTTTCTGGTATAAATTTTACTATATTTCATTATATATATATATTTATTATGATATAAAATGATATAATGGCAGCCCATGAGGTCATTGCTACAAGCAATCTGTGCACAGCGATAGCACGTCCTCTCCAGTCCCTTTGCTCCAGGGAGTACCTGCATCATAATCAATGATCGATACAGAAAGCAACCACTCGGCTGCAGACGCATTGGTTTCTGCATTCATGACAGGGCAGGCATTATTTCACAGTACATGGCTGGGTTGTCAATCAGCCTGATTTTGCCGTTAGCACTGTTTGCTGGAACATGAACCGCAATCAAAGAGGGCACATATATTGTCAGGCTAATAGCAAAGGGACATGTAATATGGCCATTAATGTAGATTGGAAAGATAAACAGGTTAGACAGATTGAAAGTCCTATCTGTTCTAACTGATGGAGTACATGTCGCAACGTTTCTGAATGACAAGAAACTCTATCCATCGAGTCCAATTCTGCACAGAAGCAAAGGAGGCTAGGGCTACAGCTAATTGTTCGAAAATCACAGTCAAAATATGTCGTTTTTATGCAACAAATGCACTAAATAATCCCATGTATTGTAATTTCGTTTTTATGGACTTATATTTTTATTATAAATGATCTGATTACCATTATACTGAATCCTATTAAGGGATTATTATTCTGCTATACGGTGTATACTCCTAATAAATTAGGACACAGTTATTCCTTTCTAGATCCTCATAGAATGCCTTTACAGGGGTTTGCTATCTCCCAAACACATCACCGTTCAAGGGGGTGGGGGGTCCCCTGCTTATACAAGTCACACTTGACTGCGGCGATGAGAGGAATTCAAGTATGTTCACACAAGATTGAAATACTGCAGATTTTCTGCAGCGTTTCTGTAAAAGAAGCACCAAGTGTGTTTTTGTTGAAGAAATGCTGCTGCTTTGATGCAGATTTCACCCTGCTTTGCAGCAAGTAAAATATGCAAAGAAAATCATTTACAGCATCGGCCCCATAGCTCAATTTCTGCAGTGGGTTTTTTCCACCGAGTGAGAAATGCAAACGGTCAGCTGTGGATTTTCTGCACACAATCTGCAGCGTATCTGCTACGTGTGAACATAACCTTAAATGCTCAGAGGTTTATCTTATCTTGGTCATCCAAAGGCCCTTAAAGGGGTATTCTAATCAACATTTCCTCTTGCTGCTTTACTCTTCTACTATTTGTGAAGCTCCCATAGAAGTGACAAGATGCGCTTTCATGGCCGATTCTCCATTCGCTTTCGCCAACAATTGGGGATCCTAGATGTGGGATCAACACCTTACAGACAAATATGACATATCCTGTAGATACAGTATGCCATAAATGCTAAGAAGGAAATACCTCTGTAACAACCACAGTAAAAAGGCGTACTTGTGGTCATTAATGTGTTAAATTCAACAGTCCTGTGTCGTCCCAAACTTTCATGCACTGTGGCACTCACTTAAACAGGACAGACCTAACCCACTGTTTATCTCTAGCTAAATGCACATAATGGCAGAAATACTAGCCGCTATGGGGAAGATTTAATATAGACCATCGGCGTACACTAATCTAAGATAACTAGGTGCGTTGCCAGAGGCTAGTCCTAATTTAAGACGTCCTAGAATGGGTTCAGTGTCCAGCACTCTGGGCACCTATACCAGGGGTAAGCAACCCTTGGCACTCCAGCTATTGGGAAACTACAGTTCCCAGAATGCTAGATTCACTTTTAGCAGAGCACAGCAATTATGTATGCTGGGAGTTGTAGTTTCGTAACAGCTGCAGTGCTGGAGTTTACCGACCCCTGGCCTATATTAATATCTACTTCAGCCCCTGGGTTGCCTACCCCTGGCCTATACTGATAACTACTCCATCAGAAAACTGACGTAAAAGATGTGATAGGGCCGCAGGCCCTGCGCTCGCCACGTTCCCTTTTCAGGAAAAAGTAGCAATGGCAGCAAAGGAAAACCATTGGCGCAAATTTTTTTGCACAAGTGATGATGAAAAAGTTTTAAACACGCAGTTTGCGACTTTTTCATGCCAGCAAACTGTGGTATATTTATTATTAATTAGGCTCTATATGCATTTCTGGGTCTCTAGTAACCCAAGGTGAAAAAATTCAGCATCCTGTAACCTGATATAACGCAGAAACTATTGCTTTTCACTTAAAAAAAATTACCTGTACCCACTCATCATATTCTATTGCTAATAGGCTGCGACTCTACACAGTCCGAGTCTGTAAAAAAGTACTGGACAATGTCAGACTGTGTGGGGACACACTGCAAGGCGATAACACCCACTTTCCAAGTTACAAAACCAAAAACAGAGTGGGGCAGCACTACCTTAGTCCACAAACGGACAGTCCTTTCTGTGGCGGTGCCTGTGGTGTCGGATCCCGGCCGTGGATCCCCGCAATAGATTCCAAGGAAGAAGATGAAAACCACGGCACTCTTCTTGAAAAGCTGTGAAGTTTATTCACCCAGTATGCGACATTTCGACAATCAGTCTTTTTCAAGCATATGCTTGAAAAAGACTGATTGTCGAAACGTCGCATACTGGGTGAATAAACTTCACAGCTTTTCAAGAAGAGTGCCGTGGTTTTCATCTTCTTCCTTGGAATCACTTTCCAAGTTAGTCATACATTTATAGGAGGAATAATAGAGGAATGGCAACACAAATGTAAGAAGAGAGGCTTATTTATGAAAATAGACATGTCAGGAGAGCTGTCAGTTCCTCTTTATATGAATGTTCTGTGTACACCTCATAAATCGAAATGACTTGCATGCTTTTTTAAAGGAGATATCCAGAATTTTAGAAGATAGACCACAGCAGGTAAAAAAAGTTGATTCATACATACACTAACTAATGAAGAAAAGGCATGAGAATTGTCGGTTTCATCTGCCATGTAACTAAAGGCTTGCCACAGTGCAGCTCCGACATCTTCGGTGGATTCACGGTTTTCATCACAGGTGACCACAAAGACAAAACCAATCCTGAAAAAATGAAAGCAAAACAATTCTATAAGTAAATACAGTGCAATGTAAAAGTACTTGTCCCCTTCCTGGTGGCCCTCCTTCTTATCTTTTCAGTCACAGATCCACCAGAATTCCTCGGCCCCTCTTCAACCATCCAAGATGGCCATACTGCTTCTCACACTACCCAATGCACACTGTGCCTTTGTTTTTACAGGAGATCAGACACTTGGGAAAAAATAGACTTAACACGACTTGGGTGCAAAAAAGAGTTTACTAAACTATGATATCTCTATATTAGATAGATAGATAGATAGATAGATAGATAGATATACAAAGCCAAAGATAAAGTAAAATAACAATCACCGAGAGTCGTCAACAAATGGGCGGGCTCCATCGACCAGTGGACAACATGGCCGACGCCCATATACAAAGAGACGTCGTGGTATCAAGACTTCTTACCCTGATGATGTGTTCAGTGGAGATGAGCTTAGTTTCCCATAGCAACCAATCAGATCCCACCTTTCATTTTCCAAAAGAGCTGTGAAAATGAAAGGTGAATGATTGGTTGCTATGGGCAACTAAGCCAGTTCTACTTTACACCAGTTTGATAAATCTCCCCCTAAGTGTTTTCTAATCTCCTGACCCCTCCTAGCCTCACCTAAAGGTTAGTACACATGTACAGTTACCTCATACTGCTGAAATATGGCCAGTTATAGACATTACTAAGTAACTGCATGAGATTAAAAGGTGAAGAACTAATTAAAACCCATTGGTACTCCATGACACTTCCGTCTTGTACAGCGCAACTCTTGGATTGAAGTGAGCGGCACAGGTCAATCCAAGGGCAGGTGGAAGCCCTTTGGTAGTCTGAGAAGCGGCGCAACCATCTTGGGTAGTAAAAAGAGGGGCCTGGGAAACTATGGATCTTTCGATGAAAAGGTGCACACCATGGAGGTGTACTGTACGTTCCCCGGTTAATTTTCTCCTGAAGTGGAGGGTTCCTTTAAGTTCAGACAGAAGGCTTCAGCTCCTTTCAGTCTATACATATCTTGTTTAAAGCTAAATTTCCTACATGATAACCTTTAAAGCCCTGGAAAAAGCACGTGGGGTCTCTAGAATTTTAAAACGAGTGGAATGCATCCCCGGTGACTTTCCAATGCTCCCCTAAGTACGCGCACATAGTCATGGGAAAATATAGATCGGTTTATTTGTTATTACAGTCAGTTTTCCCCTTATGCATAGTTTAGGTCTACAGCAGCAGCATTACAACATTACCATTTCATTTTTATAATGGATAGTTATTCTTGCCAGTTACCATACAATACCTGAGAGGCACATTGTGTTGGTAGAATAATTCAGCAAGCTTCACATAATCAGCAGCATAATCTTGAGCAGGATCGAAGAAAAGAACCTATGAAAATTGTACAAGTCACTTAATATCCATGAAGTACGGTTCCCTCTCTAGACAAGCGGCACAGTGATGCTTAATTAGTGATAGATGCACGATGCCTTCACGTGTCGGGAGAACAGAGCCTAGCACCATTTCATAATGGAAATTAACAGCCGATCTGCTCAGTGAGGGCACTTTACTCATGTTCTGGCACCTTTTCCAGAACAAACAGTAGGTGTTCTAGATTAAAAAAGTCATGTACAGTTTGTCAAAAGATCTAAAAACAAAACTCCCCATCTATTGCTATACCCAATTAGCAAGGTACCGCAAACTAAATATTACAAAGCTATGGACTCAATTTATTACACTCGAGACTCGAGAAAAAGCGGCAAAAGGGAGTCAGAAATATACAGTTCAGTACAAATGTTCAACATGCCACTTTAATCTTGGGGTAGGCTGAATGTTTGTATGCTGTTTGTGTAGCGTGCCAGCCTAAGACTGAGTGAAAGAGTAGCGCGCTGCATTAACGGAGTAGCGCGCCACATTGCTTAGCCTGCCGAATGCTACATCTGTAGCAATAAATATCCCTTCCCATGAATTCTAATCAAAGAAAAAAATACCATCCTGTCACACTGCATTTTAAGGTACATTTAATTTAAAGGAGTTGTCCATGGAGCAAACAACCCCTGGGCTCCTCCCATGCCTGCCGCTGCTCTGTTCCTGGCCACTTCTGGACCTCGCAAGACCAAGAAGCGATTAGCCTCAGTGACTGCTGCGGCCAATCACTGACCTCAGTGGTACAACACTGCTAACAACTGGCAAGTCATACATAAGGTAATGGTGATGCATGATAATATCATTTTGGTTCAGTAGACCAGCAGATAGGCCAGGTCTGGTAGCTATATTGTAGCCATCTGAGATCAGTCTTAAACCACAGAGATCAGAGAGTCCTTTGACAGCTGTAACGCTGTTCTTCAATTTGTTCTTGCCTGTATGTGTATGCAAATGCGGCAAGCCACTCGCATTTAAAACAAACATGCCTACGGGAGAAAGGAGTTGCGACAGGCTAAGGCTATTACATCACATCCAGGACATCCATTTTCCTAATCAACTTTTTAGATCACAGTTCAAGAGAAAGGGCCAACTGTCCATAAAGAAATTTTAAGGAATGTTCTCCCTCTGCCCTTGTGCCATCTACAAATTCTGCTTCTCATGAAAGAAAGATGCATAGGAGAACGGATCTCCAATACCAGTCGAGCCTCGTTATTTGCTCTACATTTTATTTCCTTTTATTATCATTATTATCTGAGGAGGAGGGGACTTAAGGGGGTTGAACCACGAAAATATTCTATTTTTTTTATTTATTTATTTTTATCATTTATTAAGAACCCATATATGTATTTTTTTAATTCAAAAAGGGGAACATATTTTTCTGGATATAGTTTTTTTTAAATCACTCCATGAATTCTACTTCCTGTCCTCTTCAACTTTCTCCTTTGCTTGGACTTTCAGTACAGCAAACAGCCTCACTTGATGTTCTCAGTCAGACCATCACTGCGGCCCGAGAGGGAAGGGGTGAGCGACTCAACCAGAGGATAACACATTACATTGTTAAAAGGGTTGTCTCATCTTGCAAGCTATACTGTTTCCCTATCTGCGAAACAGCATAGCTTACTGTGCTACGCTGTTTCTGTAGCTCTCATGCACCGCAATGGGAGATACTGAAAGCAAGTGTCAGAGCGCTACCTTAATAACGGCGAGACGAGACAACCCCTTTAAATAAAATACTCTTCTAGGCCTAGCAAGAGAACAATAGAGCTATCATACTGTTATCCTACTTCTATTCATCTACTATTATACCAAAAGATAACATCTTCCTCTCAGAGCAGCAGTAAACCAACAATGAGTTTCCTGACAGAGGACTACAGAAGGACAATGTTTTCCGTTTAATTTTCAATTGACTAGAGAACGAAATACAGCCAAAAAAAATCTGAAAAAGGTTTCTATAAATATTGAGTTTAAAACATACATACTCCTTTCTGAGTGAAGTGACCCCTCAGTAGATGGTTTGCAGGTAGATGGCCCATGTATATAATGAGAAGCCGCACTGCTCGCATGAGCGTTGCGGCCCCTTCGTGTGTTTGATTGGCAGAGGTGCATTTTAGTTATGCTACAAATGCTTGGAATAGGTAACGTTCTCTTTAGTTTTAAACAGATATAGCGTGGGAAATTAAAACTCCACGGATGACTAATAAATCCTAGGATAATGCCTAGAGATGCACACAAGTCTCGACTGATTCCTGTGTATGGTAAATGTGCACAACTTGCACAATAAATTAGTAGCAGGAACACACGTAGATGCAATCTCATCTTAAGTAACGCTAATCTTAATCACCTTTCCACCTTCGTGCCTCCTCTGCCTCCATGCTTCAATGAATTGCTAGATTATGTACCACTAGGATTCAGAGATCTCCCAGCACGGAAGCATACAGTACATGCCAATCTCTCCATTTGTAGGACGCATCATTTATTTCAGCAACGGCTTTTTAACTCCTGTGCCAAGACGTTCTTAGGCGACTAAGCATTGTTTACTACTTCAAGCTACAGTTATTCCCTAATCCGCAGCTATTTTCTCTTATCCCCAAAAGGCTTAGTTACTTTCTCATTAGGAACACACTGCCCCCCAGGACTTCTTCAACGGTACAAGCCCCTAGCAGGATTAGAAGCAACTTTTGGGATATAGTTTCTCAACACGTCTGTAAACTTGGCAAACTGAATCCATCGCTGCGGAAGAATCAACGCGGTATTAAACGACATTTTAAAGGATTTATGGAATAAAACACCTAGATAAGGCACATAAAAGTCTCCTATTAGAAGCTGAGCAGGCCTGTCATTTTAAATAGGGATTGTCACTAAATTAAAAGGCGCGATTATCAATGTCTTCCTTTAGCATTAACTAATAAAAGGTCGCCATGACTTTCTTCTCTTTCAGGACGTAGCACTACAGAACAAGGCATTCTTGTGTGTGCTGCAAAACGTATCGTGTGATGAAAGCAGATGGCAAGGATTTTTTTTTCTGCCAGCCTATTGTACGCCATTAATCTTTGTCATATTTCTTCCTAACAGCAGCAACTAATTGTATTTATTTTCTGCTTATCACATTAGCAATTCAACGGCTTTGTTCACAACAGATGCTTCAGTTTTATATTTAAAATTTAGTGTATACAAAAAAAAAAAAAAGAACGACTTGTCCGCAAAAAAGAAACATGGTTCATCGTGCACATCTCGCAGCTACTTCATATGTGGTCTCAGTAGTTTTTTTTTGTGAAATCCCTTTATATATTGCATACATACATGTGTCCATATACAAGAGCATCGGCGACTGGAGTATCAGTATATACCCCAGTATATACAAGTATAAAGTTATACAGTATCACACCATAGTTTCTGCTTCTTATACATGTACTGTACATCTAAAGCAAAGTTAAAAAACACACATCAAAGCTAATGCCACTTCTATGGTTGTCTTATGGATTTTATGTATTGGCCTTTTGAAGAGGACCTGTCACCGCTCCTGACATGCCTATTTTAATAGATTCATGCATTCCCCACGTACTAACAATTCTGGAGCCTCTATTCCTATGTCTGTATGTTGTCCCATTCCTCTATTATTTCTACTAGACGTTATGAATGAATTACTAGCAGTCTGCAGTAAGGGTACTGAGGGGTGGTAACCAGTTGGGGGTGTGACTCTACACAGTCTGACTCGATCCAATCAGTGCTGCCATTGTCAGACTATGCAGGGACACTCTTCCCCCCTCCCTCTCTGTACCCTTACTGCAGACTGCTGGCAATTCATTCATAACTTCTAGTAGAAATAATAAAGGAATGGCACAACATACAGACATAGGAATAGAGGCTCCAGAATTGTTAGTACGTGGGGAATGCATGGAGCTATTAAAGCAGGCATGTCAGGAGCGGTGACAGGTGACGTTTTATCTGCATGTACTGTAATATCCTATTAGCCTTTACATGCAGTAATTGTGCCAATGCCTGTACCCTTTCTCAAAATGATGCATTTGTGACCCATGGACGCTGTCTTGTTCATTCACACAAACATGTTCGCATTTTGGTCCACAAACCAAGGATCCACAAAACGCAGATACCTTCTGTGTGTATGCCACATTTTTCTGACTCCCATCAATAGAAATGCAGTACATACCAGAACAGGACATGTTCTATAATTTGCAGAATGGCCACATGGATCCGCCAAAAATACAGATGTGTGCAAGGCCCCATAGAAATGTATCAGTCAGTATGCTATCTGCAAAAATGTGGAGAGCACACGGACAAACAAAAAATGATTGTGTGCATGAGGCTTAATGCTTTTTACTGATAAATTAAAGAGCTGTACAGTACTCCAATAGTGATAACCTATTCTCGGGATAGGTCATCAATATCAGATCATCAGCGGTCCGACTCCTGGCACCCCCTAGGTCAGCGGCTTGTGCAAATGCTGCTTCTGCTTCATAATTACCTGTGTGTTGTCTCCTTTGTAGAGACGTGAAGTGTAATTATTCGTTCCATTCAAGCGCGTATGAATTTATTGTGAGCACATTCATATATGTATGAGAGGATACTCACCAAATTGAAAAAGTTTCGTCTGATGGAACGTATGGCTCCAGGAAATACTGGCCTCAATAGCTCTTGGAGACTTGAAGGCCATTTGGAATACTTGTGATCCATCTCAATATCATTAACCCACTGGAACAACACAGACATTAAACATTAATGCTTTTTCTTTTACAAAAATGGTGTTGGGCAAACAAACAAAGCTGGAGATTTATATATAAAAAATACAATAAAAAAATGCAGATTTCTTTGCAGATTTCCATCGGGGATTCTTCACAGAAAAGCTGCATATCTCTGTATTTAAAGCGCATGATAAAACTGGCTGACCTGCTGCATGTGTGCATGGCAGATGAAGACATCTGTGTTTGTCCCGTGTTCATTGGTGTCCATATTGCTGAGAAACGTTGTAATATATGCGAATGAGCCTCTAGGAGCAATGGGGGCGTTGCCGTTACACCTAAAGGGTTCAGCTCGCTCTACAACAGACGCTCTCTCTACTTTGATTTACTTTAGGAGGTGAGGACCAGGCGAGATGATGTTTTCATGGCCTGGCCCTGTCAGAGTGCAGAGCAGTTGCAGAGAGACCTAAGCCTCTAGGAGTAATGGCAACGCCCCCGGGTGCTCCTAGATGCTCATTTGCATATCAAAACTTTATTTTTATCAGGAATTCAGGAACATGTGAATATGGGACCAACACAGATGCCTTCAGTTGTCAAGCTAGATGTATATGAGGAATAATACTATTTCTAGCCATTATATGACTTGATTTTGATATTTTTAACAGTTGCCCCTCGGCAATCTATAATTTTTTCTGAGTCAATGGGTGGAGACTAGCCGTTTTCATGACTGCCCATACACAGGACATGGACTCCCTGTAGCACACCCTAAGAAGCAGCAGCAGTAATGGAATATATCAGAACTAAGCAGTTTACATTTGATTTCAGCAGTGAATTAAGACAGTAAATCACTTACAATCCAGCAGAATTCTCTATGGGTGTTTCTCTTTCTGTCTACAGCAGCCAGTCCTTTCATCTCCTCCCCCACCCCCCTCTCCATAGACCTCCATGTAATTTCTTTTGTTTACGATAACGCACTGCCGGGCGAAAGCTTCTGCCCGGCAATGTGTGCGGTGACGTCACCGGCTCTGATGGGTGTGCTTTAGAACTGCCCTAGCGGTTTCACAGGCTAGGGAGGTGCTAAATCCCGCCCATCAGTGCCAGTGACATCACAGGGCTTCCTGGCAGCCCCATGGAGAACCCGGTTCGTCACCGGAAGTCTAGAAAATGCCTTTGCTCTGCGCAATTTAGCGCAGAGCAAAGGAGAAAATCGGAGCATGAACTGATCCGATGCTCAAGTCAGGTGGGCTGCCTGGATGAAAATGGAGGTATGTCCGGGTTCAGCTCTGAACCCGGACAACCCCTTTAACACTTCACTCACATGCAGTGGATTTCTCCATTTTACATTAGGGAGCATGCTGCAGATTTTCACATAAGAATCTGGTCATGAATTTACTGATGATATTGCCCTTTGGAATGCAAATGGTTAAATCTCTGGCAAAATCCCCGTAGTACATGGTGTATGCGCCTAAACTCACTAATGCCCTTCTGATATATTTACAGCAGTAAACACAGTTCATACTACTCCTTAAAGTACTAGAAAATGCTGTGGTTATTATATAAAGTGTGAATGTGTCATTTATATGGTGTGAGCATTTCCTGAATACGGCAGAGATAAATTTGTGAAATGTGCTAAATTTCTGTATAATCACCCAATGCGAGAACTTCAAACACTCCTATGCTCTATCTGTGGGCAGCATGGTATGTAGCATGAGAAGCTGAGCAGATGACATGTAGATTGGTGGGGAAAGAATCGGTATAATAAGAAATGTATTCATCTAAATCCTTTTTCCTACTGGGTTAAGGAGCCCATTGGCAGACCGACTCAGTGACAGCAAGAACACTCACATACAGAAAGTAGTCAATGGCGAGCAGAGATATAAACGACAATTTTTAACATTTTCTTTAGGATTGTTGTAATGCAGGAGAAAAAACGTCCCACTAGATACTGTAACTACACTGCTTGTAATAATAATCAATAATGCTGACAATTGAGCAGGCAAATCAATTCATTTAATGTATTTCTTCTACACCATCTATGTTTATTTCATAAGAAGAGATATATCAATGAAACAAAATCCTAACAGGATAACTAAATATGGATCCTAATATCTGCAAGTCATGATAGAATGCACATTTACGCAAATTTAGATTTATTTTGTAAGAGCAACAATGATAAAAAATGTCATCAATCAACTACCTGACATGTAACCATGTTTACATACATTATCAAGATTTCATGCATAGTGATAACATGGTAATTTGATGGCTCAGGGTTCCAATTCACTCATTTCTTCTGTGTATTTTGTTTTAATTTGCTACTCCATTAAAAGGACATGTGCCATTTATCATTGTAGACTCCTGGTTAATTACTTTTCACAAAAACACGTGAGAGGGCACAGAAATAAAAACCCATATTCTGCTTTCCAGCCAAGAATAATTGCTTGCTAATGTTTACCATTCTGAGGTCAATCCGCCAATCTTTAGTCAAACATTAGTGTGCGGTAATTAGCAAGGATGCTATGGAAGATTACACAGCTCATATTTAGGCATGTTACTGTCAAATCGCTGTTTGTGTGGAACTTGTATGTACGGTTATTAATACAAATAAATAAAGCCATGGTTTTTATAGGCTGAATGCATCTAAAATGAAGCAACTTTCTCCCTAGGCTTGATAAAAAATGTCCTATGATTTTCTTTCTACATCTCCTATGCAAACCTATGAGTTTCCATAGCAACAGACAACAAACAAAACTTGTGTAGTCTGATACTGCCAATACAGTCTTACATCTGTTCCCTGCTTCTTGCTACTTACATCTGAAGGTGTATTCCGGTTACAACAGGTTATTTTCTATAAACTAGACAGGGGATAACTGTTAGTATGGCTAGATTGGTGAGGTTCAAGCGCTGGAATCCCTACTGATTATGAGAAAGAAAGTACCTGATTCCCAAAGTCCACCAAGCACTGTACTTGGGTATCTCCTTAGTCCCATAGAGATGAATGGAGTGACCATCCAAGGATAACATGCTGTTACTTCTTAACCAAAACTTCTCTAACTGATAACACAGCACCCTTGCTTCTCCCACCCCCGCTGCTATAACCCACCACCTGGCAGTCAGTTTTGACAGAAGTGATTACATGCGCCTCAAGCCTTTTGTTTCAGACCAGAGGTTGTGGAACAACTGTGCCAAGCAACTGGTTTAACCAAACCCTAAGGGTGTTATTCCGGCTCTTCCCTGGTTTTCACCCTTTAACCCCTGTACAGGGGTTCACTGCAGGGGAGAAACCGGACTATTACCTCCTGAGATGTTCCCTATGTACTTGGCAGCTGACCCCCTGGAATTGGGAACTCGAGTGCACACACTAGACTAACTAAATAACTAAAACTAATGAGCAGGCTAACACAATATAGTAGAAAGTCAGACATGACCACTGACATACAGACTGGAAAGGACTGGACAGATACTGATACTGTTGCTCAGCAAAGGATCACCAGTCAGAACATATAGATGGGCACAATAGCCCTAAAACACAAGCAAGTGCACACAGAAAGAGGCAATAACCTTTGCAAAAGACAAAGACCCGAGTCAAGGCACACAGATACACACAGTAAGAAAGAGACTTTAACCCCTGCCATACCGAACAGGGAAGAGATACAAAGCACAAAGGTAGCATTCAAGAAACAAAGACTGCGCCCGGGAAAAGTGGCACAAGTGAACTGCCATACCGAGAAATGGCACTAATTTACAACCACAAGTACCTGGTGGGAGTGCAAGGAACAGTGGCAAATGTGAACAGTCATACTGAAAAAGAGTTAATTACTCTAACAGTAATTGGATTTTCCAATAGCCTCCACAACGGCACTGACAGGAGGGTGTCCTCTCCCCATGAACAACAAACAACATAGAAGCTCAAGTTTTAAAAGCCTCCTCCCCTTACCTAATTCAGTTAATAACAGAGTACACGGTAGTGATGCAAGAAAAAACATAATATTCATTCAACCAGAATACAAGAAATTAACATAGCATTATAAATTTAAGAAAAACAAAAATTAAGGATGGGAAACCCCACAGTGCCGTTGTGGAGGCTATTGGAAAATCCAATTACTGGTAAGAGTAATTAACTCTTTTCCCCAGCGCCTCCGCAACGGCACTGACAGGAGGATTAACAGAGGAACTAATTAGCGTGGGACCACTGCAGAAAGAATTCTGCGCCCAAATGACAAATCCTGGTTATGGATGACATCTAACTTATAGTGGTTGATAAAAGTCATTGGGTTTGCCCAAGCAGCTGCTCAGCAGATCTGTTCAATCGAAATAGCAGCATTTTCTGCCCAAGAAGTCGTCAAAGCCCGTGTCGAGTGGGCCTTGAGAACCTTCAGAGGATCTAGGTTCTTTTGAGCATAACCAAAAGAAATTGTCTATTTTATCCATCTTGCAATGGTAGCCTTGCTGGATGCCAGACCCCTATTGGGCCCCTGAAATTGGAGAAGGAGACGGTCCGATTTTCTAATTTGCTCAGAGATTTTTAGATAAGTGAGCACACAACGTCTCACATCCAGGTTATGGAATTCTCTTTCTAGATTTATTGAAGGTTAAATCTGGATACAACCTTCGGGAGAAAGGACAGAAAATGTTTTAAGCTTATCCTGTCGCCCAGGATCCTGAGATATGGAGGACGGCAAGAGAAGGCCTGTATTTCCCCCACTCTTCTTGCTGTTGTTATGGCCAGAGGGAAGGTGGTTTTTAAAGTCAGGAGCTTGAGGGAAATGTCTTCAATGGGCTCAAACGGAGCATCTATCAGTACAGTAATGGCTAGGTTCAAGTCACAGGGTGGGATGGTAGAGCGTATTCTGGGGGAATTTTTGATTGCTCCCTTGAAGAATCGCTTGAGAGGATGATCCGATAACTTAGCATCCAGAAAAACTGCTAAGGCAGAGACCTGTACTTTAAGAGTGGATGGTTTAAGACCTTTGTCCAAATCTGCTTGCAGGAACTCCAGAATAATAGGGATATCTTCAAGAGAATTCTGCTGGATCATGTCACTGGTAAACAAGAGGAAGGCTTTCCACGTTCTAAGATAGATGTTAGAGGCTATAACTTTACAGATTTTTAATAAGGTGACCCATTCTCCCTCTTTTAGAGTTTGCCTGCTGTGGAAATCGGCCACCACATTGCTGCTTCCTTTCAGATCTACTGTGAGTTATGGAGAAAAGGTGTTTTTCTGCCCAAAGGAAAATTTCTCTTGTTGCTGCGGCCACAGATTTGATCCAGGTACCTCCTAGCCTGTTTAAGTAAGTGACTGTCGTATTGTCTGAAAGGATTTTGATATGACCGAGAGATGTGCTTGAATGTAGGGCTAAAAGAACTTCATAAACCGCCCTCAGTTCTCTTAGATTTGACGAGGCGTTTGACATGGAATCGTTCCAGATTCCTTGAACTATTAAGTCTCCCGCATGACCTCCCCAACCACGACTGCTGACATCTGTAGTAACCAACCACTTATTTTCTTGACGCCAGTAGACTCCTGTTTAAAGATTCCTTCTTATTTTCCACCAGGCTAGGGAGTGGTTTACATAAAGTGGAATAGATACCTTCTTGTCCGGAGAAATTTTGTTGCCATCCCAAGACGCCAGAAGGCCTGCAGAATTCTGGTGTGACTCTATGCCCAACTACCTGCAGGTATTGAATATGTTAGAATCCCTAAGACTGTCATGACATTTCTGATAGTAGAGGTTTTTAGTCCGCAAAATTGATTTACCTATCCCCTTCACATGGGATGGAACATAGATTTTTTTTTTAACCTGCATCACCTGACCAAGAAAGGAATCATATGGCCCTGCGGGTGGCGTTGGAGATAGCGGCTGATCTTGCTGATATAGCCTCATTAAATCTGCCGAGGTGTCAGCTAGAAAGTTTGAGGTTTGTTTGAGCATTGGCAATGAAGCTAGAATCTCTTCCCTTTGGGTACCTGCAGCTAGATCTTCTAGCCGGCTGAGACATACCGACAGGGATATAGCGGTACATATAGATGAAATGCTCAGTCTGAAGATAGTTGCATTTGTCTTCCAGGGCTTTTTGAGCAAATTTTCAAATCTTTTATCGAATGGGTCACAAAGTAACCCCATGTCTTCAAACTGAAGAGAGGATTTTTTAGAAATCCGTGCCACTGGCACACCAATTTTGAGTCCGAAAATAGATATTTTCTCTTGAAAGTGTTTGTAATAGGAGCTCTTTTTGTAGGGTTTTTTCATTCTTTACATTATTATGAATCGAAAAGACACGTCTATTTTTCTTCCCTAGAAGCTACATCAGAAGCAATCTCCCATTCATCCAACCCCAACCCGTATAACTGGGAACTATGGGATTTTTGAGATGTAGAGGACTGCGGAGAAGAAGGAGGTAACCTAGACTCCACCGCTACATATCATACGTAAAGACATGCATGGAGTCTAAGAAAGAGGGAGATTCTTCAGCCACAACCTTTTTGATTTAGATGTAAATGACTTCCTGCAGATAGCACATTTCTTGCAACCAGAATCAGCCCCAGGTGCCTTGGAGGTGGAGGTGTCTCTTCCATATAAACAATTAAAATTAAATATAAAAGTAGGGTCCAGAAAAAATCTTCTCAAAGGGAATTGACACCAGCACCACGCACCCAAGGTGGATCATAGGGAAAACCATCACCCCTACACCACTATCTGCCCAAGTCAGGAGTGGAGGCTTACCGGGCTGAGGGCGATTGAGCCAACGTCAACCAAAGGCTTACGGGCAGTATCCAGATCTGTAGGAGCTGACATAGTGAGGAAGGAACAGCAGATGTCACTGCTCCAAGTTCCCAGCTTTCTCTTTATGCTTCCGGCATCAGCGTGACGTCTGTGACTTCATGATGCTCCATACAAATGGGACGTCGTTACATCATGACGCACACATCGCCCGCAACCTGAAATGAGACTCCCCAATGCGCTAAGGGGAGTCTCCACTTACTGGAGTGCCGCGACAACTCTGCCATACTCTGTCCATAAGGGAGTATGCAGACCGGAGCCCGGGCTGCCTTCTACTGGGCTTATGCCAAGGTACAGGGGTAAGGGAGGCAGCACGTGCCCGAAGCCCCTGTCCCTTGCAACGGCCCTCTCATCTAGTGGGGAAGAGACCAGGTCGTGCGTCTTCTTATCCTGCACTTGTAAAAAACACAGGAGGAGCTTCCACGCCACCCGCAATAGGAAACAACATTGAATTAAGTAAGGGGAGGAGGCCCTTTTAAAGCTTGATCTTCTGTATGGCTTCCTGTCCAAGGGGCGGGGACACCCTTCTGTCAGTGCCGTTGGGGAGGGGCCGGAGAAAATTACTCAACACACCCACAAATACTCGACACAAATACAAAAGGAACAGTGAAACCAGTAAAACACCATTGTGACACCAATTCTCTGGATCATTAACATAAATACATTTTTTGCTTATTTCTACTGGATTGAAGATACAAATTTTAAAATACATTTTTTATTATGTTAGCATGGCTTATGACCAATGGGTGAAGCCCTTGCTAGCGATGTACCAGTAGAAAAAGAAGCCCTGTTTTGAACACAGCGGAGTCATTGTTCTTCATAGGGAACTAAAAATTACTTCTGGATCTCCACTGCCAAGAAAATCCTCTTTTGAATAGACTGGCCTCTACACATCTTCGGCCCATCCAGCACCAGTTCTAAACGTAAGCATAACCAGGCGTAGAAAATAATGAATGAGACAGGCCTGCCGGCCCTTCCTCGCCCTCTTTTTTAGACCTGGCGTGAGCAAAGAAAAGTCGCAGATTGCGGCACTACTAACAGTCATGCCGCAATCTGCACCTGAAATTCACCTAATATAGGCATATTTCAGGTTAATAAAAGACCCCCTTAGTTTTCTTGGTAATCTGCCCTTTACATAAATATACACTCTGAAGGAAAATTGTATACAAAACTAATGACTGTTTGAATGTTTTGGTTCCCTAAACTATCTTTGTTAAAAAGAATACAAAATAAAAGATGCAATATCCTGCCATTTACCTCCATTCATATATTAGTAAAATGCAGATGCAATACCCGGAACAGCCGCTATGAAGAATATGATAGTCGGAGTACAAACATCAAACAGAGTGTACAGAGAGTACCACAGGCCCTTTACACAACACCCAGTAGGCTGCCGAGAGTCGGCCCTAACCCATCTAATAATGATGTCCTGTCCTAAGGATAAACACTTAATATTAGAAATGTTCCCATGTGCAAGTCTGGAGTGAATTTGTCTTGGCAGATTTGTATGTCAAATCTGCATCTTTGCCCAGTAGCAGCAAATTGGATGATATTTAAAAATAAATCATCCACACACTGTGTAGTGTTGGAAATGGCACATAACTTGACATACATTGTGGATATTAAATCCGTAGCATGTCCATGTATTGTATCTGCAACAGATTCTACCATCTGCATGTACTTTAGGTGTCGCCAGTGGTCTGTGAAAAGCCAAACTGTACAGTACAGCCATCTTGACCAAAATAGGTTGAAAGTATAAAAGGGAAGAAGACAACACGGTAGAGGGGGGGAGGGAGCATGGAGCGACAACACAGGGGGGACCACACGGTGACAACACTGGGGGGAGCACATGAGATTACTCACATTAATGGCAGAATTCCGGATATCTAAAGCATAGTTTTCCTCCCCTGGATGGACCTGCAACTGCAGATATTTAATGATGTCTTCATTTTTAATTCCCAAAACAGAAAGTCCATGTAATGCTTTCCCTTCATGTTTCAGAAGATCCAAGATACTGTTAAGAGTGACATAAGACATGGATACGTAAACTACTTACAAAAGTGGACCGGCACACAAAATAATGTTAATATGTATTATGAAGTAATAAGGTTTTCTAATAACATAGTACACACAGTAGCTCCAATTGACCAAGGCACTTTAATTGACAAAAAATTCCATCTCCTTAATGGTATTCTCAGAGAGTCATTTACTGGGAGCACATTTAGAAATGAATATGTTTACACACACAGACTGATACTATGTAGGTCTTCTCAGATCCACCAATTTGCTGTGAGGTCTTACAGGGTTTGTCCAGCAGGGAAACATTTTAGGCAAAAGTTTCAGGATGGGTTAAAAAAAAAATAATAAAAGAGAGAGGATACTCATTTTACCAGTCAATCCTGTTCCACCAATTACTGTGTTCCTGTTGGTCCGCCACGATACAAAGGAAATGCTAGGAAACACCCACTTAGCCAATCGGTGGCTGAGTTGATTCACTGTTGCAGCCAGTGATAGGCTGAGAGGGCATTTATTGTGTGTCGAGACAAGGCCAGGAAGTAGAGACCAAAACGGACAAGACATGCATTAAATCGGGACCGACAGGGGATCAGTGCAGTGTGCATCCTCTCTTTTATTTTTTAACCTGCTCTGGACACTTTACCAAGAAAAAAATCCAAGCTCAATACCCTCTTTAAGGCCTCATGGACACAGTAAAGATTTTATCAGTTCAGGGTAATTTAAAAAGAATGGTAAAAAAAGTATAGCCTCAGTATTCATAACTGAGAGAACATAACACAAAGTTATTAACACGAATCACATTATCTATCCAAGTTTTATTTCTACACTGCAAATGTTTGAAGTGAGCTCCATTGGTGACATCGCAGATGTATAGGCAGTACTCCAGTTATGTCCAAGCGCAAGCAATCATATTCTGGGATATGGACTCCACTTTTTCAGTGATGTGTTATCTGAGGTCATTCAGATCCCGTGGCTGGGGAGGATAGAGGGGCAGATACACTGACTTCATGATGTAGTCGCACAGAAAGAAGTATCGGGGTAATCTGGTGATTGTGGAGACCAGCGCAACACTGGTGAACTGTTTATTCTGGTACAGTCAGATGCAACGTTCTGCTAGAGTTTTATTCAGGTATCAGCAAACATCCGATTGGAAATGAGGAGAAGCATCATCCTGCTACGTTTGCCATAAGCCATTCCCTTAAGATTGCCAGATTGGAGTGGCCAGTGACAGTATCCTTGACAAAAAAGAAGGGACCACAGACTTTGTGCCAACTCATTGTACATAAAACATTTGGGAGTCCCTCATGTGCTTGATAAGGGCACATGGGTTTCTGAGCCCCAGATTCTAACACTCTGGTGATTGAGATGTTCTATCATTTGTAAATCGGACATATGGACGCCAACCCCCATTTAGTCCACATTCGTATGTCAGTTCCAAAAGTTACAGAACATGTCCTATACTGGTCCACAAAATTAGGTCAATGGATACGCAAAAAATGTGGATGGCACATAGACGATGTCCATATTTTGTGGATCAACAGTATTTAGACTTCAAAATACATAAGGTCATGTGCAAGAGGCCTTAAACTAACCTGTACACAAATGGGCAGATTCATGAAAACTGTCTTTGCTGCCCATAGCAGTCAGGCTACAACACAGCTTTCATTTTTCAAGAGCAGAACTTGGTTACCTTAGCTATAGGCCCTATAAACTCTACAATCTTTTTGAATCACCCTATATTTTGAAGACAACATAAGTAGTGAATGGAGTGAAGAAAGACACACCATTATTTCCATTATAATTCCCCCATTTTTACTTACCAAATCTACAAGATCTGAATGAGGCCTAGCGGTGTTTAATCTTTTGTAAATTAAGTTTAATCATTGTAGAGCAATTAATAACTATCATTGCATCTCTGTTCTTCATAATTTTAATATCTCTGCTTACTATTAGGGAACAAAAACATTAGGTACAGAAGACCTAACCTAATAATCATTCTTGGGGTTCATGCCTCAGGAGCCATCTGTTGACTGGAGTGGTGAGGAGCACGAGAGTATGAATCCTTGAGAAGGAGATACAGGCTAGTGGCCTTCCTTTAATATTCCAGGAAAAACCCCATTAAGTGCCTACTTTTTACAGCACCAGTTTAACGAATGGAGGGGCTACACCTTTTCTGGGAAGCGTGGAGAAATAACCTGGTACCAGTGTATAGATGTATAATCTATTTATTGTATTCCACACATAAAATAGCAAATATCCAAATTCCCTTTATACCGTATTTGGCAGATATCCAAATTCCCTATATAGCATATATCAACTCAGTGCATCATACATAACTCTGTCCAGTACGGTAAATAGGGAATATGCTATATATGATATATGTATGATGCACTGAGTTGATATATGCTATATAGGGAATTTGGATATCTGCCAAATACGGTATAAAGGGAATTTGGATATTTGCTATTTTATATGTGGAATACAATAAATAGATTATACATCTATACATTGGTACCAGGTGATTTCTCCACGCTTCCCAGAAAAGGTGTAGCCCCTCCATTCATTAAACTAGTTTCTCCTATACATTTTTGGCTTTAAGGGTGAGCCTTGGAGGTGAGCACCCTAGTCCTCTGACCTACCAGGAGTAGCCACCCAGGCACTCTTTTACAGCACCAGCCTGCAATAGCTAGCTTCCAAATGCTGGGAAACTATAGGGTATGCTGGGACATATTGTTTCCCAAAAGATGGAGAGAGAATTTTATGTGAACAGTAACTACACTGCTACTGGAAAATAAAAATAATGATGTTTCATCCCCGTACTGAGTGGTAACAAATACAACTGCGCGTACAAGCAACATTACATGTCCGGAGTCCACAGTATTGTGGGTCAACCATACTGTATGTAGAATCCTAAATACTTGTTAACTACATGCAACAATACAAGTCTTACCTGAAGGAATTATGAGCATCAAGATCAATTTGAAGACCATTGATATATAGGCTTGCATCTCCAGGCTGGATTCCATATGTGTCAGATAAATGCTTTTAGTAAAAAAGAAAAAGAAAAACCTATACAGTGTTTCTAAGGCTTAGCATTTTCATATGTTACATGCACATATAGCAAAAATCAGCCTGGCTGGGCCTGGACTGTAAACCCAAGCATACCACGCTTAAAAATCAAACAGCCATAAAACCATTGATTATCTCATCACAATGGCACGTGCCAAGCATTCTGATATTTTAAGCAGCAACTAAACAGTCAATTCATAAAGATGAAGTGCTGAAAGTGGAAGGATGGGCATTAAAATGTAGCAATATTTGTGGCCATCATGTTACAGAGCAGCTGAGCAGATTTATATATAGTTTTAGGGGAAAAGATTCAGTAAATTTGTAAACTATATTCCTCATTCTGAGCTCAATAGACATATGGGTGGTCCTATCAGTGATTGAGAACCCTGTCTGTGTACACACTTATACAAGGAAGGTTGCCGATCACTAATAGGACCACCCATATGGCTATTGAGCTCAGAATGAGCAAAGATTTAAATGCATAAATTACAGGTTTTGCTGAATATTTCCCATAATACTACATATGAGTCTGCTCAGCATCTCCTGCTCTATAACATACTGCCTGCAGGTTGCACTGCATTTTCATGGTAACTGGTTCAGGTTAAGAGACTATGACAAGGGTCAAATTGTGACAGTCAGAACATCTCAAAAATAGTATGTCTTGTGGAGCTTTTCTACTATGCCTTTACCAAAGGTGGTCCAAGGAAGAACAACCAGCGAACTGGTATCAGGATCAAGGGCATTGAAGGCTCACATGGGGAGAGCAGGCTAGCCCATCTGGCCCAATCCCACTGAGCAGGCTAGCCCATCTGGCCCAATCACACTGAGCAGGCTAGCCCATCTGGCCCGATCCCACTGAGAAGCTACTGTATTGCATCCTGGCATTTATGTAGATGTTACTTTGACGCATACCTTACCACTTACCTAAACATTGTTTGCGGACCTGTTCATGGTAATAGTAATACCTAATGGCAGTGGCCTCTCCTAGATGGGGACCTCACTAGGTTTTGTTATGGACCCTATGAAACCCTAATCTAAGGCTGCATTACCACAATGCAGTTCTGGTACAGTTGTTGATCTGGAGGGACAGGAACAAGTATTTTGTTTTCTAGTTTTGCGAGGAAAAAGAAATAGCTTAAAAGACTGCGCCAAAACAGTATAAAAGATACTTCAGAGAAACCCTGTTGTCTGAGTCATATGTGCAAAAACCTATGATAATTTAAAACTATTTTAATGACTGATATCACCAAGGCATTATTTAAAAGGACCACTCCGGGGAACAAATGTCCTTTGCATAATACTGAGTAATAGAGTGCCATCCTGCATACAAAAACTTCAAAACTGTATTTAGATCGCTATTTCACCTGTTTACAAACCAATGAGGGCAGTGCCAGAACGTTGGCGCATCGGATGTCAGATCGCTAGGTGCTGTATTGTCGGCGGAGTTTACGTGCTCTCGCTCCATGAGACATATTCCCTCCCCTATGAGACTAACTTCAGACTCGGCTGACCACGGTTACTCACAAGATGTGTACAAGACAATAAAACTTCATTTTGTCTTGAGGCTACTTTAAACTACATTTCTGCAAAGTCCACAAAAAAAATATATATATATATTGCCTTGAGCAGTCCTGGGGATAGGTTGCTTTCCACTGTTCAGAGTGTGAACATGACAACATTTGGATACACACAATACAGATATAAGGAACTATACAAGAATTCATAAAACAACGGCTGCTTTACAGAAAAAAGATTCTTCATAACAATATGACAAGTAATATCCCAAGAGAAACTGTACTAAGAAAAATAAGCTAATGATGTAGAACAAAGCCCATTAATACTCGTTAGAGCCCCTGCATTGTAACACTCATTTGACTACTGTCCATGGCGAGATATAAGGGGGAATGCAAATTCAACAAACTATTCTTTTTTTTTTTTTCTAATAATCTAGGCCTGAATTTCACATGCTACTGTGCAGACCGAATACTATTTTGCCTAAACCCAATCATCATAATTTTTTCTACTTTTAACACCTTTGTCATCCCTTTCCCTGTGCTGCATTTTGGTGCTCGGCTTTCATTATCTCAAATGGGAATGATTCCGTTCTGCACAGCTGGAGCTGCCATCCCCTGCTGCTAGATGGATGGACTATAGGAACTATGTCGCCAATGCCAATTTAATGCCTGCAAAGACTATGGTTTAGAAAGTTTCAGTGCTATACACTTGGGGGAGCCGAATGTAAAACATGACAACGGTCGTCATAAGGGCTTCTGTCCACCCCGAATCCGTTTAATTATCTTCTCAGTGCGGTTATTTGCACATCTTAAGGCTTCCAGCATGTGGAGTGTATGTGGTGCAGGACTGCTTTGCCATGGGGAAATATAACACTCATATAATGTCCATCATCTGGGGCTTTAAACAATGCAGATTTATTCTGAAATGAAGCAAGCCTAACATAAACAGCCAAACTGATTATATTAAGTGTCACATCATCTATAAGAGTATATACTTACAGCTTACCCGCTTATGGCTGTGGGTTTACAAACAGAATATTCGCACAGATTTTAGCGATGATTACTCTGCATTTTCACCCCAAATTCATATGAAAACCTCATTACTTGCAGATTTGATGTGGATTTGCCACAGATCTCACCCTTTGCACTGCTAAGGGTGAAATCTGTACAGAAGAAAATTAATAAATGAATAATAATAAAAAAAAAAAGAAAAAAAAATAATCACACAAACAATTGACATGCTATGGATTTTTAAATCCTCACGGCAGGTCAACTTCTACGTGGAAGAAAAAAATTAAGGTATTTTATTACACAGCGTTTATTCTGCACGAAAAACTGAGCGTAATCCGCAATGCGTGAAAATACCCTTAGGGTACCTGCACATAGTGCAGATCTGTTTGTAGAAAATCTGCATCAAAACCGCACAAAAAACGTACTTAAATTCGCTCCAGTTATCACGGATTAGGAATATATATATTTTTTATGCATTTTTGGTGGTGGTTTTTGGTGTAGATTTTCTGTTTATATTAACAACCCCACTGAAGTCAATGGAAAAACCACTCTACAAAAAGGTGTGGAACGGCAGAAACAATAGACATACTGCACATTAGGTCAATTTCTGCACTGAAGAAAAAAGTAAACTGTACATGAGATTTGACAAATTTCATTTATTTAGCTGGTACTCTGTTACACTGCAGTTTTTCCGCATGAAAATCCTTGCGGAAAAAACGCCGTATACCGCATCGTGTGCAGTTAACCTTGAAGTTCATCCTTGCTTATTCTCTGTTCTGTGCTCTGACATTTACAATATACAAACATTTACAATGACTGCAACACACCTTCTGATTCTCCTCAATTTCTTTTCTCATCTCCTGATTTAGTGCAATTCTTGTTAAAGACCTTCATAAAAAGAAAAAAATAAGGATATAAAAGGGGTGATAGGAACACATCTCCTGGATAGATACAACATGCTTAGATAATACTGGAGAAAAAGAAAAAACTAGACTCAACAGGAAAATCTGTTTGATTTTACAGAGACAGGAGGCAAGAGATATACAGTATCCTGGTATAATTAAATCCAGTGATTAATGTAAAACAATGAAAATTAGAGAGATCATATAGTACAAGACAATCTCTAACAAAGCTAGACCCAGCCCTGTACCTCACATAGGTCCAGAGAGCTCCCAGTTAATTGCTCCAATTGCACTGCATGCATGTTGGTACCTGCATTCCCTGAATTTAATGGAGGCCATTTTGGCACCAAAAAAGATAAAAAGCAGAGGGTGCCCAGCATGCATGTGGAACCTGCACTCCCAAAATTTTATGGTGGCCGTTATGGCACATAACAGGTAGCATTTACTGTTAGGTTCCTGTTTTACAGAGATCGCCTTGACGTGTGGCACGGGCCCAAATGATTTTGTACAACATGTTTTTGCCAAGAAGCTCAAATTTACAAAATAAGCATAGCATTAGCACCAGAATACTTTCTATTACTATGACACTATTGTACTTTAACTGGTTTGCAGAGTGCTGTTGCATTGAATTTTTTTCTTTGTGTTTCTAGCCTTGGCAGAGTGTGCCTGCACATTGGCATGTGCTGACTGACCCCCTTTTTTCTTTGCAGTTTGTACCGGAGGTGTGGCTGACTCCATTTAGTCTTGCACCCCTGACCAGCCTGTCTGCCCCATAGGCCGATTTTAATTAGTATAAAGTATAAAGCTGCAGCCTGCTTTCCCTGCACCCACTGGAAGCCTCTTGGCACCAGGAGAGGTAAAGAGTGGACTCTCATTGCATTCATTGGAGGCCATCTGGAACCAGGAGATGTATGGAGTGGGCTCGGCATGTATGTTGGTACCTGCACGCCCTGAATTTAATGGAGGCCATTTTGGCACCAAAAATTATGAAAAGCAAAGTGGACCCAGCATGCATGTGGAACCTGCACGCCCTGAATTTTATGGTGGCCGTTATGGCATATAACAGGTAGAATTTAGTCTTAGGTTCCCGTCTTACAGAGATCGCCTTGACATTTGGTAGATGGGCCCAAATAATTTTGTACAAAATTGTATTTGCCAAGAATCTCAAATTTACTAAATAAGTGTACTTTATTTGGTTTGCAGAGTGCTGTTGCATTGTATTTTTTTTTCATTATATTACATTTGGAATATTTATTTACTGTATTCCATTTCCTAATACCATCTTTAGCATGGGTTGAAAGGTTAACTTTACTTAGTTTCTTTTTTACTTCTAGATTTCAATCAGGCTGGTCTCGTTTGTGACAAAGAATAAGCACTGGTTTATAGCACTGGACAGACAGTCTTTTAGGACATACAATTTTGCACCCTGAAATCAATGGGCTACCCATCAAATACACATTTATTCTCATTCCTATAGAGGTAATGCTACTTATACAGAAGTCAATGTACGCACGTAGGAGGCTCTGTTACATTTTCTATTCAGACAAATGAAGCCTTAAAAATAATCCTTAAAAAAAACTCCCCAAAGTAACTGCTGTAGTTGCTGTGCACTAGCTATAAGCGGGCCTGTCCATAGATAATAATTATAGCTCATATATTACTGTATATTACCCAGGAACACACATCATATCACTTTAACATTAGAGTAATCACACAAGGGAAGAAAAAGCTTTTTTCTCTGTCTGGGTTGTTTATCATATTTATTCTGCAAAAACTGGCAGACTGCATGAATAACTCATACTCGGCTCTATTTAGGATTCACACAGTGCCTATTTCCTCCAGGACTCGCACTGTTAGCAGTATTGTCAGATTGTATCACCTACTTTATGCACTTTAGTACAAGAGACAATGGAATACTTTGCTGCTAGTCTCTGCAGCCCAGAAGTGGCTGTGTGCAAATGGCCTCCCAATTCACACCCGTGAAAGGACCTTGAAGACGGAAAGTCAAGTAAAGGTTGGGCACTAACTGCATTAAAGCAAAAGACTTCCTCGCTCCTATACGGGTTGTCAGAGTTAAATAAAACCTTGGGCAGACCCTGTACATGTGGTTAAATAACAAAAGAATCAAAGAATCGATACTCGCCCCTTTTCTGCCCGGCTTCTTCCTGCGCTGCCCTCTGGTCTTCCCGCTGCAGTGGTGACATTTCATGCACACAGTCGGCTCCTCTGGAAATCAAGGTTCCCTTATACTGATTGTAATCTCTTGCGGGCAGGGTCCTCTACCCTCTGTCTGATAATAGTTTCTTGTTTATTGTATTTTATATTTGTGTAACCCTGCCTGGATGTACAGCGCCATGGAATTAATAGCGCTTTAAAATAAATAATAATAATAATAATAATAATTGGCTGCACTCGAGACTTGTGTGCACGGAATATGACATCACCAGTGGGGAGGACCAGAGTTCAGCTCTGGAAACTGCGAGGAGAAAAAGGGAGAGCATAGATTCTTTTGTTATTTTTACCACATTTACAGGGGGTTTCACTCAAGGCCCTTTCAATATTTCTGGCATTCAATGTCATTTAGGGCAGGTTTTTGGTAAAGGTTTTCTGTACATTTGCGTTTTTATGGCGTTTTTTGCACAGCAGTTTTTTTTTTTTTTTTTAAAAACACCAGCTCCAGCTATCCACTGAAACTCTATGGGAAATCTTGAAGGCAAGACACACAAACATTTTTTTTGCTACTGCTGTTTTTTTTGTTAATTAGGTGGCACTTTTTCTTGCGATTATCATTTTTACACCACTTTCCCTATAGGCGAAAAAATCCATGAAAAAAAATGCCAACATACTGTTTGCAAAATACACATGCCGTTGTCCTTACGTTTTTACAGGCCAAAAATACGCCACTGCAAATTTGTGTGTGTAGGGACCTTTACAGACATTCAGAAAATAGCTGATACAAAAGTTTAGCAGCCATGTCATTCACATACATCAGCCAGATCAGCAGTACCCATCTAATAGAGAAAGACTGCAATCGTCCGGGGCCTGCTGGAACAGCGCTTTAATTCCTTGTGCCGAACTGTTTACTGCTTGATGAGGTACAATCTAAATTTCATTTAATGGTTACTCATGTTAAATGTGGGCCAATCTTCTACACACATTATCATATAATATAATAAAACTAAGGACTCATTTTGGAGTATTCACAATGAAAACTTCCAAACTTCTATCATAATTTCAATTATTTGTGGAAATGTGGCAGAATCTCATTTACAGCTGGTATAAGTATTATCGCCCTATGCTTTTCGACTGCTCTTCTAAAATGAGATAGAAAACAATTTAAAGCAATTCCTATAGCAGGACTATAAACTGACTGCAATAAGTACACTAACAATAATCTATCCATCTACTGTATTATGTTCGGGCTCCGATAAAGGTTTGAGTGGTTCTTTAGCTGTCGGTGCAAAGCCGCCAATGAACCGGGAATTTACTCTGCATTCCAATGCATACATCTATACACAGTGACAGAGAAGACATGCTAAATGCTATAAAACACTCATCTTAAATCTCCACTGAACAAGAGACGGTAGAAAAGACAATTAAGGTCAAATGCAGTAAATTGAAAGAACCAAAATGTCATCACAAATGGTTTTACCGAGTACATTTACATTTATTGGCCTACAAAAAATTTTAACTATGAGGAATATGCAGCTGTAAAGAAAGGAGGAGACAGATTATACACAGAATTATTGTTTGCAAAAGCAGCAAGGACACAGGTCATAAAATTCTCAATTTTGACTGAATGAAATGCCAGGGTCATTCTACTGGCTCTATAAAGCATCAACAGCAAACAAGCCAATGGATTCTAAACAAAAAGATACCACTGTATCCCAACACATATCTACAGGGCATATTAAAGAGAGCTAAATTAAAGGGGTTGTCCCTGTTTTCACCCATTTCATGCTCAGATGCTCTCTTTGCCCTCTGCTGAATCGCGAAGGGCAAATGCTTTTTTCTGGAGATCCGGTGATGTACCAGGCTCTCCATGCCTTCTGAAATAGGAGTGAGCCCTGTGATGTCACCGGCACTAATGGGCGGGCTTTAGCGGTGCCCTAGCCTGTATGCTCATATCAGAGGGCTTGCCTGGGTGAAGACGGGGATGTCCAGGTTCCACTCTAAACCTTGACAACCCATCCATATAAAGATGTAACTTCATTGTATAAAATCCACAGGATTTTGCTGTGGATTCCATCTACTGTATGCATTACAAATGGTCAAATCCATGGTGGAAATCTGCAGTAAATGTTGATATCCTAAAAATGTTTAAACTATACATAAATTTCTTGTCCACTTTGCTAGCGCTGTAAACACTGCAGATATTCACCCACCATTCTACAGAGGAAAATCCATAAGGTATCTGTCCTGTGTGTACATAACCTAAAAGTAAAAACAATATAGGTCTACAACCAGGCTCGGACTGGCCCACCGGGAAGCCGGTGAAATGCCCAGTGGGCCCCTTGCCTGTCTGCTTATACTACAGCCAGAGCCACCAGCAGGGCAGTTACTATCAGGGCTGTGGAGTCGGAGTCGAGGAGTCGGGCAATTTTGAGTACCTGGAGTCGGAAAAAAATGAACCGACTCCTACTCAATTTAAATTGGAATAAAAAAGAAAAAGCAAGTTTAAATGTCCCAATTCACAAGAAGTTATAATTAATTACTTCTTTACTGTAAGAATAAAGACCAATGCATGCAGTGCGTCACGTTACCGCAGAACGACCACGTTAAGTGACCGTGAAGAAGCATGCTTTTCATATGCTTCACTATATGGCACGCAACGCACAGTTAAGGAGCGGCAATACTTATACTTTCCATTGTGTTGTGTTCCGCTGTTACAGGGAACGCAACGCCCATGGTTAACCGAGCCTCTCACTGATAACGGAATAAGTAAATATGTTTTTTGAAGGACTAGAGACACATGAATAAGTGAAGGGAATGGATAGTCAATAGTTCAAGACTGAAGCTGTAAACCATTTGTAAAACTGCTGTCATTCAGTAAGGCTATAAAAACTCAGATTGTCAGCTTAAACTTTAAACATGACTATGGGATTCTACTAGGGAAATGTATAAGAATTTATTTACTACAGAGGAGTCGGAAGTACCAAAAACTGAGGAGTCTGAGCATTTATCTACCGACTCCACAGCCCTGGTTACTATACTGTTAGGCAACACTGGCACACATTTTAATTTGGTGAAAAGGGACAGCACAGTACCTTGCAGGGCTTGTTCCTTTCTCCAAAGTAAAAGTTCACGGACCCCACATGAGCAGCCAGAGGAGCCGAGGCAGCAGCAGGAGATAATGGAGACGCTGCACTCTCTGACCTCCTGTGTTACTGTGCCTCCAGTATAAAGTTCAGTTCTCCCACTGGTCCCACTACTCCACACAGCAGCACTGGGGAAGGTTACTGTGGGAGGGAAATTAGAAGAGTCCTGAAGCTGCTGCCCCTGCACATCTTGCACCCCCCTGTTGTTTCCGCCCCTCACAGACCTTTGCCCACCAACTATCTCACCTATACTTTATACAGAGTTCCTAAGAAGTTATGTCTCCCATTAACCCCCCCCCCCCCCCTCTCATCAGTGGCATTTCAAATTTTCTCAGCACCTCACCCGCCACAATAAGATGTCATCTCTCTGGAGGTTATATCAGTTCTGGAGCATTATAAGAGGAGCGGCTGATATCAGTCACATATGATGTTATGTCTCCGGAGGTTATATCAGTGCTGGAGCATTATAAGAGGAGCGGCTGATATCGGTTACATATGATGTCATGTCTCTGGAGGTTATATCAGTGCTGGAGCATTATAAGAGGAGCGGCTGATATCGGTCACATATGATGTCATGTCTCTGGAGGTTATATCAGTGCTGGAGCATTATAAGAGGAGCGGCTGATATCGGTCACATAAGATGTCATCTCTCTGGAGGTTATATCAGTGCTGGAGCATTATAAGAGGAGCGGCTGATATCAGTCACATATGATGTTATGTCTCCGGAGGTTATATCAGTGCTGGAGCATTATAAGAGGAGCGGCTGATATCAGTCACATATGATGTAATGTCTCTGGAGGGTATATCAGTGCTGGAGCATTATAAGAGGAGCGGCTGATATCAGTCACATAAGAGGTCATCTCTCTGGAGGTTATATCAGTTCTGGAGCATTATAAGAGGAGCGGCTGATATCAGTCACATAAGATGTCATCTCTCTGGAGGTTATATCAGTGCTGGAGCATTATAAGAGGAGCGGCTGATATCAGTCACATAAGATGTCATCTCTCTGGAGGTTATATCAGTGCTGGAGCATTATAAGAGGAGCGGCTGATATCAGTCACATATGATGTCATGTCTCTGGAGGTTATATCAGTGCTGGAGCATTATAAGAGGAGCGGCTGATATCGGTTACATATGATGTCATGTCTCTGGAGGTTATATCAGTGCTGGAGCATTATAAGAGGAGCGGCTGATATCGGTCACATATGATGTCATGTCTCTGGAGGTTATATCAGTGCTGGAGCATTATAAGAGGAGCGGCTGATATCGGTCACATATGATGTCATGTCTCTGGAGGTTATATCAGTGCTGGAGCATTATAAGAGGAGCGGCCGATATCAGTCACATATGATGTAATGTCTCTGGAGGGTATATCAGTGCTGGAGCATTATAAGAGGAGCGGCTGATATCAGTCACATAAGAGGTCATCTCTCTGGAGGTTATATCAGTTCTGGAGCATTATAAGAGGAGCGGCTGATATCAGTCACATAAGATGTCATCTCTCTGGAGGTTATATCAGTGCTGGAGCATTATAAGAGGAGCGGCTGATATCAGTCACATAAGATGTCATCTCTCTGGAGGTTATATCAGTGCTGGAGCATTATAAGAGGAGCGGCTGATATCAGTCACATATGATGTCATGTCTCTGGAGGTTATATCAGTGCTGGAGCATTATAAGAGGAGCGGCTGATATCAGTCACATAAGAGGTCATCTCTCTGGAGGTTATATCAGTTCTGGAGCATTATAAGAGGAGCGGCCGATATCAGTCACATATGATGTAATGTCTCTGGAGGTTATATCAGTTCTGGAGCATTATAAGAGGAGCAGCTGATATCAGTCACATATGATGTAATGTCTCTGGAGGTTATATCAGTGCTGGAGCATTATAAGAGGAGCGGCTGATATCAGTCACATAAGATGTCATCTCTCTGGAGGTTATATCAGTGCTGGAGCATTATAAGAGGAGCGGCTGATATTGGTCACATATGATGTCATGTCTCTGGAGGTTATATCAGTGCTGGAGCATTATAAGAGGAGCGGCTGATATCAGTCACATAAGATGTCATCTCTCTGGAGGTTATATCAGTGCTGGAGCATTATAAGAGGAGCGGCTGATATCAGTCACATATGATATAATGTCTCTGGAGGTTATATCAGTTCTGGAGCATTATAAGAGGAGCGGCTGATATCAGTCACATATGATGTAATGTGTCTGGAGGTTATATCAGTGCTGGAGCATTATAAGAGGAGCGGCTGATATCAGTCACATAAGATGTCATCTCTCGAGGTTATATCAGTTCTGGAGCATTATAAGAGGAGCGGCTGATATCAGTCACATATGATGTAATGTCTCTGGAGGTTATATCAGTACTGGACTGTTGATATGTCATCAGTATCTGATCGGTGGGGTCCGACACCCGGAACCACTGCCGATCAGCTGTTTGAGAAGGCACCACTGCTCCTGTAAGTGCTGAGCCCATCTGTGCTTTTCCTACGCCATGTGAAGTCACGTTCATTGATCACATAACCTCAGCCCCAAAGAAGTGAATGGGGCTGAGCATGATACCAAGCACAGCCGCTATACAATGTCTGGCGCTGTGCTTGGTGAGCTGTGAGGAGGCCGTGGCGCTACTGCCATCACTTCAATACTTATCCTTTGGAATATGCCAGGAAACATTTCCTTCACTTTGGATATTGTTTAGGCTGGGGGACTGGGTGGTTCCTCTAGGACATGGAATATCCACGTGTGAGCGCTGTCCAAACTACTGACTGTAAATAACAGACACAGTTATCAACTAAATTAGCTTCTTAATGAGAAACAATTTGATATAGTGCAGAGCATAATACTGTTCTGTTTAGCACAGGGCTGTGGAGTCAGTAGATAAATTGTCCGACTCCGACTCCTCAGATTTTGAAACTTCCGACTCCGACTCCTCGACTCCGACTCCTCTGTATTTAATATGCAAATACGAAGCTGTTCCACCAAGTTCTTCTAATCTTCTCTAGCACAGAGAGGTAGTTGAGCAGAAGCTGCTGCCTTCTCCTTTGTGTGCTGATCTTCTGCTGAAGATAGAGCAGTGGGAGGATCCAGGAAGGGGCAGGGGAAGGGGCATTTATTTAACCCCTTAAGGACACGGCCCTATTTCACCTTAAGGACCAGGCCATTTTTTGGAAATCTGACCAGTGTCATTTTATGTGGTGATAACTTTAAAACGCTTTTACTTATCCAGGCCATTCTGAGATTGTTTTTTCGTCACATATTGTATTTCATGACAGTGGTAAAATAAAGTCGAAAAATTTCATTTTTATTTATAAAAAAATACCAAATTTACCAAAAATTTTGAAAAATTTACAATTTTCCAAGTTTCAATTTCTCTACTTCTAGAATACATAGTAATACTGCCAAAAAAGTTATTGATTTACATTCCCCATATGTCTACTCCATGTATCGATTATTTTGGGAATGCCATTTCATTTTTTGGGGACATTACAAGGCTTAGAAGTTTAGAAGCAAATCTTGACATTTTTCAGAGTTTTTCAAAACCCACTTTTAGGGACCAGTTCAGGTCTGAAGTCACTTTGCGAGGCTTACATAATAGAAACCACCCAAAAATGACCCCATTCTAGAAACTACACCCCTGAAGGTACTCAAAACTGATTTTACAAACGTCATTAACCCTTTAGGTTTTCCACAAGAGTCAATGGCAAATAAAGATAAAATTTCTGAATTTCGATTTTTGGGAAAATATTTGATTTTAATACATTTTTTCCAGTAACAAGGCAAGGGTTAACAGCCAAAAAAAAGTCAATATTTATTGCCCCAATTCTGTAGTTTGCAGAAACACCCCATATGCGGTCCTAAACTGCTGTATGGCCAAACGGCAGGGCACAGACGGAAGGGAACGCCATATGGTTTTTGGAAGGCGGATTTTGCTGGACTGGATTTTTGACACCATGTCCCATTTGAAGCCCCCCGATGCACCCCTAGAATAGAAACTCCATAAAAGTGACTCCATCTAAGAAACTACACCCCTCAATGTATTCAAAACTAGTTTTACAAACTTTGTTAACCCTTTAGGTGTTCCACAAGAGTTATTGGCAAATGGAGATGAAGTTTCAGAATTTCAATTTTTTGTTACCTTGCCTCAAAAAAAGTGTAATATAGAGCAACCAAAAATCATATTTACCCTAAAATAGTACCAACAAAACTGACACCTTATCCCGTAGCTTCAAAAATGGGGTCACTTTTTTGGAGTTTCTACTCTAGGGGTGCATCGGGGGGGCTTCAAATGGGACATAGTCTCAAAAAAAAACAGTCTAGCAAAATCCGCCTTCCAAAAACCATATGGCGTTCCCTTCCTTCTGTGCCCTGCCGTTTGGCCATACAGCAGTTTACAACCACATATGGGGTGTATCTGCAAACTACAGAATCAGGGCAATAAATATTGAGTTTTGTTTGGCTGTTAACCCTTGCTTTGTTACTGGAAAAATGGATTAAAATGGATAATTTGCAAAAAAATAGCTGTTTTGGGACAGTTTTGTATTTTTTGTTATTTACATCGTTGAACTGACAGGTTAGATTGTGTGTTATTTCTATAGAGCATATTGTTACTGACGCGACAATACCAAATATGACTACTTTTTGGGGTTTTTTGTTTCAGTTTTACATAATAAAGCATTTTTGAAAAAAATTATTTTTTTGTGTCTCCACATTCTGAAAGCCATAGTATATATATATTTTTTTTTTGCGATTGTCCTATGTAGGGGCTCATTTTTTGTGGGATGAGATGGCGGTTTGAATGGTACTATCTTGGGGTGCATATGACTTTTTGATCACTTGCTATTACACTTTTTGTGATGTAAGGTGACAAAAATGACTTTTTTACAACGTTTTTATTTTTTATGTTTACGGCGTTCACCTGAGGGGTTAGGTCATGTGATATTTTTATAGAGCAGGTCGTTACTGAATGCGACGATACCCAATATGTATACTTTTTTTTATTTATTTTGGTGTTACACAATAATATCCTTTTTGAAACAAAAAAACATGTTTTAGTGTCTCCATAGTCTGAGAGCCATATTTTTTTCAGTTTTTAGGCGATCGTCTCAGGTTGGGTATAATTTTTGTGGGATGAGGTGGCGGTTAGATTGGCACTATTTGGGTGGTCATATGACTTTTTGATCGCTTGCTATTACACTTTTTGTGATGTAAGGTGACAAAAAATGGCTTTTTGACAAAGTTTTTTTTTTTTTTTTTTACAGTGTTTACTTGAGGGGTTAGGTCATGTGATATTTTTATAGAGCAGATTCTTACGGACGTGGAGATACCCAATATGTCTACTTTTTTAAATTTTTTACATTTAACAATAAAAGCATTTTTGAAACAAAAAATCATGTTTTAGTCTGAGAGGCATAGTTTTTTTATTTTTTGGGCAATTGTTTTATGAAGGGGCTCATTTTTTGTGGGATGAGATGGCGGTTAGATTGGTACTATTTTGGGAGGCATACGCCTTTTTGATCGCTTTGTATTACACTTTTAGTGATGTAAGGTGCCCAAAAATGACTTATTTACACCATTTTTTTTTTTTTTTTATGGCGTTCACCTGAGGGGTTCAGTCATGTGATATTTTTATAGAGCTCTTTTTACGGACGCGGCGATACCTAATATGTGTAGTGTATTTTTTTTTTTTACTTTTTATTCAGTGATTTGTGTTTTTTTATTTTTACTTTTTTTCACTTTTTTACATTTTTTTGGACCCAGACCCACTTGGTTCTTGTAGATCCAGTGGATCTGGTGTCTATATAATACAGTACAGTACACTATATAGTGTACTGCACTGTATTTTTTACTTTTCACAGTCTGGTCAGACTTCTGCCTTTAGCAGAAGTCTGACCAGAGTTACTATACCATGGCAAGCAGGACGCTTCTGAAAGCGCCCTGCTGCCATGGTAACTCATCACCCACTGCCATTAGAGAGCAGTGGGTGATGGATAGGAGGGAGGGAGCTCCTCCTCTGCGATCCCATCCTGGGGGCTGCATAGGCACAGCAGCCCCCGATGGGAGAGGGAGGGAGCTCCTCCCTGTTAACACCTTCCATACCGCGGTCCGTCCGGACCGCGGTAAGGAAGGGGTTAAACGGCTGGCATCTGCAGCACAGATGCCAGTCGCTTTCTATCAGAGTGCCAGCAATGTGCTGGCACTCTGATAGAACCACTAGACACCAGGGAATTATTACAAGGGAGGCGGGCGGGGGATCGCTATTGCGATCCCGCCTGCCGCACCGCCCGCCTCCCGCACCGCCTACCGCCGCCGCACCACCCCCTGCACCCCGCCGCCATAACAAGATCGGGGATGCAGGGGGGTTAATATGATTAACTTCGGGCAATTAACTCTCTGATCCTTAAAACCGCTGCAAACCGCAGGTCTGAATTGACCTGCGGTTTGCAGCGATCGCCGATACAGGGGGGTCACATGACCCCTCGGCATTAGGAACATGGTTCCTGCTGATCTACATCAGCAGGAACCATGTTGCTACGGCGCCCACATCGGGCGCAGTAGCAGTTTAAACACAGGGCGTACAGGTACGCCCTGTGTCCTTAAGGACTCGGACATTAGGGCGTACCTGTACGCCCTGTGTCCTTAAGAGGTTAAAAATATGATTTTCCTAGTAGAATACCATAGTCATGTTTAAAATTTAAGCTAACAATCTGAGTTTACATGTTTTATAGCCTTAGCTGAATGATAGCAGTTTTTCAAATGGTTTACAGCTTCAGTCTTGAACTTTTGACTATCCATTCCCTTCACTTATACAAGTGTCTCCAGTCCTTAATCAGTTATCAGTGAGAGGCGAGGATAACCATGGGTTCCCTGTAACAGCAGACCACAAGACAATGGAAAGTGTAAGTATTGCCGCTCCTTAAAGGGACACTGACAGGCTGATTTTCCAGCTAAAGATATATATATACTGGTATTCATCAGAGAATTAGGAATAAAACTATACTAATGTTACCCCCAGTTAAGCTGTACTTGTGTTTAAAAAACATTTTAATCTGTATGCAAATTCACTATCTTTGTGCCCAATGGGGCAGCTGCCTCCTGCGGCTTTGTGCCCAGCCGCGCCCGAGTACAGCTTCCCAGCGCTGTTCCCCTCGTTATTATTCACTGCACTGGCCTTTTTTTCAGGCTAGCCGAACGCTGAATTCCTGCCCAGGCGCACGTGTAGAGTGCTGGCAGCAGTCTCGTCTGGCTATGCTGAGGCTGTGCCAGCTTTCTCTCTTCCTCCTCGCTACCTAGTCCTGTCTAGTGCTGCCAGTACTCTACATGTGCGCCTGCCCCTTGGGCACAAAGGTAGAGAATTTGCATATTGATTAAAACTTTTTAAACACAAGTAAACCTCAACTGGGGTAACAGTCGTCTAGTTGTATTCCTAATCCTCTGATGAATACCAGCAGATATATCAGCCTGTCAGTGTCCCTTTAACTGCATAGTAAAGCATATGAAAAGCATGCTTCTTCACGGTCACTTAACGTCTGTGTTTAGCGGTAACGTGACGCACTGCATGCATTGGCCTTTATTCTTACAGTAGAGAAGTAATTAATTATAACTTTATCTGAATTGGGACATTTAAACTTGCTTTTTTTTTATTACAATTTTTTTTTTATTACAATTTAAATCTAGTAGGAGTCGGAGTCGGTCCATTTTTTGCCGACTCCGACTCCAGGTACCCAAAATTGCCTCCGACTCCGACTCCACAGCCCTGGTTTAGCATACTGTAAAGTGCGCTAAAATGCATACATTCCTGTGCGTGAGACTGAAAAATGAACAAGTAATATCTCCAGCTCTAGGGTGGGCCCCCAAAAATCAATTCCACTGGGGGGCCCTAGGCCACCAGTCCGACACGGTCTACAACACAAATACTAATCAATGCAACAACAGCGAACGTTTTTTTTTTAAAAGTCAACAAATACCGCTGTATCCCAAAGTACATATACAGGGCATATTAAAACGGTTCGCCAGGATTTACATATTGCTCACCTATCCTCCAGTTTGGCGGGGTCCGTCTCCCAGCTTCCTCTCTGATCAGCTGTTTGAGGTGGCCGTAGCACTTCAGAAAGCACTGCTGCCTCCCCGCAGATTACTAAGCTTCCTTCAATGGAACTGAACTGCTCCTAGGCCATGTGACTGATAAACATGATGTCATATGGCCTTCATAAAGCTGACTGGTAGGGACCCCAGGAGTTGGATCATTGCCAGTCTTTAAATATGAATGGTCTATTCTCAGGATAGACCATCAATATCAAATCCTGGTATACCCCTTTAAAGATAGCCACAATAAGGGGCATTGGAATAAAATTCCGTGCAAAAAAAATGTATGAATTTTTTTTTCTACAACTTGCAGCCTAAATCAGCACAAACTAATAACTGCTAAAATTAAATAAAAATAAAAATCTATAATATTTGTAATGCGCAATGAACTCAAACAATTAAGTTAGGATATAGCCTTATGTATACTGAAATGTAAGAAAAAAACAGAATGACAACAGAGTAGTTGGCATGAATAAAAAGAGCAGAAATGAGGAGCTAAGTAGCGCTGCAAGTTTCAGCCACTGGAAATTAATCTTTTAGGCATACATTTTCATGCTCATCCAAGAACAAAGAAGCCCTCATTAGAGGAAGCAGCCTTTCATATCAGCAAATACTATTAAGAAGCATGATCACTGGGGTGCACACCTTTGTTTCCTCATTTCAGATATTAAAATATTCCACATCCATTAAATGTATGTACGATTATTCACAACAAGTAGCAATCTCAGAAGAAAAACCAAAAATAGAACTTTAATTGATCGATATATTCCAATATAATGTCAAATTCTAGGACGGGACAAGAACACACACAAAATAATGGAATAACACTACCAAACTAGACACTTTTTTCCTCCTTGACAAAGCTGCATAGTTAGGCCTTATTCACACGTCCGCATATATGTCCGCATGTATTGCGCAATTCTGCGGGAATACATGCGGACCCATTGACTGTGAATGGGGCACGGAACGATGCGGAGAGCACACACTCTGCTCTTTGCATCAGTTTTTGCGGAGCGTGCCGCCGATCTTACGGCCGCAGCTCCGCAAAAAAGTAGAGCATGTCCTATTCTTGCCCGCAATTGCGGACAAAAATAGACATTTCTATGGGGCTGACGGCCAGGTGTGTTTATGGATCCGCAATTTGCAGATCCATAAACACTACGGACGTGTGAATAAGGCCTTACAGAGGAATACATTCTTTTGACAAAAAATAAATAAAAAAAACTACTAATTCAACAAGAAGGAGTTGTTGGAATCTAATGAAACTTTGTGTGTGTGAATGTAATAGCGTGTAAGTTATTACAATATTACAGCGAAAGGATGTTTATTGGGGAAAACTATAAAACTGAAAGACTCTACTGTGTGTTGGGGCGCCTCTATACTAGATACAAGATACGGTTGGGCATGGAGGCATACAGGTTCTGTATGGTATTCTACTGCACATATGGGACCTGTAGACCCTGCACACTTGTAGGATGCAGAAGCTGGTGTCCCAGCTGTCCCCATACAAACTCGATTGGCAATAAATCTGGGGACTAGGCAGACCAAGGAAGTGTTACAATCTGGCAGAGACATTATCTTGCTGAGGAATGTCAGTTGGAAGTCCTGCCATAAGAGGCAACACATGTGGCCACAGGATGTCCTGCTCATATTGCATCGTATCACTACTGCGGGTCACCAACTGACATATGTGATGGCCCCCCAGATCATTACACCAGCAGTTGGGGCAGCAAAGGCAGTACTGACGTGCTTACTACAAGAACTCCATATTTAACCTAACCATCGTGGGATCTCAAACAGAATCTGCATTTCTCACTAAAGACAATAGTCCATAGCAGGTTTTTCGTTGATGACAGCACTGCAAAAAAAGGCAATGGTGGCTGCGTGTCAATGACAGGACACATAATGGGCACCATGATACCAATGTTAAGAGCCTGGAAATAGTCTGAGCAGAGACAGTGGTGTGTATTGACGGTGCCACCTATGTTTGGATGGTGGACAACAAAACTGTGGGAGCTGCTCGTGCTTGTCGATGGATTAAACGATCCTCTTTACTGGCAGTATATCTGAGCCATCCAGAGCCTGCTCGCCGTGTGTGTGCTCCCACTAGGTCAGAATGGCCTAAATGGTGGCCGTTGACCAAAATGACCATCCTGCTCAAAGTCTGTCAAATGGACAAAAAGTCCTTAGGTGCATCACAGAGGCATATCTAGCAGTCAATGATTTCTCACCAAGAGGTATGCTACCCAAAAGTAGCCTCTCACAGTTGTTATTAGGGGAGTGGGTAAGGACTTTTACACCCTCTTGTAGCAAGACCAAGTGTCTAATGAGACCACACATGTAATTATTTACATATCTGTCTGAGATATAATTACATATATAGCGAAGAAGGACTGGCACTCACTTTCTTGATGATGCGAAGAGACGTTTATTCAAGGCATAATAGCATCACCAGTGACTAGTTTCGGCTCAAGCCTGAGTCGATAGTGAGTGCTGCTCCTTCTTTTCTCTATATACTAGTGGGTGGCCTTCCCTGGACGCGTGCACCACATGCAAACCGCAGTGACGACCCATCTTCAATACTCATGAGATACAATTACATGACAAATTTTGCAGCAGTCCAACATTGTCTTTAGTTGCAGGCTTCTACCACTTCAACAAAATATACACAAGTACTTGCACTGTTCTTTCATAGTTACAGGCACTTATAATAAAACATGCCAGTGCTTTTCAGCTTTTAAGCTGCTTTGTGTGTCTATATGAATAATAGCACCATTTATGCCCATTATACGACTTGTATATGGCATGTTTAGCAGTTATTCCTTCTGAGGGCTCTCTCTCTAATTCTCAGTTGTCCCTGAGTAAGTTTGCAGAGATTAGCTGCTCTCATGTCTCCCATAGACTACAGAGAGAAAAAGACAGGAGACTCTGCTCTCTAATGCTCTCAGTCACTCACAAGAACCATACAGGCCGTTACAGAGAATAACCAAGTACCGGTAGTACTAAAGTGTATAAAGCACTTGGGGGAGATATAAAACGTAATAGCTGGTAAAGCTTGTGTGTCTATTCCTGTTTCTCTCTCACTGCAGCGTAGTTCAGCTATGAAAAAAGGATGTTTGAGGGTCAGCTGAGAAACAAGATAGAGGCATTTTTCTATATTTGCCCACACTAATAATTTATACAGTTTTTTGAAATCTTAGTGACCATTTAAGCTGCCTTTTGCCACAGCTGTTAGACTAGATCCAATATCACTGCTATAACAGACTACAACGCTATTTTCCATAATTGATTAAGTTAAATAATACAAATAAGACAGCAGAATAGTGTTCATCGCAACATATAATTCACTACTGCAAACAACCATATGCTGTAATGTTACATGTTTAAATATCACACGTCAAATCATATTCTAGCCAACAACCTGCATAACTATACACGAACAGAATCAGAAGTACGGTAGTAGTAGTACGTTGAGATGTCCAACTAGAAACGCATTGTAAGAATAGGAAAGATGAAAGCAAGAACATTTCAGTGGCCGTAATATGTATGATCAATAAGGACAAACACATAAAACACTTACCCTGGGTTCAGACCTGAGCGTTCTTGAGACGCGCGTTTTACGCGCGCTTTTATCACGCGTATTTCAGCGCGTTTTTGCAAATAGGAAACGCGCGTTCTTGTGATTGACTACTGTGGTGTCAATCACAA
This sequence comes from Bufotes viridis, assembly GCA_033119425.1. Lineage (NCBI taxonomy): Eukaryota > Metazoa > Chordata > Amphibia > Anura > Bufonidae > Bufotes > Bufotes viridis. The sequence goes on along the minus strand of CM065591.1, from coordinate 358,608,452 downwards.
AACGCACGACAAACGCCCCCAAAAAAGCTCAAGTACTTGTTTATGCGTCGGGCGTTTTACAGCGCGTTCAAACGCGCTGTAAAACGCTCAAGTGAGAACCAGGGCCATAGGAAAGCATTGGTTTTCATGTGCTGAGCGTTTTACAGCGCGTTTGAACGCGCTGTAAAACGCTCAGGTGTGAACCCAGGGTTAGGGACAGATTTACTAATGAAGATGAGCCAGTATTTTTCTGATGCCTTGCCCCACATTTTTAAGTGCCTGGCACAAAATTTCGGCCAACTAACATGTTGGATTGTTAATAAGACTAGACAGTCTAAAGGAGCCCCAGATTCATCATCCAGCATGAGCCATTCTGATAAATCTGCCAAAGCTTTAGACTGTCTAGTCTAAGTTGACACTGTCTTAACGTTAGACGAGCTAAGTAAATCTGTTCCATAATGTTCTGTTCACATCCTTACTTGGTTTAGAGAAAGCGCATAGATGACATTTATTTACTATTGTGTCAAAACAGGCATAGCAACGCTGTCATCTGTCAGATTCTAGACTGAAGCAGAGAGGGAGATGCCACTTAAAACAAGACATACATCAGTTGTTGGAAGAAACAACAAAGCACTGATTAAATATAAAGTAAAATAAGAATTAATAAAATGATTCCAGTGAATGTTTTATTTTTAAAACAATGTGCAGGCAATAGTCTATTGAGCAAGCAAGGGATGAGGGATGTGAGCTCAAGGGCTGTGGATGGAAAGAGGTAGAACATATAATGTGACTTGGGATCCCATCAAAATCAAAGACTTTACACAAATACATATAGAGATGGAAACTGTAAAATTGTGTACAAAAGAGAATACAAGTCCCATAATGGCAACCATTATTCATATGCTCTAATACGGCATATTGCAGTAACAGACAGAAATCACTGTCTAGCAACCACCTATTACCCAGAGGGGCTAAATGCAAAAAGGGCAGGGGGTTGTCTTTTAGCAACTCATTGCAAAGTCTTATAGCAAGTCTCTGCTTCTGAAAAAGATAAGGCTACTTTCACACGCGTTTTGTGCGTATCCGTCATGGACGGATCCGTTCAGATAATACAGCCGTCTGCATCCGTTCAGAACGGATCTGTTTGTATTATCTTTAACATAGCCAACATGGATCCGTCTTGAACACTATTGAAAGTCCATGGGGGACAGATCCGTTTTCTATTGTGCCAGTTTGTGTCAGTGAAAACGGATCCGTCCCCATTGACTTACATTGTGTGCCAGGACGGATCTGTTTGGCTCAGTTTCATCAGACGGACACCAAAACGCAGACGGACACCAAAACTGCCTGCAGCGTTTTCGTGTCCGTCTCCAACGCGGAATGGAGACTGAACTGATGCATTCTGAGCAGATCCTTTTCCAGATTCTTTTAACTCTATGATTTACCGCATTTTGGAATAAAACACGTTTTCTGAATTGAACACGCAAAAGCTGAAGTGTATTTCCTTCCAGATCCTTTTCCATTCAGAATGCATTAGAATGCAAACTGATCCGTTTTGGACCGCTCGTGAGAGCCCTGAACGGATCTTACAAACGGAAAGCCAAATCGCAGTGTGAAAGTAGACTAATGTGTAACACACTAAAGGGGTTATCCTGTTAAATATAAATGATGACCTATCATCAGCGGGGGTCTGAGTCCCAGGACCCCCACAAATCAGCTGTTTCAGGGAGCAATGCGTTAGTAATTTCGAAAAATCTGTTTCTGAGCCAACCCTGCCACATTGTAATCACTATAAACATGCCTCTTCTGGCTTACCTTGCTTTTATTGGAAAATTCTGGCTCATGTCTCGTAAAACCTTCAACGCTTCATAAACAGGAGTGGAAGAAATTTTTGAGGCTGCTTGAAAGCTGAGATCTAAAAAAAAAGAGAGAGAAAAACCATAAAAAGCACACAAATGTGCAGCCGAATAAACTTGCAAAACTGTAGTGTTCTTTGCATCAATTAACAGATTGCTCACAGCAGCTACAGCAGAGCACATTTCACAGCATTTCTGACACATCCTTCCAATTAACGGGAAAAAAAACTATGCATCACATATTAAACTCATATAGGCCCACTGATTCTAAATCGTAGCTTATTGTACCCCATAGGAGACTTCAGTAGCAAGGAACAGAAAACTTATTTGATGCCATATGTACTTTACCTACGGTTTCTTGGCAGCTTGCTAAAATTACACGAGCAAAGAAAAATGCTAATTCTGAGCGATATTTTATCTAACGTTAGAATGTAAAAAAAATTTACTGTTTTTTACAATTAAAAAATTAGCGGGTCTGACACTTGGGACTCCAATCAGCTGTTTAAGAAGACATCAGCGCTCAGCGGCCTCCTTGCATCTTACCAAGAACAATGCTGTACAATGTACAGCGGCTGTACTTGGTATTACAGCTCAGCCCCATCCATTTCTATGGGGCTACCCTACTCCTAGGCCATGTCACCGGTGAACGTCATCACTGGCCTAGGAAAAGCTGTGAAAAAGCTGTGGCGCTAGTGTGAATGTCGTTGCCTTCTCGAAGAGCTTAAAGGCTGGGGTGCCAGGTGTCGGACCCCCATCAATCAGGATAGGATATCAGTATAAAACTCATGGAAAACATTATCCCACAAAAAAAGTCAACTGCAGAACCAACAAATTCAACTTAATTCCGGGAGATTGATGGCGCATCAGGATGAAATGATCACAGATGGTCAAGGATGTAGTGCTAAGTCTTTTATAGAAAGGTCAGGATTTCAGAATTCATAAGTCTTCTGTACCTTCTAATGGAAGTGCTGGTGTTCGAAGAGACAGGATTATTTCAAGGACCTAATATTCTACGATGAGAAGTTGGAAGGAATTTGTGCTTTACTCCAACACCTGTGGCTGTACTTGAACTCACACAAATCAATGCAACTTTTACAATCTATAACAAGTAGAGTTCAGGCACCTGAAGGAAACGTGCCTGATGTGAGAAACAAATCCTTATATGGGATTTATAGAAAAATGAACACTTCAGTAATCAAGTAATCAGTTACTAAATCCTTGGTCCTAATTGAAAGTGATAACTCACACTGATGGAGTTTGCCTAATTTCAGATACAAGCTTTAAAAATACTGTGTAGTACATTAACTAGATAAGAAAGAACCCATGTTTTTTCTGAACATGGGATGGAAGCCTCTGTTCCAAATTTGGTCACATTTAGGGTAGGGTAGGTTCACATGGAGTTTTTTGGAGGAGGTTTCGAGGCAGATTTTCCAGCAGTTTTTTTTCAGCCAAAGTCAGAAGTGGATTATACTTCTTCCTGTTGGATCCACTTCTGGCTTTGGCTGTAAAACCTGCAGGAAAATCTGCCTCAAAACTTCCACAAAAACTATTGGGGTCATTTATTAAACTGGTGTAAAGTACAACTGGATTAGTTGCCCATAGCAACCAATCACATTCCACCTTTCATTTTCCAAAGAAGCTGTCAAAAATGAAAGGTGGAATCTGATTTGTTGCTATGAGCAACTAAGCCAGTTTTATTTTACACCAGTTTGATAAATGACCCCATGTGTGTGAACATAGCCTTTGTCAGTCAGATACCTCAAAAGAACCCAACAAACATTATAGGTCAATGGGGTCAAATGTGCAGTATTGGAATCGGTTATTCAGATCCAGCAAAGCATTGTGGCTTCAGTTTAAATGGAAGGTATGATGTGGATGGCAAAAGAGCCTTATTTTGTTAGATTTCTTTTTTTTTACCAACAAATTTAAGTAAAAAACAGCCTTATGTTTCAGGACCCGGGCTATGAAAAGAAACAGTTATAGCAATCATTGTGAAAATAAAAATTAAATGAAATGAGAAACAGGCTTCCTCACTTCTCACTGCTACAATGAACACATTGATCGTAACATTATCTGGCTTTGATAGAACTCCTCCTCCTCTAGAAATGTGGTTAAGCCAAGGGTGGTTTTCTTTTCTGTACACATTCTGTCTGATCTACTTCCTCTTTTCCACTGCAGAAGGCCTTGAACGTTCTCTCCTCTCTAGCCACCCCATCTGCACACTCTGATCTGCTCTGAACAACTTTTAACACCTCTTTGCTGCTAAAAATTAGAAACAGTGTGTGTTGAATCTATGTCAGAAGCAGCAGAACAACAAGCTATGTGAAGGTGTTACACAGACTCTGTAACAACAATATGGTAGGAAGTTTTTAATGAAGACTGTGAAGAAAGTTGCTTAACTTTCATTCAGGAAGCAAATTTCAATAAAAATAAGCCAGTGCAAAGCGGTCCATAGCTTTTCGTGTCCGAGATTTTACAAGTGAATAGGCCATCAATGTCTGATCTGCAGGGTCCAGCACCCCACCAATAAGCTGCAGCACAACACTGTGTAGTGGACTGAGCTGATTACTATATTGCTGTTCCCATACTCCTGAGTGGGAATAGTATTGCAGTAACCAGCCACGAATACTACTCTCTGAATGGAGATGTGTAGTTTTAATGCTGACTTCTGGAGCTACTGCAGGATAGCTGATCAGTGGGGTTGGACCGATCAGATATAGTGATCACTTGTAAAATCCTGGACAGCCCCTGTAAATATTTCATTTTTAATTTACTTCACAAAACATTTTTTGCACAACTTAAAAGAACAGTCTCCCAAGGCAGACTATAGCAACAATTATAATCTATAATTATGTGAAATATAGAAAACAAAGACTGAATACACATATAACAAAATCGATTATGTTAATTACAAAACACTATCATACTTAGTCTATCACCTTAAATGTTGAGTCACCTGAGGTTGACTTCTAAAATGTAAAACTCCACAGTAAGAACTAACTAGTAAACAAGGCATCAATTCTTTGGTATACTCATCAGCTTTTAATAAGGCCGTCAATATTTTATTTCCTTTCTATAAAGCTTGCAGCTAGAAATACTATAGTGTATTGTGATTATATGCTGAAGTTGGCAGAGCTCCACAAAACACAAGCAAAATGAAAGCAATGAATTCCGAACAGATTCTGAGTATAGCAGGGTCTGTTATAAAAATAAAATGGCCAACTGTAATGATTGGTTATTGCAGACCAAGTAGTAAGAGAACACTCATTTTAATAAAAGCAGCAAAAGAAAGCCTTCGATAATAATGCAGGGAGAAGGCTGTCATGACCATCCCAAATAATTTGTCAACTGAAAAATGTTCTGAAAATATGTTTATTGGTCTTCTCAAGATAGTATGGGGGCTCAATCACAAATGCTTTATGCCAGAGATTTAGCGTAAAAAGTCACAAAATTCAGTGCAAATAGTATTTTGGGCAAAAAAAATGGGTGAATTTTTGGGGGTCACTTGATGCCCCCGTGATGTAGGAGAAGGTGCTTATAACGAGATGCACACCTTGTCAAAAATTAGGAGCATCTACTGGCTGTCCAGGACCTACACTGAAAATTACTCCAGCCCCTGACTGGAGTAGATTTAAAAATAGTCATTTATGCCTGGAAACAGGAGCAAATGTTGGTGAATTTGCCAGGGTCGTGGCTCCACCCCACTACTCCCCGTAGCGAGGATGATTGTAAAAATGTCTTGTGCACCTAAGTTTAAGCGCAAAGGTGTTTTAAAAGTTGCAAAATGGGGTCTTAGTGGTGTAGGTGGTCATGATACATGACCCCCTGTATGGTTTACACCATTCTTTTTAAAAGGCCTAATGGAAGGTACAAGACCACCTCAACCCAACACATTTACACTACAAAACTGGTACAAATATAACTGAAATCTACTGGAGCTCTATCTGGAGTAGATTAACAGTTTACTGTATTGTCAGGCGTACAGCAGAACATACCACAAAATGTAATACGAGGCATGTGCTAAACTGGTCAAATCTTCCACCAGCAGGATTTTTAATAAGGCAGGCATGTGAAATGTATAGTGCCTTACAAAAGTATTCACACACACACACCCCTTGACTTTTTTTTTGTGTTTTGGTGCCTCACAAACTGGAATTAACATGGATTGTTTGAGGATTTGCATCATTTAATTTACAGAACATGCCCACAACTTTGAAGATTTTTTTTTCACTATTATGAAGCAAACAACAAATAGGACAAAATACTGTAACAGAAAAAGTCAATGTGCGTAACTATTCACCCCCCTAAAGTCAATACTTTGTAGAGCCACCTTTTGCGGCAATCACAGCTCCAAGTCACTTTGGATAAGTCTCTATGAGCTTGCCACATCTTACCACTGAGATTTTTGCCCATTCCTTCTTGCAAAACTGCTCCAGCTCCTTCAAGTTGGATGGTTTGCGCTTGTGAACAGCAATCTTTAAGTCTGACCACGGATTTTCTATTGGATTGAGATCTGGGCTTTGACTAGGCCAGGCATCAGCAACCTTCGGCTCCCAGCTGTTGTGAAACTACAATTCCCAGCATGCTCCATTCATTTCTATGTAAGTTCTTAGAAGAGCAGAGCAACTATGCATGCTGGGAGTTGTAGTTTCACAACAGCTGGGAGCCAAAGGTTGCCTAACCCTGGACTAGGCCATTCCAACATATTTACATGTTTCCCCTTAAACCACTGCTTTAACAGTGTGTTTGGGGTTATTGTTCTGTTGGAAGGTGAACCTCCGTCCTAGCCTCAAACTACGCACCGAGTGGTACAGTTTTTGCTCAAGAATATCCCTCTATATAGCACCATCCATCTTTCCCTCAACTCTGACCAGTTTCCCAGTCCTGGCTGCTGAAAAACATCCCCACAGCATGATGCTGCCACCACCATGTTTCACTGTGGGGATGGTGTTCTTTGGGTAATGGGATGTGTTGGGTTTGCGCGTTTTCTTTGATGCCCAAAAAGTTCAATTTTAGTCTCATCAGACCAGAGCACCTTCCTCCATACATTTTGGGAGTCTCCCACATGCCTTTTCGCAAACTCACAACATTCCTTTTTGTTTTTAGCTGAAAGTAATGGCTTTCTTCTGGCCACTCTGCCATAAAGCCCAACTCTATGGAGCGTACGGCTTATTGTCGTCCTATGTACAGATACTCCAGTCTCTGCTGTGGAACTCTGCAGCTCCCCCAGGGTTACCTTAGGTCTCTGTGCTGCCTCTCTGATTAATGCCCTCCTTGTCTGGTCTGTGAGTTTTGGTGGGCGGCCGTCTCTTGACAGGTTTGCTGTTGTGCCATGTTCTTTCCATTTGGTTATGATAGATTTGATGGTGCTCCTGGGGATCATCAAAGATTTGGATATTTTTTTTTTTATAACCTAACCCTGACTTGTACTTCTCAACAACATTGTCCCTTGCTTGTTTGGAGAGTTCCTTGGTCTTAATAGCAGTGTTTGGTTAGTGACGCCTCTTGCTTAGGTGTTGCAGCCTCTGGGGCCTTTTAAAAAAGGTGTGTCTATGTAATGACAGATCATGTGACACAGATTGCACACAGGTGGACATCATTTCACTAATTATGTGACTTCTGAAGGTAATTGGTTGCACCAGAGCTTTTTAGGGGCTACCTAACAAAGGGGGTGAATACATAAGCACATGCCACATTTCTGTTTTCTATTTTTATTTATATATTTTTTCCTATTTCATTTCACAAACTTCACATAAAATTCGGATTAATAAAACATTGAACTTAAGGCTGTAATGTAGCAACACATGAGAAAAATCAAGGGGGTGAATACTTTTGCAAGGCACTATATATGGTTTTTGGTGAGATACTTTCTCTAAAACTATACTAAAGGAAGATATTTTCCTTGCAATTTCTTTTTCAACTAAGAACACCTTTCTCTTTTCAAGAGAAAATTCAGTGGAGACAGGACTGCAGGGCAGTTTTTAAGCCAATCGTCCTAGGTCAGGGATGGGCAAACTGCGGCTCTCCAGCTATTGTGAAACTACAATTCCCATCATGCCCTGCTGTAGGCTGATAGCTGTAAGCAGTCTTTGCATGCTGGGAGTGTAGTTTTACAACAGCTGGATAGCCACAGTTTGCCTATCCCTGTCCTAGGTAATCACAGATTATTTAACCACCTTTTTATGGGTCTTAGGCTAGGCTGCTGTTTTTTTATGGCGCCCAGTCTAAGCTCTGCACAGGTCTCCTGTGCAGCAGAGATCTGGGTCTCAGCTCTTATATGAGAGCCATGCTCTTGCTCTAACTGCCTATAATTATATCATTTGCAGAAAACTACTTCAAAACAGCACTCCAACTATAATTAATCAATAATTTATTTTAGGGATCAACCGATATTGATTTTTTAGAGCCGATACCGATAATCTGTGAACTTTTAGGCTGATAGCCGATAATTTATACCAATATTCTGTGCATTTTTATTTAATAACTATTCCCTCCTTAGGGGTAGAACCTGGGATCTTTTAACCCGCCTCCTGCATTTGAATAAATCTCCTCTCATTGGCAGCAGCACAGGGGGGATTGAGACACTACTTCCTTCTCCCCTGTGCTGCTGAGCGAATATGAATCGCGCTGACAGCAGCGCGATCCATGTTCGCGATTCGTTATTGGTATATCGGCAAGGTAGATGCCGATACCGATACCTTTGAAAATCCTTAATATCGGCCGATAATATCGGTAAATCCGATAATCGGTCAATCCCTAATTTCTTTATAATTTCAGTCGAAGATAATTATATTTTACTGTGCAAGCCTTCCACAATGCATTAACACTGAAGAGGACAGTTTTCTGCTACAGAGGGATCTAGCTAGATTGGAGGCTTGGGCAGAGAAATGGCAGATGAGGTTTAACACTGACAAATGTAAAGTTATGCACATGGGAAGGAATAATGCAAGTCACCCGTACATACTAAATGGTAAAACACTCGGTAACACTGACATGGAAAAGGATCTAGGAATTTTAATAACCCACAAACTAAGCTGTAAAAACCAGTGTCAGGCAGCTGCTGCCAAGGCCAATAAGATAATGGGTTGCATCAAAAGGGGCATAGATGCCCGTGATGAGAACATAGTTCTACCACTTTACAAATCAGTCAGACCACACATGGAGTACTGTGTACAGTTCTGGGCTCCTGTGAACAAGGCAGACATAGCAGAGCTGGAGAGGGTTCAGAGGAGGGCAACTAAAGTAATAACTGGAATGGGGCAACTACAGTACACTGAAAGGTCATCAAAATTAGGGTTATTCACTTTAGAAAAAAGACGACTGAGGGGAGATCTAATAACTATGTATAAATATATCAGGGGTCAGTACAGAGATCTGTCCAATCATCTATTTATCCCCAGGACTGTGACTGTGACGAGGGGACATCCTCTGCGTTTGGAGGAAAGAAGGTTTGTACACAAACATAGAAGAGGATTCTTCACGGTAAGGCCTCTTTCACACGGGCGTCACATTTGACGCCCAGATCAGAGGCGGGTGCGTAGCGGGAAAATGCGCAATTTTTCCACGCGAGTGCAAAGCGTTTTAATGTGTTTTGCACGTGCGTGCGAAAAATCGGCATGTTTGGTACCCAGACCCGAAGCCGGACTTCATCACTGAAGTCCGGTTTCGGGTTGAGTATTCTGTAGATTTTATTATTTTCCCTTATAACATAGTTATAAAGGAAAATAATAGCATTCTCAATAGAGAATGCAAAGTAAAAAAAAGGCAATAGAGGGTTAAAAAAAATAAAAAAAATAAACTCACCTCTTCCATTTGATCACGTAGCTGCCGGTGTTCTGTTCTGTATTCAGCTGGGCAATGGGTGAAGGACCTTCAGTGACGTCACTGGGTCACATGGTCCAATCACCTGCTTCCATGATGGAAGCAGGTGATTGGACCATGTGCCCCAGTGATGTCACTGAAGGTCCTTTACCACCTTCCCGGCTGAAGACAGAACAGGAGACCGTTAACCGGCAGCTACGCGATCAAATGGAGGGGGTGGACTGTGGAGAGTGGTTTTACTGTAGGTCAGTAGGTTACCTAGCAGGAAGTCTACAGAGATGCTCTTTGTTCTTTGTCTGCCACAACATGTCTATCAATCTTGTATAGGCCACACTCATATTCACTCCACTGTCTCTTTTGCATTTAGTATAACTGGGAGAAACTCAACAAACGTTCCTTCTCTGTCAGCAGTTTTGACCCCTCAAAATGCTGACAGAGCTAGATAGGTGAGGGGTAAAGCGGTTTATACATATCTCAGTGGCTGATCATGTTTCTTGAATGATTAAGGGCGTATATAGATTAGTTTAGGGCTACACGGCAACTTTTTGTACCAGTACTGACTGATCTCTAACAATCAGTGGCACTACAACTCCACAATTACTAGTGCCATGGAGGTGGCCTCTTCATGTGCAGCATCCCGAGCTCTCTGAGATGATGGCTCCCCAACACCTCGTCTGAGTGTCAGCTCAATGGTCTCCTGGTTGTATGCTAGAGTCATCACTGAAAGCGGAGGAGAGATTAGGGAGCCTTCAGTGCATTAAGCCCAGAACATTGCACAGGAAGGGAACTCCTCCATAGAAATGCAATCATGGTGTCGGGGACATTAAACTTCTCCTCCTCAGTCCTGCAAACTGCAAATGCAGCCACTGCGGAACAGTATGTTTAAACAGTTTCACTCCTTGAGGGGTCTAAACTGCTGTCAGACTTACTTATTCCGTTGGAAAGCACTTACTTGTAACAAATGGCTGTACAATATAGTGATTTTAAATAAAATAAAAACACTAGTTTTAGTAGTGCACCTAAAACACAAGGGATCTTTAGAAGAAATGTATCAGTTTATCCTGAACAAAATCCTTGTCCATAGAAGGCCTATGATCCATGTAACACAGAAAGAGAGAAGCGGTATGTCATCTCAGCAAGTTACGGCAAAGAAGGGCGAACATTTAAGACATCAATATGACTGCAAAATGACACATTTATTGCTTTACAAGCTAATGAGAGCTTAACTCTCATAATTCTACAACTTTGCCTCCTGAGCATTGCTTGCTCTTTCTAAAAAGGGAAAAAAAATATTCTAGCATTAAAAATCACTGCTTTGTAATTGCGCGAATATGTGGTTACCATAGAAACATTAGACTACAGTGTACTTTGGGGGCACATACAGTTTATCTTCCAAGACACTTAGGGGGCTGTTTTATATAGACGGAAGTGACAATAGTACTAGTAAGTGCCATTCAAGTCAACAGGGATTGTCAAACAACATTGCCAGAAAAGCCTAATAAAGAATAATTCCCTTAATATTTCAATGACATACCTCAGGCACAAATATCTGACACATAGAAACATAAACCTGGAAACAAACGGACGAGCAATTTATAAAGGAACCGTACAGCGATAAGCAGAGGCATTACTCCTAGTTATACTTGCACCCTCAATTCGCAGAACTCGCTTGGGAAATAACTTGGTTTGAACAAAAAGGGACACTAAAGTAAAGCGAGTTACTCTGGTGGTCGGCAGAGGTGAAATGTAAAAAATTCAATCTGACCGATAATAAGACACAAGTAGATAAAGTAATATAGAATTCAGCTTCCAGGCATCTTAAAGTCTGTGACAACCTGCTTTGTGTTTTACTTAGGTGGACTGGCCCAATAGAGTACAGAACCAGCAGAACCCAGCTCCATCAGCAGCCAATGACTGTTCACTAGGGTCTATTTCTTATGGTAAGATTTACAAATAACCTATTTCTCTTTTCATTTTACTGAATGCTATAGGGGGTTGAAAATGCCGGTGTAACGTGGTATCTCCCTACTTCGTGCGATTTCCCTACCTGTCGCGCCGCAAGTGACGTTGTAGGCGTTCCTGGCGTTTGGACGATCGCAATTCTGGCTGCACACGGGACACTGCGCATGCGCTGGAGAGCCACGGTAGGGACATATTACGGCCCAGTGCGCAAGCGCCTAGGGGAGATCAGATGGCCATTTTTTCTGTTAGATGAAAAAAAAAAATATATATATATATATATATATATATATATATACGCATTATATAGGGTGGTCTGCCCAGACCCCCTAATGTACTGCGTAGATAGCCCCCCCCCATATACTGGGCAGACCCCCCTATATAATGCGTATATATATATATATATATATATATATATATATACACACACACACACACACATACACATATATACATATATATATATATTCATCTAACAGAAAAAATGGCCATCTGATCTCCCCTAGTGTCCCGTGTGCAGCCAGAATTGCGATGTGAGATTTTCCCATCCCTTGCCCTTTTGCGCATATCGTCCAAACGCCAGGAACGCCTACAACGTCACTTCCGGCGCGACAGGTAGGGAAATCGCACGAAGTAGGGAGATACCACGTTACACCGGTCTTAAAGGCTATGTACACTTTCGGAGGCAATTTTTTTAATGAATGCCTTTTACTCATTTTTGGCTAAAAATCATTTTATACCCCCTGTCGATCATCAATATTAAAAGGCTGGACAAGCCCTTTAATAACCCTCTGTGCTGGACCCCCCGTTGTTATCAAGAGGCGCCAGTGGTGCACCCACTTCTAAATGTAAGACAGCTTCCTTGACGGCCATTTTCTACACCTAAAAAACATGCATAGAAAATGATGAATGAGATGGGCCTTCCGGCCCCTCCCAGTCCCCCCCACGCCATGCCCTCTTTTTTTAGACCTGGCGTGAGCCGCAATCTGCAACAGATATATGCCAGAAAACTGGTGTAGATCATTTAGTCTGTGTTCTGTTCCACCATTCCTGCACATCAGCAGCCATGCCCAACTGCTTTGGGTCCCCATCAGAATGTAATGTTTTTCCTGATGACCAGATCGAAGTGGGGGGTCCTCTGTGATCACGTAGGGGTCACTCATGGCAGCAGCGATCAAAGGGCTACATGAACAGGATCAGAGACTCCATTAATGCAAGCTAAGCTGCAGGGGATAGCCAAGCACCTTCTTAAAAATGTTGCGGGGCACCAGTGCAGAACATATTCTATGGCATTGTAGAATAAGGACACTTAATTACAGCCATTTATTGGTCAAAGCCAAATAAACTGTTGTGACTGCAGTTTCATTAGTATCGCACATCTCTGTATATCAGGCATCCTCAAACTGCGGCCCTCCAGCTGTTGCAAAACTACAACTCCCAGCATGCCCGAACAGCCTACAGGTATCAGCCTACAGCAGGGCATTGTGGGAGTTGTAGTTTTACAACAGCTGGAGGGTCGCAGTTTGAGGATGCCTGCTGCATATCAATGATATGTTATCTTCAAGGTTGAGTGAATCGAAGTATCCAAAGTGGACTTCGATCCGAATTTCAGGGAAAATTCTATTCTTCGATTTGCTGCGATGCCGAGCTTCCTTGTGCTTTGTGGCAATGAATCAATTTTCCATGAAATGGTGGTAAAAAAAAAAAAAAAAATTCATGCTCACCTCATCCATTTGAGCGCAAAGAGGCTGCCATGGCCATCTTAATTGAAAATCCCACGCGAATCCTGTGTGCGGTGACATATGATGTCACCACGCCAGCCAGCGTGATGACATCATCATGCACTGCGCAAGATTTAACTTGGGAACTTTAATCAAGATGACTGTGGCGACCTCATAACGCTCAAATGGATGAGTTTTTTTTTTTAACTGATTAACCCCTGAAAGCCCTCATTTTTTATCTTAGATGCCACATTCAGCCATGAACACGGTATCTGAGTGGTCCAATGACGGGCTTCAGTGCAATCGCCATTCCCCGTCATTGCGCCCGCTACTTACACAGAAATGCGCTTCGGGACGAAGTAACTTAAATTGATTCAAAGATGGAATTAACAATCTTTACTATCTACAGATGCAATTGTTAGATATGAGCATAGAACTTACCCTGTAACTCCCAGACTTTCAATGGCACCATCTCATTAGTGCTTTCAATAAGATGTTTTCGGAATTCAACCAGATTGTCTTTAAGATCCGGGTACATTTGTCTTGGAGGAAAAGCAAAAAAAAAAAAGGGGACTTAAACACAGGTTAAAATGCTGTATATATTATAGCATATCATATGGCTGTTTATAGGAAGAAGGAAGGAAATATTTCCGCTGATTAGGTATCCAGCTCACATAATCACTTTCACTTTTTGTAAAGTAGCAAAAGAAAGTTATGAAAAAGATGATCGCTATGCAACCCTGAATTCACATCGTTGTGTTTTCTATATTTCACTTCCATCCAACAAAAAAATTAAAAGAATAATCCTCATTTGTTTGAATGGGTTATTTCGAGCATCAGTTGTCCTCAGTTTGTGCCGGTTCCATCCTCTTTCATTTATTTTTGATGGGAGAAAAAGTACAACAGACAGGACTAAAGGAATAATTCCTCTGTCAAACATAAGTGAAAACAGACAAAATGGACACAAACTGGGCATAATTGATGCAAAAAAATAAATAAAAATTAGATAATTTTTTTCCCCATTTCTCTGATTCAAATGCAGAACACTCCGGTTTAATTACACCTTCTGCAGTCTAATTACACTTGCAAGACATTGTCAGCAGGAACAACCCTTATTATGCCACGGATATTTGCGAGAAATGTCTTTGATGAGTGTAAGTGGCAAACTCTTGTACAAGCAATGGAAGATGGTGAATTCGCTAGAATTATTCCCCTAACGACACCAGTTGCATGTAGAATTCCAGTGAGGGAGATGCAATGGATATCTCTTTAGGTACAGTAATTTATTGAATATACTTTGAAAAATAATGATAGAGGAAAAGGCTGAAGGGCACAGGATATGAGCTCACAAAAGAAGAAAAAGCTACAAGATGAAAGTCATAATGAATTACAACCATAGATAACTAAATGTCATCAATGTACGCTAAGTAATTGGGTAACAAATATAACACAAATTGCAATTAAAAGTATGAGAAACCATAGCAGGGACTGTACACTCCCCGTCTAAAATCCTTGGATTTTACTATATGAACTGATATGAAAAAGGTTGTCCTGTCATATATATTGAAGACTTACCAACAAGATAGGGCATCAATATCAGCGGTGGGGGTCTAACACCTGGCACCCCCAGCTGTTTGAAGAGGAGGCAGTGCCGGTCGTCTCCGAAGCAAGTGAAAATACAAGTACTCGCTCCATTCACTTTAATAGAGCGAGTACTTGTAATTACAGGACACAGCTGTTAGGAGATGGGGCACAGTTTAACGATCAGGAAGGAGCGCTCGCATGGAGCGCTGCCTCCTCTTTAAAAAAGCTGATTGGCGGGATGCCAGTGTTAGACCTCCGCTGATCAGATACTGATGACCTAACCTGATGATAGGTCATCAATATTTATGGCAGAACAACCCCTTTAAGAAGTAATGTCTTTATGATGTTAAACAAAGGTTCTGCAACTGTTCTTCGTATACTCAATTGGATAACACATCCTTGTATTGGAGAAGCCGCACTAGGCCTCTTGTAATCCAGCTGTAATCCATTGTGTGTCTGTATCTTTCAACACCTACTAACGACTATCATGCATCTCTCCAATGATACTCCAGCTCCAAGTCTGTCAACTGGGCAAAATGTATATGAGAGGGTTGTAGAGGCATGTGTAGAAGTCAATGATCTCTCACCAAAAGCTTCCTCTGAGAGGTATTTCATAGGGAGGTGGGGGAAGAACTTTTATGTCCTCTTGTGGCAAGACCCAGGTTAAATACATTTCAACCAATCAAACAGTTAGAGAGATTGTGAAATATCTGAAACTAAAATGGCTTATGTTAAGGATACACTCAGAAAGGTCTTAAAATGTGAGAATTTGGTACTGTACCTACTGTATGCAGGGCTTCTTTTCACCTCTTGTGCTGAAATAATCTAATAAGCTTTAAACCTGTTTCTTGTAGGTGGTACCATTACACAATTTAATAGAGAATGGTGTCAACAGCAAATTTCTAAATCACTTCATTTAAAAAAATAAGCCTAAGTCATGGCCACCTAATTTGCAGTCTACTGCCTGTTGTCAGACAAGATCCACCCTTAGTAACATAGAAGACAGAGAAAAAGTGGAGTGTTAGCGCTAGCTGAGACCCTGAGCCTGATTATAATAAAAAAAAAAAAAAGAAAGAAAAACTGCTTCTACACTGCTTCTGAATTCACAGGCCTCCTGCCTTTCTTTAAGTGGGATTTCCTCCTCTCTTCTGTAAGCTCTGGAGCTCAAAACAAACATAGTGGGAAGTAAGGGAAAGGAGGTGACAGCAGTACAGTACTGGCAGATTTTTAAAAAAGTGATACAACCCCTGCTTCTGAGTGAAATGTATCTAGCTGTGCAGCAGAAACAGGGAATAACGGGGCTGAAAACCCCAAATAGACAGATTCACAGTTAATGATTGTACAAAGAAAGAATGTTATTCAAATATATAATTTCCATTCTGATTTCAATGGCAGAGTCTTAACAAATATAGATAAAAGATAGCAACTCACACCGGTCTGGTCAGTCAAACACAGACCAATTTATAATATTCCACACAGCATACACAGATACAGCTGCCAGTTTTAAACTTACATCAGCTTATCAAAGTAAAATCCTTGAACCTCTTCAGTATTCCCATCATGTGATTTATCCGTAGAATTGATGGCTGCATTTACAGATCAGAAAAAAAACTGGTCAGTTACTAGGTACCAGACCAGGCGTCAGCAACCTTCAGCACACCAGCTGTTGTGAAACTACAATTCCCAGCATGCTCCATTCATTTTTATGCATGATGAGAGTTGTAGCTTCACAACAACTAGAGTGCCGGAGGTTGCCTACACCTGTACCAGACTTAAACAGATATTAAAGGTATAATAAAAGTTATAATAAATAGTCTATTTTAGGGTGCTATGAGCGAATTGCGGTGCGGATTGCCTGCTGCAAATTTGACACCCAGCACCCTGGAACTACAGTTCTATCCATTGTACAGTGGATGGAGATGGTTACTGATGCGCTACTCTAATGCACTTCAAAAGGGAGCAGAAATGCAGTAACCGTCTCCATCCACTACAGCTACTGTATGGACTGAGTTTTGCAGTTCTGGCACTGAATTCCGACACCAGAGTTCCTCCAGTAAAGCTGACTGGTGATAGAGTCTGATCCCCGCCGATCATATATTGATGGCCTGTCCTGAGGCCTACCTTAAAAGGCCATCAACTGTAAAATCCTGATATACCCCTTGAAATCAACCAGGTTGTTCATAATTTTCTACAAAGCAACATGCACAATGAAAACAAGGTTGAAAAAAATCCCGCTACCCGCAGAGGGTTGCTTATAACTAGACAAGACATTTAGTTGGGCTATCAAAACATCTTATTAAAACTTTTTAAGAGCTTCACCAGGGGTTAGCAGAGCCCACAAATGCCTAGAAACCTGAAAAGGGCAGCGCTGGCACAAAGACACTAAACTGAAAATGAATACTAAGGATGTGAGGATGTACATGATTATGAAGAAAAGACCATGTAGTAGGAGGTTTGCGCTTGGGAAGCAAAGTCTGTAGATGGAGTAGAGGAACTTGTCAGAATAAAAACTGTGAACATAATTACAGCCTAATGTGTCAAGAATCCAGTGTCCTTCTGTGTCCTTTCCAAAAGGCTGACTGCTCTCTTCTAGTAGACAAAACATGAGCATTTCGATTTGATCTAGTGCTTTGTGAGGCAGAAAGTAATTTACATCTGATTTACTGCAATCTTTGGTTTTGGTCTGTAAGACTTTTGGACACACCACATTATTAGAGAAAAACTGTAAATGAGAATTGCTTGTACATAAAAGGTCAATGAAACTCCCAGAACAAAAATACAGAAGCAGAGCAAGAGTGTCTAGAATTTGGAAATACATTCATATGGACAGAACGCAAAGCCATAGGTGTTTACGAGTCAGTTATATGTGAGAGCTATACATAAAGTGCTAAGTATAGAAGATAGTAAAAGAAATCAAAATCTCACAAATCACAGCTAGTAGGCACAGACATTATCACATATTCAAGATAGGAAGCAAACACAGCTAAGGGTACTTTCACATTAGCGTTAGAAGAATCCGGCAGGCAGTTCCGTTGCCGATACTGCCTGCTGGATCCGGAAATCCGTATGCAAACGGATATCATTTGTTTCCGAATCCGGATCCGTCTGACAAATGCAGAGTGTTGTTGCATTTCTGTGTTTGTATGTATATTTTGGCATGGCTACGTGCACCTGCATACAGGGACGTGCTGACTGACCCCCCCCCCCCCCCTTGATTCTGTGTAGTGAATGCATTGCAATTACGGATCTGTCTCTTCGGTTTCATCTGGAAAAACGGATCCGGTCATTATCTTTTTCACAGATTTAAAGATCTTCGCATGCGCAGACCTGAAAATCCGATCCATTTTTCGGAACACTTGGTACCGAATCCGGCATTAATACATTTCAATGCATTAATACATTTCCCGGCAAGTGTTCCGGGAATTTTGGCCGGAGAAAAACCGCAGCATGCTGCGGTATTTTCTCCGGTCAAATACTGTAAAAGGGACAGAACGGAAGACATCCTGATGCATACTGAACGGATTGCTTTCCATTCAGAATGCATTAGAACTGATGCGTTTTTTCTCCGGTATTGAGCCCCTATAACTGAACTCAATACCGGAAAACCTTAACGTTAGTCGGAAGGTATTCTAAGACTGGCTATATTGTGTATGGTGGCACTACACATAATGAACAAATGCACCTCTTAACCTCTTAACCCTGTGAGGTTCTTCCTCCACTTGTCTCTATCATTACGTATTCACTAATTCCACTAAGTATGCAAAATAATTAACCCCTTGCGCCTCATGTCCCGCCTGCCCGCTCCGCCCACTTTATGATTACAGAAGGCGCGCGGGCAGGAGCATGGAGGGACTGCGATTAATAGTTAGTGATCACAGGCACAGTAAGTTAGCGCACTAAACAGAATATAGCCGCTGCGGGGCCGGTGTATGAGTCAAGCTGCACCGGCCCCGACACTAATGTGGATCTGTGGATGACATGTATATAGCATAAGATGCTATATATGTGTCATCCACATAGCCCCTAACAGTGTCATCCACAGATCCCCCCATTACAGCCTCATCCACAGATCCCCCCATAACAGTGATGTCCACAGGTCCCCCCCATAACAGTGATGTCCACAGGTCCCCCCATAACAGTGATGTCCACAGGTCCCCCCATAACAGTGATGTCCACAGGTCCCCCCCATAACAGTGATGTCCACAGGTTCCCCCATAACAGTGATGTCCACAGGTCCCCCTCCCCCATAACGGTGATGTCCACAGGTCCCCCCATAACGGTGACGCCCACAGGTCCCCCCATAACGGTGATGTCCACAGGTCCCCCATAACGGTGACGCCCACAGGTCCCCCCATAACGGTGACGCCCACAGGTCCCCCCATAACGGTGACGCTCCACAGGTCCCCCCATAACGGTGACGCCCACAGGTCCCCCCATAACGGTGCCGCCCACAGATCCCCATAACGGTCGTCATCCACAGATCCCCCATAACAGTGCGTCATCCACAGATCCCCTATAACAGTGCGTCATCCACAGATCCCCTATAACAGTGCGTCATCCACAGATCCCCCATAACAGTGTCATCCACAGATCCCCATAACAGTGTCATCCACAGATCTCCCATAACGGTGACATCCACAGATCCTCCATAACAGTGCGTCATCCACAGATCCTCCATAACAGTGCTGCCATCCACAGATCCTCCATAACAGTGCGTCATCCACAGATCCCCCATAACAGTGCGTCATCCACAGATCCCCCATAACACTGTGTTATCCACAGATCCCCATAACAGTGCGTCATCCACAGATCCCCATAACAGTGTCATCCACAGATCCCCCCATAACGGTGACATCCACAGATCCTCCACAACAGTGTTGTCCTCCGAAGATCCCCAAAAACAGATCCCCTGGAGGCACATTGGTTTGAAAACACTATTATATTACCATTTATTAATTTATTAACACTTGTACAAAGGAAAAGAAAAGCAGTTATTCATAGCAACCAAATTCCAGCTTTAATTTTTTTCATTGCTATCAGTAACTGCGGGGCTGTTTATACGAGGTATCGGTAATTGGTATCGGCGAGTACTTAAATAAAAGTATCGGTACTCGTACTCGGTCTTAAAAAAATGGTATCGGGACATCCCTACCCTTAAGGATCGAACATAATTTTGCAAATCTGCTGTGTGTCTGTTTATATAGTAATAACTTTGGAATGCTTTGACTTATCCAACTGATTCGGAGACGGTCTTCTCATGACACATTGTACGTCATGTTAGTGGTCCATTTGGGTCGATGTGTTCTACTTTTATTTATTTGAAAAAATCTAAATATACAGAAAATTTGGAAAAATCCAATTTTCTAAATGACTTTTTCTGCTCTTGAGACATATAGCGATACCTCATAAAATAGTTAACATTCCCCATGTGTCTGCTTTATGTTTGCATCATTTTGTAAATGTGGTTTCTTTTTTTAGGGTATTAGAAGGCTTAGAATTTTAGAAGCAAGTTTTTAAATTTTCAAGGAAATTTCAAAACCCGACTTTAAGGACCAATTCAGTTCTGAAGTCACTTTGAGGGGCTTATACAAGAGAAACCACCCATAAATGACCCCATTTTAGAAACTATACCTCTCCAATTATTCAAAACTGAAATTGTAAAATTTGTCAGCCCTTTAGGTGTTCCACAGGAATTAAAGAAGTTTCCTGCTTTCCCCAGATTGATGATCAATCCTCAGGATAGGTCATCAATATCAGATCGGCAGGAGTCTGACTCCCGAAACCCCAGCTGATCAGCTGAAGAGATCGCAGTGCTTGTGTCAACTTTGCGTTCTCTTCACTGTACACTGGCAAGCAGAGTAATTAAACCTCCTTCTTCCCATTTACTCGAAAGGGAAGGAGAAGCTGTAATTACACTGCTCACCACTGCAATGTCGACGGCAAGCAGGTAAACAGTGAAGAGAATGCAGAATTTTTCTGTTTAATATGGCAACACCCCACATGTGCTCGAATGTGTAGTGGATGGTGAAAAATGAACATTTTTCTACACATATGCCACACTCTAACTTTTTTAGGTCCTTTATTGCTGTTTGGCGAACTTCACCAGGGAAATGTTACCCTGGTACAACATGAGCACCGTCACTTCCAGAAGTATTGAGGCCCTCCCCTTTCTGGTTTTGAAAAATAAGAGTCTTGAAACTGAAGGGATTTTTCAGTCTGGCCTGCAGATCGAAATAACACATAAGCATTATACAGTGTCACTTGATCTTAAAGATCGACCCTTCCCATGATCGTTCTGCAGTCTGGCTTTGGGTTAGTGGTAGTGTTACCTTTGTACAGGAGCCGGGGGGGTGCTGCTGTTCTCACCAACTGCGGCAGTACAAGAACATCCCTATGGTCCTTGTACTTAACCACCATGTTTTTACTCAGGAGAGCCCTGCTGTTGTCCTTTCTGAGTGGTTACCTGAGCAGGGATATAGGGAGGCCTCTCTGATTTTTACACATTGTGCCACAAGCTACAATACCTCTGGAACTTAAGGACCTAAATAAGTGGCATAAGTGGCAATGAACATGGGAACCTCTAAGAAAAAAAAAAACCTTAGACTCATACTTATAAAACACTGAATAAAGAACATAAAGAAATTGGATAGGAAAAAATGATGTCTTTGGTGTTCTGCTTCTGGCTCAGTCACTGTTTTACTTCTGGCCCCTGTACGAAATAACTGATCACTGGGAGTGCCACAATTTGATATTGATAACCTATCCTAAGTATGGGTCATCAAGATCAAGAGGCTGTAAAACCCCTTTAAAAGGCAGAGAAATTTCCATTTCAAAAATTTTTCCAGCTCGCTATAAAGTTGTGATTTTTTTTTATAAATAAACATAAAACATATAAAGCAAAAGTGACCACAAGCAGAAAGTACCATATCATGAAAAATAATTTAAATAATTCTCTGAATTACAAGGATAAGAATTTATTTTATGCACTTATGTAGCACTGCTATATTCCGCAGCACGTTACAGACTTTAGCATCAAGCTGCCCCAAATGGGGCTCACAATCTAAGTTTTCTGTGGGAGGAAACCCATGCAAACACGGGGAGAACATACAAACTCCATGCAGATGTTGTCCTTGGACACATTTGAACCTAGGACCCTAGCGCTGCAAAGCACCAGTGCTAAACGCTGAGCCACCGTGCTGCCCATACATAAATACATTACCATAAAAGCTGCCTCAAATTTGACCTTAAAGGGGTATTCTCATCTCAACATTTATGGCATATCCATAGTAAACCTCAGTGACCCACATTAATCTTGAGAAATGGGCAATATATTACAGACGCTGTGAATGGAGAAGGGGCTTCTTTATTCCCTTCTATAGGAGTTCTGAAAATATCTAAGCTTAATGAAGTTGTCCAAGATTATAAAAAAAAAAAACCTGCATATAATGTAATAACATACAAAATCCCCCCTTTGTTAACATTCCCTTTATGTTCGTAGGATCCCCTGAAAATAGGATCACCGGTTGTCCATTGGGTAGCACCCTCACTGATCAGCTGTAATTTTTGATAGAATCTGACAAGAGTTTCATTTCCCAACACCACCATACCATGGGAGAAAATAGAATACATGGTGACCATTGAAATCAAGGGATCATAAGAAGTTCAGAAGCACATTTTTAAGACAATAAACAAACAAAATGAAACATTTTGTAAAGCTTCTACAGTAAAATAGTACACGGATAAAAATTAAAAGCTTAACCCAATCCCTAGGTCAGAATTATAGATTTATTAATAGGTTTTTCATATATTGTAAATCCAAAAGTACCTTCAACTTGGGTATCATCCATTGCCTTGTACTCAGTGTCTTTGATAGCAAGTTCCACCCCATAGCCAGACAGGTTCATTTTCCTAATACTTGGTTTCTAGAATAGAAGAATACATTTTAAAGATAAAGAGGGATGGTGTTCGCTCATTGCGAAGGTATGCAATTTATAGAAAAATCACAACACATCAATAGGCTCCATGTACTGTAATACAATGATGTGTTGGGTCCTTGAAGGCAAGAGACTCTTTATAGTCATTC
Organism: Bufotes viridis; assembly: GCA_033119425.1. Classification (NCBI taxonomy): domain Eukaryota; kingdom Metazoa; phylum Chordata; class Amphibia; order Anura; family Bufonidae; genus Bufotes; species Bufotes viridis. The sequence goes on along the minus strand of CM065591.1, from coordinate 358,585,449 downwards.
TCTGCTCTGGCTAATAGATGAGAGTCCTGAATAAGGAACCTCTCAGGTGATGAAGAACCTCCCAAAGGGTATTTGATAAGGTTTTTCTAAACCCCACAAACACTGTATCCTAATCACTCCCATGTTTGATGAATCTCAGATAGATTACCGTGGATTACTACAAGTAATGTAAAGCTCATACATAAGTTTCTGTAATGTAATAAACAACTATTATAACGTCAAAGGGATGACAGAGAATAAATTGAAGAAAAGATTTTAAAATCAGAATTTCACTATTTAAAAGTTATTCTGCTAAATAAAATTTAACCAAAGATGGGACTGGTATTGATTTTACACATACTGTATTCCAGATGCAATGCTGTGAAAATTAAGGTAAGGTTTTGCAAATCGAGGAAGTAGTAAGGGTTATTAAGATCTGCAGATGATCAAATTTTCAAGCACCTAGCTGCAATATGTGGCATGTGGGAGGGGCATAAAAGCCAGATTGAAACCTCAAAAAGTGGTTCAAGTCACATGGGATGCCTCTTGTTCATCGACGTGGCTGTTAATGCCACTTGTCACAAACTGATAGGGACAGTATCCTTGAACTGACAGACCTTGGTTTATCTCTCCAGCAGATCGCTACATGCCTAAGCCGAGATGTCAGCACTGTTCAACACTGCATACCCCTGTGGTTGAGAGAACGACGATGAACCGAAATTACAGAAAAAGGTGCACAGAAGTGAACCTCTGCAAGGAAGGATCAACGGATTAGAAAATTGATGTGTAGTGATCCTTTCTGTACTGCAAGTGAAAATGGACATCACATCCCAACTCTAGGACGCAAACAGTGTCTATTAGTGAGTGTCTACAAACCATTACAAGTCATTTGCATGACATTGGACTATGAGACAGACGTCTAGCTACAGGTGTTCAATTGACCTTAGCCCACCGCTATCAAAGGCTATTGAAGTGAAACAGAAATACAACAATGGAGGCTGGAATGGAGGTTTATTCTCTTCAGCGATGAATCCTGTTTTTTTCCTCTAAAGCAATGATTCTGTAGCTGGAGATTGGTCTGGAGATCATATGGGCAACACCATGAAGAGGCCTTCACAAGGGAATGTCCCACTGTTCCTGCTCCCAGGATCATGGTGTAGAGTGGCATAACGTATGGTAGCCAGAACCCTATAGTCTTCATTTCAGGTACACCAACAGCGGTCGTGAACCCTAAAGATGTGAGGATCTTTATAAAGGTAGAGATCAAGTTGGTAGACGTGGTGGCCTCTATGCTCTACTGTGTTTTGTGTAGTGAAAACATGACTATTGGATCTGATTAAGAAGTATTATGGTGCAGTGATCTAGTACTTGGAGGAAAACATTTTATATATGTACACAATTCTATAATCTGTGCGTGAACAGGGAGAAACACATATCATGGTGGCAATTTTTTTTAGATGCAAATAAGGCTACTTTCCCACTAGCATTTCTCTTTTCCGGTACTGAGATACGTCATAGGGTCTCAATACTGGAAAAAAAAGCGCTTCTGTTTTGTCCCCATTTATTGTTAATAGGGACAAAATGCAACTGAACAGAACCGAATGCTCCAAAATGTATTCCATTCCGTTCTCATACCGGAGAGCAAACCGCAGCATGTTGCGGTTTGCTTTCCGTCCTGGAATGCGGAGCAAAACGGATCAGTCATGACCCACAATGCAAGTCAATGGTGACGGATCGGTTTTCTCTGACACAATAGAAAACGGACCCGTCCCCCATTGACTTTCAATGGAGTTCATGACGGATCTGTCCTGGCTATTTTACAGATAATTCAATGGAGCCGTTCATAACGGTTGCAGACGGTTGTATTATCAGTAATGGAACAGTTTCACAGTAATGTGAAAGTAGCCTTATTAATTTATTTATTTTAATCCCTTTTATTTGCCAGGACCAGGTGGCATACACCCCTATATCCTAAGAGATTTGAGTAATGTCATAGACAGACCCTTATTTCTAATATTTAAAGCGCAACGGTCATATTTTTTTTATTTTCTAGTTTATTAGAGCTAGGCATGTATACCTCAGTTAGTCTGTCAATGACTGCCAAAAGATCTTTATAATAACAGCAGGGGTGTGGAAATTTAAAAAAAAACTACTTGTCGAAGGACTAAAGTGGGGGCTCGATCTACTTGTCCCTCATAACAATCTACTTGTCCTGATACAAAAAATAATTTTAAATCAAAACCATATTTAAATAAGGTATTTATTGATAGCAACTGAGAAGACAGGCCCAAAATGTACAGGGGACTGTATGAGGGGCCACAAGAAGACGTTATACTGTATGGGGGGCCACAAGAAGATGTTATACTGTATGGGGGCCACAAGGAGACATACTGTATGGGGGCGGGAGCCACAAGGAGATGTTATACTGTATGGGGGCACAAGGAGACGTTATAGTGTATGGGGGCAGGGGCCACAAGGGGACGTTATACTGTATGGGGCGGGAGCCACAAGGAGACGTTATACTGTATGGGGGCAAAGGACTCAGCCTACTGGACTGGCACCACCACTGGTAAGTTTTAAAGGGGCGGTGTCTTTGTAAGGGTTGGCTCTGGCCACCACATCACCTTGCCTATGAATATGCCCACACCGCTCCTCTGTCAGAAGATCATACTTGGCAGGATTTGCTCCATTAATGTCTATGAACAGCTTGGAGTATAATACACGCTGCAGTTGCCATTAGCAACCATTGGTTACCCTCATCATCAATGTTTAGGTTCCTGAGCTATGCAACTGACTCCACAATCTGCACTAGCGCAGGACCCAACCATTACCAACCAACATATGACCGCACCACTGTTCCTGCAGAGCTTCGATTTACATGCCTGTGCCACTGTCATGGCGGACCCGGAGAGCAGTACGTCAGACTTAATGCAAAAATCATTCTGGAGCGCTCATCTGTCAGAGGCCTCCTGGACACTAAGCGATGAGCATCGGAGGCCGAGGTGGGGGCTGGGATGTGTGGGAGGGGCTGTGGCACCAGGGACTAGAAGTCTCCGCCCCCAAGATCAGAAAGTAGGAAGCGCAGAACTCGGAGAACAAATACAGGGCAGAGCAGATACCGAGGGGTGAGTCAGTGCGGTACTCGGGAAACAAGCCCTGCAAGTTGCCCGAAGCAGGGCTAAGCCCCTGAACAAACTACCTGCCCGGCGCCCGAAACTGCATGTCCCGGGCGTCGGGCGATAGGAATTCCACACCCTTGTAACAGTTTTCATTAATGTCCCCTCTCCCTTTTAACTGGTCCCTTAAATGATTGTTGCTAGGGCTTCTCTGTCTTCCTTTTAGTGTAAACAGAAGAGAGACACTGCATGCCTGCATTAGGCTTGGCTGTCAGGAAGCTGCTGGCTTAAGCAAGAGTGTATGTGAAGTGAGGGAAGGCAGTTTTGGCCTCAGTGAACTGGCAGAAGACCCATCTTGAGAAGATCCTAATATTATCCTCATAACCCTATTCACATTGCCACAATATCTTAACATGTGTCGTGACGCCCCGTGTGTGCTGTTGAGTAGGGAACCTGTTAAAAATTTTAATCCTAGCCCTGCCTGTACGTAGGAATTTTAGTGGACAGCAAACTAAACAGTAGAAACCAGTGTCAGGCAGCTGCTGTCAAGGCCAATAAGATAATGGGTTGCATCAAAAGGGGCATAGATGCCCGTGATGAGAACATAGTCCTACCACTTTACAAATCACTAGTCAGACCACATATGGAGTACTGTGTACAGTTCTGGGCTCCTGTGAACAAGACAGACATAGCAGAGCTGGAGAGGGTTCAGAGGAGGGCAACTAAAGTAATAACTGGAATGAGGGATCTACAGTACCCTGAAAGATGATCAAAATTAGGGTTATTCACTTTAGAAAAAAAGACGACTGAGGGGAGATCTAATAACTATGTATAAATATTTCAGGGGTCAGTACAGAGATCTCTCCCATCATTTATCATTTAAGGGGACATCCTCTGTGTCTGGAGGAAAGAAGGTTTGTACACAAACATAGAAAAGGATTCTTTACGGTAAGAGCAGTGAGACTATGGAACTCTCTGCCTGAGGAGGTGGTGATGGTGAGTACAATAAAGGAATTCAAGAGGGGACTGGATGTATTTCTGGAGTGTAATAATATTACAGGCTATAGCTACTAGAGATGGGTCATTGATCCAGGGAGTTATTCCGATTGCCTGATTGGAGTCGGGAAGGAATTTATTTTCCCTAAAATGAGGAGAATTGGCTTCTACCTCACAGTTTTTTTTTGCCTTCCCCTGGATCAACTTGCAGGATAACAGGCCGAAGTGGATGGACAGAGGTCTTTTCAGCCTTACAAACTATGTTATTTTATAGCGCTGACATATTCAGCAGCACTTTACAGACATTGTCATCACTTACATTTCCCAATGGGGCTCACAATCTAAGGGCTCATGCCAGGGCCGTAGCTAAAGGCTCATGGGCCCTGGTGCAAGATTTCAGCTTGGGTCCCCCTTTTCTCAGTGCTTAGTGGCCAGGGACAGGGATGCACATAGCCTTCATGCTGTCTGAGGCAAACATTTAAATGGCACTCCCATGCTAAATTCTTGACCTAACCCCTTCCTTCCAGCCAGAGGTGTAATTTGACCATTATGTACTTTCTATAATACCAGTGTCTTCTTATGCAGCACAAGGGTCTTTGGGCCCGGTAGCGACTGCTACCTCCGCAACCCCTATAGCTACGCGCCTGGCTCATGCACATTCTGTGTCCGTTCCGTTTTGTTTACAGTGAATCCATTCACTTCTATGGGGCTGCAAAAAAACAGAAAGGACTGTGTGTGCATTCCATGTCCATGTGTTCGCATGGCCATTTTGCAAAAAAATAAAACATGTCCCATTATTGTCTGCATTACGGACAAGGATACGACTGTTCTATTAGCAGCTGGACATTAAATTCCAGAAAATGTGGAATGCACACGGCTGGTATGTATGCTTTGCGGAGCCACAATTTGCGGACCAAAAAACATCCAACGGTCATGACCCCTAAGTATGTCTTTGGAGTCTGGGAGGAAACCGGAGTAGCTAGAGGAAACCCATGCAAACACGGGGAGAATATACAAACTCCATGCAGATGTTGTCCTTGATCAGACTCTAGGACACCAGAGTTGTAAGCAGGGCTGTGGAGTCGGAGTCGAGGAGTCGGAGTCGGAGGCAATTTTGGGTACCTGGAGTCGGAGTCGGAGTCGGCAAAAAATGGACCGACTCCTACTAGATTTAAATTGGAATAAAAAAAAATTGGAATAAAAAAAAAGCAAGTTTAAATGTCCCAATTCAGATAAAGTTATAATTAATTACTTCTCTACTGTAAGAATAAAGGCCAATGCATGCAGTGCGTCACGTTACCGCTAAACAAAGACGTTAAGTGACCGTGAAGAAGCTTTTCATATGCTTTACTATGCAGTTAGAGGGACACTGACAGGCTAATATATCTGCTGGTATTCATCAGAGGATCAGGAATACAACTAGACGACTGTTACCCCCAGTTGAGGTTTACTTGTGTTTAAAAACGTTTTAATCAATATTCAAATTCTCTACCTTTGTGCCCAAGGGGCAGGCGCACATGTAGAGTACTGGCAGCACTAGACAGGACTACGTAGCGAGGAGGAAGAGAGAAAGCTGGCACAGCCTCAGCATAGCTAGACCAGGGTGCTGCCAGCACTCTACACGTGCGCCTGCGCAGGAATTCAGCGCTCGGCTAGCCTGAAAAAAAGGCCGGTGCAGTGAATAATAACGAGGGGAACAGCGCTGGGAAGCTGTACTGGGCGCGGCTGGGCACGAAGCCGCAGGAGACGCTGCCCCATTGGGCACAAAGATAGTGAATTTGCAGACACTTTAAAAGTGAAGGGAATGGATAGTCAATAGTTCAAGACTGAAGCTGTAAAACCATTTGAAAACTGCTATCATTCAGCTAAGGCTATAAAACATGTAAACTCAGATTGTTAGCTTAAATTTTAAACATGACTATGGGATTCTACTAGGAAAATCATGTTTTAAAAGAAATGCCCCTTCCCCTGCCCCTTCCTGGATCCTCCCACTGCTCTATCTTCAGCAGAAGATCAGCACACAAAGGAGAAGGCAGCAGCTTCTGCTCAACTACCTCTCTGTGCTAGAAGAGATTAGAAGAACTTGGTGGAACAGCTTCGTATTTGCATATTAAATACAGAGGAGTCGGAGTCGAGGAGTCGGAGTCGGAAGTTTCAAAATCTGAGGAGTCGGAGTCTGAGTCGGAAAATTTATCTACCGACTCCACAGCCCTGGTTGTAAGGCCTCAGCACTAACCACTAAGCTCCCATGCTGCCCCAAAAAATGACCTTTGTAAGCAAAGATAAAGAGTCGACCCTTCAACCATGTACCTTCACTATACTGTTTGACTCATGACATGGTTATTTGTTGTTCTATGTAGAAATTCGCAGAGTTGTGTATTGCAGATGTGTGAAATCCTTTTTTTCAACTGAAGAACCTTTGCCAATATATTAACGGTTTTATTACCATTTCCTTTACTATGCATTTTTTTTTGTATACACAGATCCGTATAGGTACATGCATATACAAGAAGTGCATGTCCCATTTCTGTGCAGTTCACGCATGCAAATTTGTTCTGCAAATACAGATGGAAAATGGACAAATGGAAAACAAAATACAGAACAAAAATGGAACAAATCCGGAAAAAATAAAAATGTATTTGTATTGTGCACCTGTGTTTCACCTGTATATTCGTACACAAGGGTAAAGTAGACCTTAGTTCAATTCTTCTGTTAGGTCACTTTCACAGTCAGTATTGTCAATCAGTATTTGCAAGCCAAAACCAGGAGTGCAACCCACAGAGAAAAAATACACTAGAAAGACATGTTCTGGAACCACTACTGGTTTTGGCTTACAAATACTGATAGACAATACTGACCAAATACTGAAGGTGCTGTTGCCACTGAGTCTAGATTTAAAAAAAAATCCACCACACAGAAAATACATACCGCACAAAACCATACTGCTATGCCAACAGACCTGTATGTAATGTCGTAGAACATAAATGAGCTCCTCACTTTCTGCTTTTTCAACCAGCACTTTATGAAAGTTGGCAAATGCTTTGGTACCAATTTCTGCATACAAAATAACAACTGGAGCAGTCTTGGAAAGAGTAGGGAAGATATGATCTCCTTTATATAAGTAAGGCCTTGGCCTACAAATAAGATAAGAAAGAATATGTTGTGACTTGAATCTTAATGTTATTTCATTGTTGACTGTACACACGTTACAAAGAAGTAAGCAATAACATTACCGATCCAGCGCATCCTTCAGAAGATTTTTAATCTGACTTGCTTTGCAGGTGTGTTTCCCGTGGATAGAAGCAAATGCACCGCAACCTTCTGGAGGAGGCTCATCAGCCGCAATCTAAAATGTTAATAATTAAACTTAAACAAGATGCTTTAATTGCACTTGAAACATTCTAAATGATCACATATTTCTTGATTAGAATTGCTTGCCGACTTGGTACGAGATCTTCTGGTTAATGTACTGTACTACAGCAGGTATAAACTTATGATAAACTTTTTTCTTTTTTTATACTTTAAACTTTTTTTTTATAATCTTTTTGTCCCAATAGGGGTCCTACATACATCATAGTTCTGTACAGCAGTATATTAGACTCCATTAACATGTCCGTAAGTGTGCGGACCGCAAAACACGAAAACCAGCCATGTGCACATGGCCTGCACTATAATAGAAAATGCCTATTCTTGTCCGCTATTGCGGACAAGAATGGGACATGTTCTATTTTTTTGCGGATGCGGAAATGCGGAAAGCACATAGTGTGCTGTCCGCATCCATTCCCACCCCATTGAAAAAATTGCAGAACAGATGCCGACCCATTTTGCGGATGTGTGAATGGAGCCTTATACCAGTAAGTTTTACACTAACAGAAAGTCCATTAGACTCACTAGCAACGCCTATTAGTCTTCTGATCATTAGCCAACTGTCAAACTCCTTAGATGCCATGGTCACTATTAGGGGGCAAAAGGGTTATGACACGATTGATGTAAAAAATGAAAACCATACACCGTATAGTATATGACTATATAAAATCACTTGCATAGCACTAAATGCCAAGGTTATATGTATAAAAACTAATACCCCATTTTGTACTGAAAAATAACTGAGGTTCTTAGGGCTCTTTCACACTACCGTTTTTCTTTTCCGTCCTAGAGTTCCGTCCTCGGGGCTCTAGGACGGAAAGATACTGATCAGGATTATCCTAATGCACTCTGAATGGAGAGAAATCCTTTCAGGATGCATCAGGATGTCTTCCGTTCAGTATGTGAACGTTTTTTGGACGTTGACAAAACCGCAGCATGCTGCGGATTTGTCTCCCTCCAAAAATCCAGAAGACTTGCCGTAACGCTGGATCCGGAATTAATGCCCATTGAAGTGCATTAATCCGGAATTAAGCTAAACATCGTTTCGGCGCATCGCCGGATCCGACGTTTAGCTCTGCAAATGCGCAGCAGCAGTTCCGATCGGGGCCCCAGTGTAAGCTGGGGCTCCGATCGGTTACCATGGCAGCCAGGAAGCTACTGAAGTCCTGGCTGCCATGGTAAGTACTCCACAGCAGTGTACTTACCTGCGCTGCGGCCTCCAGGCGCTCCTTCATGACGTCACAGGTCCAGACGGCACATTGATCTATGCGCCGCAGGGACCTGTGACGTCATGAAGGAGCGCCCGGTGGCCACAACGCAGGTAAAAAATACACTGCTGCGGAGTACCATGGCAGCCAGGACTTCAGTAGCGTCCTGGCTGCCATGGTAACCTGGAAGCATTTTGAAGACTGATCAGGACTGATTCAGGCGACTTGCATAATGGAAGTGCCTGCCGGATCCTCAGAACGCAAGTGTGAAAGAGGCCTTAGCAAATATATTTTGACCAAAACACTTACCATGTGCTGTTATATTGTGTTTTTTCTTTATTGGTGGCCATGTACACTTGTGTATTTATTCATCATATTGTGGAGGATGTTTTTATCCTATTTTATGTTTTTTTTTGTCTTTGCAATACACCGTTCGAGATGTGGCCTAAACGGATCCGTTTTGCCCTAATGCATTCTGAATGGATAAGGATCCGCTCAGAATGCATCAGTTTGCCTCCGTTCAGTCACCATTCTGCTCTGGAGGCGGACACCAAAACGCTGCCTGCACAGTTTTGCCGGCCGCCTGACAAAGCCGTCCTGGCACACAATGTAAGGATGGATTCGTTTTCTCTGACACAATCTGGCACAATAGATCCCCCATTGACTTTCAATGATGTTCAAGACGGATCCATCATAGCTATAGAAGACATAATACAACCGGATCTATTCATGATGTATGCATGCGGTTGTATTATTCACGACGGATCCGCAAAAAACGCGTGAAAGTGTGAAAGTAGCCTTACATGTGCGGGTTCTGCTCTTCTAATTGTAGATGGATTCCAACTGGCATAGAGATAAGTATTAAATAGAGTAGGCTCCTGCCTGGATTGATGTCACCTTTGTGGTAGGTGGGCACAGATGTGCTTCGATCAAAATATATTTGCTAGGAACCAGGGCCGGTTCTATAATAAGGCAGACCAAGCGGCTGCCTTAGGGGGCAGAAAAAAGGGGGGCGGAAAAATGAACTTTTTTTTTTAAATCACTTGCGGCGAGTTGTGCAGCAGCGCCGCCGGCCCACCCCAGCCTGCATGTGCCATGCAACCCGGTCCTCACTCACAGAGCGGCAGCATGGCAACACGGTCATGGGGGCATTCAGGGGGTGTGTGACTGGCAAGTGGCTCCGCGGCGGGCAGCAGCAGGGACTGGAGCAGCTGTTGGTGACTGCGACTCACACAGCCAGCCCAGACGGACTGTTGACTGCCGTAGGGTAGGTGGTAGGTGATGAGCGCAGAGCGCATATTGTTTATATATATATATATATATATATATATATATATATTACACAACATTAATGGGGGGACAAATCAAATGTCTGTAGTCTGTGCCATGGAGGGGCACAAATGTGACATGGGGGGGGATGATGTGCCATGGGGGGGGGGGAGAAGTGTGACACAATAGGGGGTCATAATGTGATCATGGGGGGGCGCCAAAATGTAGCTTCGCTTGTGTTGGCAAAAATCCTTGCACCGGCCCTGCTAGGAACCCAAGTATTCGTTTTACATATGTAGGAGGGCATTTTTTAAAGACTGGTGATTGATATGCCGGTCTTAATCCCTGTGCACTTCTGGTGTATACACCGAAGTTATGTTGAGGAGCGGCCTCTAAATAACTTTGGCATTTGCTGCCACTGGCCATGCTTTAGTCTATGCCAGCTGACTTTTTTTTAAATCAAGACAGTTTTTATTGAAAGAGTAAAACACAGTGTACGACATATACACATACTGTATATTTCAACATACAATGGCAGGTATAATAAAATAAATTTGTGCCTATATATATATATATATATATATATATATATATATATTATAGATAGATAGATACAATGTTGTTGAGTCAGCTTATTATTTCCAAGGAGTACACATTAATCACAAGGTATCCAGGGCGTACACACATCATAATAAAACCCGATCATTAAACCAAACCCCCCCCCCCCTTTCCCAACACCCTCAAGCATTTCAAACCTGTGAGACGACCGAGCCCTACAAATGCAGCATCTCTTCGGTGTTGTAGCACTGTCCATTACGAAACACTAGTGCGCACAACCATGATCTACGCCAGCTCACTTGCTGGCGTAGTTTAAGATAATTTTTCCGCGCCAAAAACTGTTGTGGAAAATTATGAATGAGACTGGCCTGTCCGCCCTGTTCCATGTCATGCCCCCTTTTTTAAATATGCCTAAAAGGCTGCCATAATCTTTGTAGTTAGTGCTATAAGAGTGCTGTCAGTGTTTTTTTCTTGGAGGCCATGTACATCCTCATTTTTATCATATTGTGTGGGATGTTTTCTTTTTCGACTCCCCTCTAGACAAAAAGATGGCAAGGGAGAGGCAAGGAAGCAATGATTTTAAAACTTGCAGACTACACTGATTATCAAACAAACAGGCCATGCTCAATAATGGACTATTTTGCAGACTTGGAAAGGAAAGATCGGTCTCATTTAATATCAGCATTTAACATCGGGTTCACTTTAAGGCGACACTAAACACAGAATAAAAAAAATGTTGTTTCATCAAATCATGCAGAACATGAAAAATAAAAGAAAAATATTCTCCTCTCAGTCTGCAGCCATGTATTCTCCCCCTTTGAGATATGTGTATGTTTTAGGAAGAGGGTGCTGGGTTTAAGCTGCATAATTTTGGTCCACACAGTGAGGGTGGCATTTAGTTGGAAGAAACCTCCAAGTTACAAACAGTACAAAATAGATTTGGAACAATGCCAGCCATTGTGCCAATAGCATCAGTTGTAGTATATAGTGAGAGCAAAGAGTTTCGGATCCTAGATTGGAGGCCGTACATTGTAATGTTGTAAAGATGCGGACTGCTAAATACATCTACCTACATAAAACCTTCTCCTCTCTCCTAAACCATGCCATAGTTAGGCAGATTTGCTTTTCAAAGTCCTGGGACTGCTGCGGTACAACCATGTTGAGTTGTAACAGAGACTGCAGAATACTAATCCAACTAAGATAAATCCTCCCCTCTCTATTCCAAAAAAGTGCCATGCCAGTGAAGATTTTCCTTTCAGGGTCATGGAAAAGATTTGCTACAACCGTGTAGACATGTAAAAGACTGCAGAATACTAAATCTACCAAGACAAAGTCCCCTTTCCACACCTACATAGTGCCATAGCTAGGTAGATTTGCCTTTCAGGGTCCTGGTAAAAGCTGGTTTACCATTTCCATGTGGAACTGTAATAGAATGCATAATACTAAATCTACCTATACAAATCCCCCTCCACACACCTAAATAGTGCCCTAGAAAGACAAATTTGCTTTTCAGAGTCTTGAAAAGCTTGGTTACCATCAAGTGTAACTGTAATAGACTGCAAAATACTAAATCAACCAAGATTAATCCTTCTTCCCACTCCTAAACTGTGCTATAGCTAGACAGGTTTGCTTTTCATGGCCCTAGGAAAGCTGGGTTACAATCATGCGGAGCTGTAATACAGGCTGCACAATATTAAAGAGGACCTTTCACCATTCCTGACATGCCTGTTTTAATAGCTTCATGAATTCCCCATGTAATAACAATTCTGGAGCATCTATTCTTATGTCTGTATGTTGTCCCATTCCTCTAGAAGGTATGAATAATTGATATTAGCCTTCAGCAAGGGTACAGAGGGGTGGTAACACGTTGGGGGTATGTCCCTGCACAGACTGACTCTATCCAATCAGTGCTGCCATTTTCAGTCTGTGCAGACTCCCCCCCCCCCCCAACTAGTTACTTCTCCTCCGTACCCTTACTGAAGGCTTATAGCAATTCATTCATAACTTCTGGTAGAAATAATACAGGAATGGCACAACATAGAGCCATAAGAATAGATGCTCCAAGATTGTTATCACATGGGGAACGGAAGTACAGTGCCTTGCAAAAGTATTCACTTGACTTTTCTCGTGTTTTGTTATATTACAGCCTTAAGTTCAATGTTTTGTTAATCTGAATTTTATGTAATGGATCAGAACACAATAATCTAAGTTGGTGAAGTGAAATGAGAAAAATTTATGAATGAATTGTTCACAAATAGAAAACAGAAAATTGGCATGTGCGTATGTATTCACCCCCTTTGTTAGGAAGCCCATAAATAGCTCTGGTGCAACCAGTTACCTTCAGAAGTCACATAATTAGTGAAATGATGTCCACCTCTGTGCAATCTAAGTGTCACATGATCTGTCATTACATATACACACCTTTTTTGAAAGGCCCCAGAGGCTGCAACACCTAAGCAAGAGGCATCACTAACCAAACACTGCTATTAAGACCAAGGAACTCTCCAAATAAGTAAGGGACTATATTGTTGAGAAGTAAAAGTCAGGGCTAGGTTATAAAAAAATATCCAAATCTTTGATGATCCCCAGGAGCACCATCAAATCTATCATAACCAAATGGAAAGAACATAGCACAACAGCAAATCTGCCAAGAGACGGCCACCCACCAAAACTCACGGACCGGTCAAGGAGGGCATTAGTCTGAGAGGCAGCACAGAGACCTAAGGTAACCCTGGAGGAGCTGCAGAGTTCCACAGCAGAGACTGGAGTATCTGTACATAGGACGGCGATAAGTCATACGCTCCATAGAGTTCGCTTTATGGCAGAGTGGCCAGAAGAAAGCCATTACTTTCAGCTAAAAACAAAATGACACGTTGTGAGTTTGTGAAAAGGCATGTGGGAGACTCCCAAAATGTATGGAGGAAGGTGATGTGGTCTGATGAGACTAAAATTAAACTTTTTGGCCATTAAAAAAAACACTATGTCTGGAGCAAACCCAACACAACACATCACCCAGAGAACACCATCCCCACAGTAAAACATGGTGGTGGCAGCATCATGCTGTGGGGATGTTTTTCAGCAGCCGGGACTGGGAAACTGGTCAGAGTTGAGGGAAAGGTGGATGGTGCTCAATACAGGGATATTCTTGACCAAAACCTGTACCACTCTGTGAGTGATTTGAGACTAGGACGGAGGTTCACCTTCCAGCAGGACAATGACCCCAAACACACTACTAAAGCAACACTTGAGTGGTTTAAGGGGAAACATGTAAATGTGTTGGAATGGCCTAGTCAAAGCCCAGATCTCAATCCAATAGACATTAAGATTGCTGTTCACAAGGGCAAACCATCCAACTTGTAGGAGCTGGAGCAGTTTTGCAAGGAGGAATGGGCAAAAACCCCAGTGGTAAGATGTGGCAAGCTCATAGAGACTTATCCAAAGCGACTTGGAGCTGTGATTGCCGCAAAGGTGGCTCTACAAAGTATTGACTTTAGGGGGTGAATAGTTATGCACATTGACTTTTTCTGTTATTTTGTCCTATTTGTTGTTTGCTTCACAATAAAAAAATATATATCTTCAAAGTTGTGGGCATGTTCTGTACATTAAATGATGCAAATCCTCAAATAATCCATGTTAATTCAAAGTTGTGAGGAACCAAAACACGAAAAAAGTCAAGGTGGGGGGGGGGGGGGTCTAAAAACTTTTGCAAGGCACTGTAGCTAATAAAACAGGCATGTCAGGCGTGGTGAAAGGTCCCTTTTAAATCTACCAAGATAAGTATCACTTCCACGCCTAAATAGTTCCATAGCTAGGTAGATTTGTCTTTCAGGGTCCAAGCTGGTTTACTACAATGTAGAGCTGTAATAGACACTGCAGAATACTAAATCTACCAAGATAAACCCCCCTCCCACTACTAAATAGTTAGGCAGATTTGCCTTTCATGGTCCTGAGCAAGTGAATTTACCACTACGTGGCTATGTCATAGAAACTGTAGAATACTAGACAAAGACAACTCACCTCCTCACTCCTAAGTAATGCTGCTAGGTAGATTTGCCTTTCAGGGTTCTGTTAAAGTTAGGTTACAACCATGTTTAGCTGTGGGAAAAAATATCCAGCACTGGAATCAGAATCCTGAATAGACTTCTTTATTTAATAAGATAATACATCCAGCATGGTGGTAAAGAGAATACCTGTTGCAGTTTTGGATATTGTTTTCCGCATTTCTTTTTGCTTCTGAAGTTTTTCTCAAGGAATACCTGTCTGAGGAGTGGTGAGCTGGACTATATCTGTTCTCTATAATCCATGTTTAGGCTGGTTTTACACTAGCGGAATTAGTTCCAGCAGAGAACAGCCAGATCCAGAGAGCTAGGGCAGGCTGCTCTCTTCTGGAACAACCTGCTGGAACTATTAATACTGATGTGAAAGAATCTTTAGCTGTAAGGCCCCTTGCAGACAAGCGTGTCATGCTGCGAGTCCACAGCGCAGCTCCTGGCCTGACCTCCCAGCACCGACGGGGTCACATAGCATGATATTGATTTATGATGCCTTGCAACCCTTACAGTTCTGGAATGCATTGGATAACACTGGCAGCATTATGTAAGTTTCATCTAATTCATTCCAGATCTTTAAGGGATACAAGGCATCATAAATCAATATCATGCTATGTGACCCCGTCAGTGCTTGGAGATCAGGATGGGAGCTGCATTGCGGCCTCGCAGCGTGACAAATGCTCATCTGCAAAGGGCCTAATAGAGACTGCTAAATATGAAAACTCCCAAATAGTACTATGGATAGGCAGATTTGCCTACCATGGTCCTAAGAAAGCTGGGGTTACCACCATGTGAAATGGTAATAGACTGCAGAATACTACATTTACAAAGACAAATCCCCCTCCCCACTCCTAAATAGTTCCATGGCTAGCCAGATTTGGCTTTTAGGGTCCTGAGAAAGCTGGATTACAACCATGTGTAGCTGTAAGTAGGAACATAAGAAGGTGGGCGGATTCTAACCTAAGTGGTGTGGTGCATGAACACAGGACTGGGTGCCAGGATAAACATGTTATCTGAAGTGTAGCTTGCTCAGCACTCACATGATAAGCATGAAGGGGGTAATTTATTAAGATTGGTGGTTTAGATGCCGGTCTTAATAAAGCCCCCGTTCTGGATCGCCAAAGTTATGTAGAGGAGCTTCTAAATGTAACACAGCATCCTAGCTGGCTTACATTTAGACCATTTTCTATGCCTAAAACAGGCGTCCCCTCCCCGGCCCACTTTTTTTAAGCTCTGGACCGAGGGAAAGTCACAGATTGCGGTTGCGCCGCAATCTGCGCCTAAAATACACCTAGTATAGATGTATTTCAGGATAATAAATGACCCCCAAAATATCTATTTTATCTCAGGACATATTAAAAACATTAGATAAAAAGATAAAATGAGTTTAAATGCAGAAAAGCAAGGCGTGTAGGAAGAACACTTTGGAAAATCTGGCATAGAGAATATCCACAGGAATATATGAAAAACGCTAATGGTTTTCAGTAACATAATGTGGACACCAATAAAAATAATAATAGGAAATAATGTCATAATTAATAAAAAATAAGCCAAATCGTTTTAAGATTTAAGCCATTTGGATAACAGCTGCCTATAGTCAATATCCGAAAAGGCTTCACGTCTGAGGAGAACCCTCCTCCAATCCCCTCCTTGTTGGAGTCTGTGCACTTTTTCAATTGCTTTCACCTGAAGTGCGCTTGTATCTCCTTGGTGCATAGTCACAAAGTGCACTGCAGCACCAGACAGGCTTTTGCGTTCAGGATTGGCTATACTGTTCACATGTTCACCGATTCTAGTTTTCAAGCCAGGTGTAGTGCAACCTATATACTGAAGATTACATTTGTTGCACTCAATAATATAAACAATGTAAGTGCTATTACAATTTACAAATGAGTCCAACGTATCGTTATAATTGTTGTAGGTAGACGTCACCCGTTTAGTGGGTACAATATATTTACACAAGCCGCATTTGAAAAAAACTTTGCAGGAAAGCCAGTTTGTGGGTTTGCTGGTCTGAGAGGAAGACATAAAGGGTGCCACCAGGTTACCTAGAGTTACACCCTGTCTCACCACAAACCTACACCCGTTACATAGTTTATAAGGCTGAACTGTCCATCCAGTTCAGCCTATTATCCAGCAAGTTGATCCAGAGGATAATTTATCTTTCACTTGGGGGGGTCATCTTCTAATATAGGTAAGTATTGGGTGATCAAGGAGATAATCTGATTATAAGCAAGGGAAAAATCAGTAGAGAATGTAATACATTGTTTATTTTTGCTTAGTAAAAAAGTGCTATTTTTGGTTTGGGCAATATTGATGGCACGTTTTATCATCTATATGGGATAACCCCGTTCTTTAAGTATAATTACTATGGGCAGCAGTTATCCAAATGGCTTAAACCTTAAAACAGATTTGTCTTATTTTTATTATGTCATTATTCTCTATTATTATATTTTATTGGTGCCTAGGGCTGGGCGATATGGCCAAAAATCCATATTGCGATATATTTTGAATCATGTGCGATATTTATTGCGATATATTATTTTCAATAATAATATTTTTAGTGTGATATAGCCAATCATCAGCCCCGCCCGGCCCCATGCCATTGCCAATTTGCCATCATCATACATCTCCCCCAGCCAGCGCCATTCAGCCCCCATGCCATTTGCCATCAGTCTGTGTCACAGCCCCATGGCATTTGCCAATAGCCATCTTTAGACATGAGTGCCAATGATCAGACCCATAGCATTTGCCATCATCTAACAGAGTGTCTGATGATGGCAAATGCCATGGGCCATAATATCTGAAGGCACTGGCTCACTGCTGGGGGGACACATGGAGTCTGATGATGGCAAATGCCATGAGGCTGATCTGATGGCACTGGCTCAATGCTGGGGGACACATGGAGTCGGATAATGGCAAATGCCATGAGGCTGATCTGATGGCACTGGCTCAATGCTGGGGGACACATGGAGTCGGATGATGGCAAATGCTGCTTCAAACATGTCCCCCAGTGAGCCAGTGCCATCAGATCAGCCCCATGGCATTTGCCATCATCAGACTCCATGTGTCCCCCAGCATTGAGCCAGTGCCATCAGATCAGCCCCATGGCATTTGCCATTATCAGACACCATGTATCCCCTCCCCCTTGCTATTCAGACAGAGAAGGAGTCTGCAGTGCCATCAGAAGATGATCAGCGGCCCCAGGCCCATTTCCTTTCCTTATCCACTCCCCCGATCCTCCAGCAAGAGTCCCTATCCCCCCACAAGAGTCACTGTTAGCCTTACCACTGTGACCTTTCCTGCAGGGTGCTCGGCAGCGGCTGGCTAATGGAGTCTGCAGGTGTGGCGTCTTCTTCTAGCACTGGGCGGGATCGGACGTCACATACAGCGTCAGCAAAGCGGGCTGATGCCGTGTGCACGCCAGGCCCTGGCCAGTACAGCGCGGTGCAGAGTCGGGAGGCCAAGGAGCGGTAAGCCAGAATCTTCTACGGCGCGCAATGATTTACTACAGCTCCCCATGGCCAATCACATCGCGGTCCTGTGATATGTGCGATATACACAAAATCCATATCGTGGCCCAAATTTATATCGCCCATATCGCAAATATCGTCCACCCCTATTGGTGCCTGTTCAAATTATGTTATGTTAAAACCATTTGCATTTTTTTTTATATTCTGGTTGATATTCTCTATAGGCACAGTCCATTGTTCCATGCCAGATTTTCCAAGGTGTTGTTCTCCGTACATGCCTTGCTTTTCTTTTATGTATTATGCCATGGCAAAAGGATCATCTGCCTTACACCAGTCGTAACGTCGTAGCAGTAATAGAGACTGCAGAATACAAAATCTATGAAGACAAACCCCCCTCCTCAGTCCTAAACAGTGGCAAAACTAGGTGGATTGGGCTTTTAATATCCTGGAAAAACTGGGTACAGTGCACAGTGTGAGGGTAACATTACATGGACATTGTGCACAGCTCCACAAAACTTGTAATCAAGTTTTCCAACAGTGATCACTGTCTAATTTGCTGAGACAGATAGAGCAAAATTCCTCCTGCCTATATAGGACATTCAGGCACCTGGGAAAGCTGGGTAACACTTTCTGCAGTGTAAGCACACTGGTTTTGTATAGTATCCCTGCACACATACAAGTTGAGGTTTTGCAATTTATACCTCACAGTGCTCTGGGTGTCTATTGAAGTGAATGCGGTGTCAAGCCCTCTCTAGGGATGAGTGAACACGATGTTTTCAGGATTGGCGTTCGGGCGGCAGAGGAATTGCATTATGGATTACGTTAGCACGGAATATAACGGAATTCTATGACAGAAGGCAAAACGGAAGCCTTTAATTTTAATAGAAGTCTATGGGCAGCATAACGGATCCGTCTGATTTCCGTTATGCAGGACTGGACTTTGTTTTCTGTCCTGCATAATGGAAACCAGGATGGATCCATTATGCTGCCTCTGGACTTCTATTATGACGGAATGCAAAACGCATTTCTTCTTAAAGGCTTCCGTTTTGCCTTCCGTCATAGAGTTCCATTACATTCCGTGCTAACGAAATCCATAAAGGCAGGCATGCTCAACCTGCAGCCCTCCAGCTGTTTCAAGACTACAACTCCCAGCATTCTCGGACAGCCTACAGCTATCAACCTACAGCAGGGCATTGTGGGAGTCGTAGTTTTACAACAGCTGGAGGGCCGCAGGTTGAGCATCCCTGCATAAAGGAATTCCTCCACCGGCCAAACGCTGAACCTGAAAACGTAGCGTTTACTCATCTCTAGCCCTGTCCCGAACTTCCAATTTTGATTGTGAGGTCATGCTAGTAGTGCAGAAAGAGAGAGAGAGAGAGAGAGAGAGAGATAGACAAACTTTACTTTGCATGTTATGCTTTTCTTTGTTTTTCAGGGTGTAGTGGCCCCTTAAGAAAAACAAAACTATATCAAAATAAGGGAATATTCCATGAAATGTGTCTGAAGAACGGCTAAATGTGTCTTGCAACATATTCTGTCCAGAGTTAATTAGACCACAGCCATTCTCCGAGGAGCTTGCCTAAAGTATTGATCAAAATTGTTCTTGCCCATATAGAGCAGTAAAGTTTATGTCTCATAACGGATTCATCCTTGCTGCAGTAGGTGCATCCAGATATTTAATAAATAGGTTACAACATTCAATCACAATGGTTCAATAAAAAGCAAAGGAGTATAGAAAACACACTTGGATATTTATGATACAGTGCAGATCTATAAAATACCCAACATTACACTACACAGACAAGCTGTAGGCAGCCTCAGGAATTTATAGGAAATTATATACCGTGATAACGATGAAATAAACCAGGAACACTGTCAATTGTTCAGGAAAACTCATCACATATCTGTCAATCTTATCTACCATACAGTTATTGGCTGTTTCATACATACTTCATAGACAAAAGTATTGGGACATTATTACAGCTACGGGAGCTTTTATGGCATCCCATTCTAAATCCATAGGCATTAATATGGAGTTGGTCCCCTTATTTGCAGCTAAAACAGCTTGTAAAAGAGGTCCTGAATCCCAAACTCTGTTCCAATTTATCCCAAAGGTGTTCAGTGGGGTTGAGGTCATGGCTCTGTGCGGGCCAGTCAAGTTCTTCCTGACTAATCTGCCTCAACCATAACTTTAGGAACCTTGCTTTGTGCACTGGGGAACGTTAATACTGGACCGAAAAAGGGTGTTTCTACAAGGTCCCATAGAAATGAATGGGAAGTGCACTAGAAAAGAGTGGCCACCGCTCCATTTACTTCTATGGGGCTGATGGAAATTTTCGGCAAATGAATGGAGTGGTGGATACGCATGTGCCGTCCGCTCTCCTTCTCTTTGCAGGCTCCGTTTTAGAGACAGGTGCGGATCCCAGAGGTGGGATCGGACATTGGGGGGTATATGCTAGTGGTACCTGGACGTATTTTTGATATACAAAAACACATTAATTGTAATACTAGTTATGTTGTTTGTTGAGGGAAGTGCCTCCCCCAAAATATATGTGGACCACCAGCCTGGGTGTACTATATATATGTATGTGGATGTATGCCTGTGAATGGATGTGCCCCAAGCATCCATATATACGTATGCTCCCAGAAAGTTGCAGTGTATGCATATATATGTATATAATGGATATGTAAACGTGTATGGATGTGCCCCAAGCATCCATATGCGTGTATACTCCCAAAATGAGATCTATTTAATGTATACATGTGTATGGATGTGCCCCAAGTATCCATATACATGTATCTTATGTCCCCTGGTTCACCTGAAACCAGATGTATCAGTGTGAATGTGCCCCAAGCATTCACACTGATGCCATCTGGTTAATTGCATCAGAATGACTGGACAAGAGTCCGGTCATCCTGCACGCTTCAAAGAACTCCGATTCAATAGAATCGGAGTTCTTTGTAGTAATTATCTCCAGTGCTACAGGAGATAATTATGCATAATAGGAAGAGGGGAGAAACCTCCCCTCCTTCTATTATGTGCGTTTCGGCAGCGCGATTACTATCACGCTGCCCGGAATGCAAAGTGTTACAGGCGGGAGATTAAAGGCCTCTCCCGCCTGTCAGCAAGTGGGGCAGCCCTGCACTCAAGAAGAGTTAGAGCCGAGCAGCCCCCCACGAGAATCATCCCCAGGACGACGAGCAAACCCCTAGAAGAACGAGCATCCCTGGGGGGCTGAGTATCCCCCCACTATCCCACCAACGATATTATATTAACCCCTACCTACCCTATACCACCAACGATTCCCTCTATTAACCCCTACCTACCCTATACCACCAACGCTTATTAACTCCTACCTACCCTATTATCTACCCCTGCATATTTAACCCCCATCTGCCCCAACTCCCCTACCACTCATCAACCCCTGCTGCCCTATTCTTGCAGGAGCAAAACCCATTAACCTCTCATTGCCTCTGCCCTGCATACAATATCCCCATTGCCCAGTGTACTGCTACACACTGCATATTGCCATCTGCTGCAATTTACCCCTTCCATGCTCCCTTTTAACCCCTGCTGTACCCCTGTAACTCTATGTCTGTGGCCTGCATTTATCCCTGCAGTGCCACCGTTAACCCTTCGTTACTCCCTCAAGGATAGTTCAGAGACAGGCTGCTATTGTGAATGAAAGTGTATTAGTTAGAAGTTTGTGGGTGGAACTCGGGATTGTGTTAGCGTAGGTAGGACCGTATTGCTGTGTTGTTGTGGTGTGAATATATATATGTTGCTGTGAGCGGTTATAAATATATATATCTATTCCCATTGATTTAGATATATATATATATATATATATATATATATATTTATTTATAAGCTATTATTAGACTGTAACGTGTAGTGTTTTAATAAATACCTTTTTATTTAAGCACAGTGTGTAGTCTTTTTGTTATAGTAGGAGTCGCAGCAATAGCCGCAGATAGTTCAGTGTAGAGTGAGGTAATCAGCATTATTTGCTTAATTGGTATAAATAGGCGGAGGCATCACTAGACGACTCACGCCTATTTATAAATATTAATTGCTGATATTTGCATAAAATATTAATAATTAATATCTCCTTTAACATTGTTTATTGCATTACTTGCTCTATATGTGGTCTGCAGTATATTGGATGCACAACCAATGATCTCAAAGGGAGACTCCGTAAACATTTATCGGACATACCTCATACTAAAAGCAGGAATGTTTCAACTGTCAGTTTACATTATGCAGTTGTTCATCAGGGAGACACAACAGGTTTCTAGTTCAGGGCTTGGAACGAGTCATTCCAACCCACCAGAGGTGGTGACTATAAACGCAAGCTTCTGAACAGGGAATCCTTTTGGATTTTCCAAATGGGAAGTTGTATACGAACAGATTTGAATCGTAAACACGATCTGATATTGCGTTACTTTTCCATCCTTTTTTGACACGTTTTATTTCACAAGCTTGTATGTTTTTATATGTATCTACCCAGGGGTGTCCTTGCATTGGATTAGTAAAACTGTGTATATAAGCTCAGGGTTGGTAACACCACTTTTTCATGAGTAAGGATCACGGTTGTATGTTCCGAAACACCTAGATGTGGTGTCTAAATTGGATTTCATTTAGCACATTGAATAAAGGCTGTGACTTTTTTGGAAGCTGGATTCATCCTTTCTTTTTCATTAGCCTAGCGGTATGCCCCCCAATGAATGAGATCTATGAGAGGAAACAACCCTTTTAAGCAGGAGCCAGCGCTAGGAATACAAGCCGTTTATTTGGAAGCATCATTAATTTCATAGCGCTGTACAACTAGGAAGGGGTATACATACATAATGAAAACCAACACAAGTATAATATGCATGAACTTAGTAACAGACCGGTACAGAGAGCTAAAGGATCCTGCCCACGAGAGCTTACAATCCACTCGCTCTAGCAGCCATTTAACCCCACTCTGCAGCAACAACAAAAAAAAAACCTGCTGCAGACTAGGGACCTGCACCGCCTGCCGTCAAAAGACAGAAGGTGGTTGTTAAGGGTTTAAAAACCCTAACTACACTGGAAAATCTCTCTCTGGAAGGAGCATGGAAGCAGCTGACAAGTTGCACACAAACTGAAGATTGAGGTTGCTGTTTATTGTATGTAAGTCAGAGAGGGAATATATACTGTTTAGTTTGTGCTTGGATGAGCAGAATTTAGTTTATTTTGTGCTATTTTGTATCTTGCAACTTGTATACTTGTTGCCTGTATATACGCTGCCAATAAAAGTCAGAAAGGACCCAAGGTTTTGACATCTAAAGCAGGTCTGTGTCTCTATAAATCCTGACTTGACTGACCACTGAGCCAAATTCCCACAGTATAAACTGTAAATGGTGTTCAAAAAGTGAAACATACATTTTAAAGATTAAAGAAAATATCCCCCCCCGTTTCATGATTGACAGATTTTAAACTCCTACAACTAGTATTCACTAGAAAAGGTTAACTACCTCAGCAAAAAAAAAAATCATAGCAAATCTGGAAGGGGTGGCCTTGACCAGAGACTATACAACTGAACCTGTTAATTACTTGCAGTTTGATTTTCTTCTAGCCTCCACAGTGGCACGGACTACTAGGAGATTACCCCACCTCCCTAAGGACAGGAAACAACGTGGAGGTCTTTAAATAGCCCCCTCCCCTTACCTGCTCCAGTTAATAACCGAGAAACTCTGAAATGGATAAATAAACAAAACTGTGATTTTATATCTTCAAACAACAGGTACACGTCACAATATCTGACACCATTGCGTATACATAGCTGCTGTGGAGGCTAGAGGAAAATCAAATTACTGGTAAGTAGTAAGTAATTGTCATCTTTTCTCAACGCCTCCACAGCGGCACAGACTACTAGGAGGAATAACAGAGAAACAAAAACATAATCAGGATGGGACTACTGCAGATAACACTCTGCAAGCGAAAGACAAGTCCTTATGCTTCATGACATATAATTGGTAATGTCTAAAAAAGGTGGAAGGTGAAGACCAGATGTCTGTCTGGCATATTTGTTACAAAGGGACAGGGGCTGATTCTGCCCTTGAAGCTGCCACACAACGAGTTGAGTGGGCCTTGAGACCCTCCGGAGGCTTGATTTCCATAGTGTTCTAACACAATGCGATTGCTGACCTGATCCATCTGCTTATGGAGGTTTTACTGGCTGCTTGCCCCTTACTGGTTCCCGCAAACTGGATAAAGAGCCGGTCTGTCTTTCTGAAGGTATTGGTTGCTTCAAGGTGGGCCAGGACACATCTACGTACATCAAGCATATGGAAACGAGCTTCCACCTTTAAACCTCATGGAGACCCAAACGATGGTAGCGATACTTCCTGTAGACAGTGAAATTTTGAACCGACCGAAGCCGAAAGACCTCCTTGTTTTAGCAATTCTCGTTCAAGTTCCAGGCCGTCAGATGTCGCTGTGCTGTATTGGGGTGGAAGACTAGACCTTGGTGGAGAAGGTTTGGGAGGGTGGGTAGAATCCAATAGTCACCTGCTGATAGGCCAAGTAACAGTGGGAACCATGACCTTCTTGGCCAGAACGGGGCGATTAGGATGAATCTGTTTTTTTTCCTCTAATACCTTTGTCAATGTCTTCAGAATCAGAGAGAAGGGGGGAACGTGTACAGATTTTTCTCTGGCCAGGGGTTAGATAGCGCATCTACAAAATATGAACGGTATTTGTAAGACAGGGAACACAACCTTTATGTCTGTCTGTTCTGTAAAGTTGCAAAAGGGTCTAGATATGGTACAGACCATCTTTCTGGAGAAAAACCCCACAGTTCAGACTACATTTTCCCTCCTGTAATATATCTCTGCTTAAGAAATCCGCAACTCTGTTTTCTTTCCTTTTTATATGAACTGAGGAAATAGAAGTTAAATTTTCTTCTGCCCAATCGAAAATCTTTCGAAAATCTTTCTTGAAACTTTTTCCAAGGATATACTTCTTGTACCTCCTTGTCTGTTTCAGTAAGTGACGGTAGTGATGTTGTCTAAGAAGGTTGTAGTGCATTCAGGGCTTCCCATACTGCCAAAAGCCCTCTTAGATTGGAGGAGGCCTGACTTAATTGCTGATCCCACTTTCCTTAATCTATAGAATGATCTTGAATGGGCCCCCAACCAGTGTTGCTGGCGTCAGTTGTTAGACCTATGGAATTTTCTTGTCGCCAACACACCCTCGACAGATTTTTCTTGCAAAGCCACCAAGCTAGTGAAACCTTCACTAGATGAGGATTAGTCACTTTCTTGTCTAAACAGATTAAGCTTTTGTTCTAGTTCTGCAGCATGAAAGCCTGAAGGATTGGCCCACCTTACCGCCAGAATTGGACATAAGACCTAGGATTTTCATTATAAAACAAATAGATGATCTTTTTGCCTTCTGAAGTAAAGATATTTCTTCTCTGATTTTTAATTGTTTTCCTTCTGGAAGAAGTGATGTCATTGCTTGCGAGTCTAGCACAACACCCAGAAATATCCTACTGTCGGGCCTCAGATCTGATTTTTCAAAATTTTATCAGCCATCCCAAGCTTTCCAGATCCTGCCAGACTATCCTCAAGTGTTCTATCAGTCTTTCCTCTGAGACTGCGGCTATAAGAAAGTTGTCTAACTAAGGGATTACTAATATCTTTTTTTGATGGAGACACAATATTATCTCTGACATGATTTCTGTGCACACTATGGGGGCTGATGGTAAGCCAAAGGGCAGGACCTGGAACTGAAAGTGAGAGACAATGTCCCCTGTCTGGATTGCAAACCTCAGATACTTGTGGTGACCACTGTATATTGTACCGTGGTAATACGCATCTGTGAGATCTAGAGTTGCCATATAGAAGTTTCTTCCTAAGAGATTTATTGTAGATTTCACTGTCTCCATTTTGAACTGTTTGTACTGTATGTTTTTGTTCAGACCTTTTAGATTTATAATTGCTCTGTGAGAGCAGTTTGACTTCTTTATCAGAAAAATTGGGGAATAGAAACCTTCCCCTTCTCCCCCCGCAGGAACCAGAGCAATGGCTTCTTTCTAAAGAAGAATGTTCAGCTGGTCTAATAGGGCTAACTGATCTTTCCCTTTTAATTCCCTGTTTACACAGAACCCGCTTGGTAGGGGGGATGACTATCACATCCAGAACCCAGGGAACTGTGGAGATTTTCTATAGGAGGGAAATAAGTTTTTTAGTCTCCCTCCCACCGAACTTCTGGTGTCATTGGTCATTTGGTTTTTAGAGGAATTTCCTGTATTAAGAGGGAATCCCTTGCCCCTACCTCAATTTGTTTGCCATTTTCCTGTAAACCCTTTTTTTTCTGATCTTGTCTTCTTCTCTTTGAAGGACCAAAGCCCTGTCTCTGTTGATAGAACTTTGCATCTGAGGGAAGTCCTTTTTCTTGTCTGTAGCCTTCTCTAGAAAATAGTCTAAGAATGACCTGAAAAGTCTGACCCCTCCCCCCCCCCCTCACAAGGAACACCACACAGTTTATTTTTTGAGGCTGACCACAATCTTACCTAATCACAGAGTACCTTAACCAGTGTAAAACGTAAGTTCGATTCCCGAAACAACTCTAATCACTATATTCGAAATATTTACCCTAAAAATTCGCAATTCGAATATTCGCGCTCAACACTAATCTTGACTCATAACTATTTTGTAGATTCTAAGTACTACCACCAGCTCAGGGGCACCGCTATGGGGAGTCCTTGTGCCCCAACTTATGCTAACTTGCTCGTGGGCTGGTGGGAGGATACAATAGTTTTTTCTGACCAATATGCCAACTGGGTCTCACATATTTGTGGGTAAGATATATCAATGATATTTTGATACAATGGTCAGGTGAGAAACAAGAATTTCAGTTATTTGTCGAGGCGCTTAATCAAAACAAAATTGGGCTATTTTTTACCCATGAGATACAGAAGGATTCTATTGCTTTTCTAGATATTTGGGTGTGGAAAAAAGATAATACGATTCAGACATCCCTACATCGTAAAGATACCTCTACTAACAGTTTTGTTTTTGCAATTGGGGAGTTTTCATCCTATTCCATTAAAGAGGGAAGTCTCAAAGGAACAGTTCCTCAGAATACGGAGGAACTGTACAAGGGATGAGGATTTTGAGAAAGAGAGTACCATTCTGTATCAGAGATTTAGAGAAAAAGGTTACCCAAGAAAAGTGTTAAATCAGTCATGGGAATTTGCACGTAAATGTGACAGAACTAAGCTATTAACCCCCAAAAGCAGACAACAAGAGGATTATTATAGGAACTTTTGATTCCTTGGCAGAGGAAGTGAGAAATTTACTTGGTAAATATTGGTCACTCCTGAAAACCATCCGGATATTTCTGGATTTATTCCAGATTTTCCAGCAATTACGTATAGACGTGGTCGCAATTTAAGAGATACCTTAGTTTACAGCCACTTTGAGACTGATAAAAAAGAGACATGTCTGACCAATAGACAAAATGGTACCTTTCGTTGCGTCCACTGTTAAGATTGTCAACTTATCGATAGAGGGTCTCAATTTTCAGATTCTGGTGGACACAGGGTATACTATACCCGCTATTTTGCTAACTGCAATACTAAGGGTGTAATATATCTATGTAAATGCATGTGCAATTTGATGTATGTAGGTAAAATGTGCCGCGCATTCAAGAGATGGATTTTGGAACATGTGGAGCATGTGAGAAACAAACGTGATAAACCCATCTCCAGACATGTGACATTGAAACATAATGGTGATGTCAGAGTTCTGACCTTTTGTGTGTCAGAGACGATCAGGACAGGCATTAGGGGTGTAGATCTTGACACCATTTTGAAACAGAAAGAAGCCAGATGGACATATAGGTTAAACACCATTACCCATTGTGGTCTTAATGAATATATTGATTTTGTGTGCTTTATTTAAATAATGATGTGTCTTGACTGACCCACCTGTTGTTATTACTTGTATCTATGGGTAAGGTAGGGTGCTATTTATAATATTAATTTTGCACCTAATATTCATCTTATAATATGAGGGATGATAGTACCCGCCCTCTCATTTTACCTCCCCATTGCCTCGTCCGAGAAACTGATATGAAGTCGTAACAGGGTATAGTGGCTGCTCATCTGTATTTTTATTCCCAATAGTTTCTCTGTCCTTTTTTCTGTATTATCAGTAATAGCTGCGATTTACTTCCTGTATTTGCGTTCCACCGCCAACTTCCGATCATGTGACTTCCGGTTCTCGGCACGCAGGTATTTAGAGCGATGCTGATTGCATGCTGACATGGACAGAGACCAGACTTTCCATCAAGATGGCCACCACTGCACCTCCTGTGCAGACCCAGACTGATCCCTTATCGTGCCCTCTCCAGGCTTGGCATCTCATCTAGGATTTAGGGAAGTATAATCATATCCTCCCCTTTCTGTCATGTTGACTGGCTTATCCTGCTGTTATTTCGATTTTATTGAAAGCCATACTTTGATTATCAGTATTTAAATGGTGTGTGGTAGATTTTTAAAAGGGTCTCAGTAGTAGGAGCACTGTGGACATTTGGTATGTGATGCAGATGCATTATATTTGGTCTTTATGGCCAAGAGATTTATCATTATCATTTGCACACACATTTTATTGCCTCCATTTTTGTATTGTTCGTTTTTTGGAGTTTTGGTTATATGTGGTCCCCTGATGAAATGACCCCAGAGAACGGTTCAGAAAAACACATCGGGACAAAGTTTGCATTCCTAGGACATACAGTAAGTGCTCCTTTTTTTTCCACTGGTGATCAAAACCTGGACACCACTGGTTTATTTGGGAGCATATATGTATTATGTGCGATTATTTTTGTTGTAACTTTATTAGTTTCTGATACATGCATCGATTTATGACAATACTATTGGACTGTAGTCATATTAGGTCTCTTCATTGGTGGTGGTATCTATCCCTCGTCAGGGACATATAGGGCCTATCAGGAGGTTCCTGACATGGGATCGTCCCTATCGGGCGGCTATCCCGTTTTGTTAGGCAGGGACTATAGATTGATGGGGCAAGTGTGAGGGCGAGTCAATTTTCCTTTCCTTGTCCTGCCCAGCCTCATTGTTAATTGCTTTTTAAGGGCTCAAATTGGGTGATTTTTAATGACCATCAGTAAAGGTTACGTTTTACACTGGTAAAGGTACTCTGTGATTACATTATAATTAAGTTACACTAGTGACTACCTGACATCTGATGTCTATATCTATCAGAATTGTGAAAAATGTTGACCACATACTTAACCATAACGCTCTCCTAGTGGCATTAGAGAGGGCTACAGATCCAGCGGCTAGTTTCACTGTGTCCACAGAGGCATCTGCCAGGAAATCTGCTGCTTGTTTTAACATAGGTAGGGACGCGATAATATCTTCTCTTGGGGTTCCTACTATTAAATGTTTCTCCATCTGACTGACCCAGATGGACATAGATCGTGCAGTGTAAGTGGCTGCTACACCAGGTCTAAAAATGGCCGTCAAAGCTTCCTAAGATTTTTTCAATAGGGCTTCACTTTTTTTATCCATCAGATCTCTAAGGAGACCGACATCCTCAAAAGGGGGGGCAGATTGTTTTGTTCTTTTTGCCACAGGTGCATCTACCTTAGGGCATTTATCCCAGAGGGTGGCATCTTCTTCTGAGAAGGATATTTTCTCTTGAAAATTCTTAAGACCCCTGTTTTTTTCTCTGGGTCTGCCCACTCTTTCCTTATAAGTTTTGTGATATTAGAATGGTCCTGGACTGACCTAGGCTGCTTAGAATCCTCAAAAGTTAAGATGCTCTGATAGTCTTTAGCAAAGCATCAGTTTACTTAATAGAGCAGAGAGGATGACCTGTCTCATCTTCTGAGGAATCTGATTTAGAACCTGAGATTAATTCCCCTTCATCAAAATCCTCATCTTGAGGGTCTATTTCAGAGGGAGTGAATAACACAGCAGTAGAGGTAGAGGGTTCTTGACACATGGATGCCATCTTGCCATCCACTGCGCTGCTTACTTCCTCCTTGATTATAGATCCAATATTGTCTAATTGAGATGGCAACTCTTCAGAAATTAGTTGATCCAGACACTTGGAGCAAAGAGGCTTCTTATCTCCAGGAGGTAGACTTTTCTTGCATATGGAACACTTTTTAGTGCGCTGAGCTCCTTCATCAGCCTTTTGAGTATCCCTGACCTAAGGGTATACCAAACATATAATCAGGAGGAAGCAGCAGAATCAATTTCAATAGGAAACCCCACCACCTACTGGTGTATTAAATGAAATCACCTTCAATAAGTGAGCAAAAGAAAGGCACCACCATACAAGGGAGGAGGACTCACCGAGCTGAAGGCTTTCACGGGGTCTGCAGACTCTCGCATTGCATCTGACTCACTTGGTCCTGACATCATGAAGCCAAGAGGAGAAGCTGGCAGGAAAACCTTCAGTTTTTAAACAGCTCGTTGCCTAGGGGGAGGTGCCGGCCCGGAAGTGC
Organism: Bufotes viridis; assembly: GCA_033119425.1. Taxonomy (NCBI): domain Eukaryota; kingdom Metazoa; phylum Chordata; class Amphibia; order Anura; family Bufonidae; genus Bufotes; species Bufotes viridis. The sequence goes on along the minus strand of CM065591.1, from coordinate 358,554,921 downwards.
TGCCTGAGATCTCGAGCCCACCGAGATCCTGTCTGTCTCTGCTCACGAGATTTCGCACGGACGCTGCCAGGGGGCCGCCACCACCGGAGGACTTATGCGTAAGAGTAGGACGGGCTGCACTGCAAGCCCTGCTCACTACCCAGCCTTCTTTTTAAAACAGGAGAACAGCAGGCTGGGCGTCCTGACAAGAATCCATAGGCACGCGCCTACAGGAGATCTCCACACCACCCCAGAGAGACAGGAAACAACTGTAGTAGGTAAGGCGAGGGGGCGATTTAAAGATCTTTACATTGTTTCCTATCCCTAGGGAGGAGGGGTAATCTCCTAGTAGTCCATGCCGCTGTGGAGGCGTTGGGAAAAATGCTTTATATCACGTACAATCAGGAAACAAATGCGTGTACTCTGCTTAGATAATACACCTATTCACATTCCAACAATAACTATCATTCTTCGTTGTATCATTGCTAATAAATGAATGCAAGGTTGTACTGTGCTAAATACAAGGCTTCTGTTCCTCTACAGTATGCTTACAGCTACAAGAAAATGTGACGAGGACAATAGACGCAAAAAAATGGGAGAGAAAGTGGGCTAAACGTTAAAGTGCGGTATGTGACATATATTCATTGCATGTACAAGGGATCTACATGACACTGAATTTAATCAAAGCAAAGGTTCACATGTGACTAGCATGTAAAAGCTAAAACTGAATCCACCCTACAAGAAAATCACATCATTGGTAAAAAACAATATTGCGTGTGATAATTCCCACATTCAGTGCAATAAGAAGTAGTAAGTACCTGCTGGAACATCTGCACAGTAGGAGAATATGCCCTTATCGAAAATGCAAATTTCAGCAAACTGATTTGCAGGTCGGAAAGAAACTGACCGGCTTTTTTCAATATCAAGCTGTAATAGGAATATTCCGAATCTGAAAGAGAGATGGAAACATGAATGAGAAGCAATGTCTATCAAACAAAAAGCTGTAAAGCCAAACTTTATAACACAGCAACATAGAAGAACGATTTCCTTTTTAACTTTATAGTAGAACAGATATATCTCTATCCCAGAAATGTTTCATTCCCGTTTTTCCAACCACATCTGCTGGAAGTTTGTTCCAAGCATCTACTACTCAATCAATAAAATGATAGTTAACCCCTTAAAGGCTCTGTTTCAGAGCTGGAGGGGACAGGGCCTCTTCCTTTGATTGCACAGGCGTGCATGCTCCCGTGGTTCCAATGCTGCAAGTTCATTACTGTACCAGCCTCGGCACAGCAGACCTTTTGCCCTGAAGCTTTCACAAGATGAAAGCAGGCATCCGTATTACAGGTCCGCAGCTATTTACGCAAGCCCCAAACCTGTAATACTTTATTCTCCAGTGGTAAGCTGTATAGAAAAGCTCCAAGGCTGTAGCGCATGCCCTGGAGCTGTTCTGTAGGAGAACAAGGTTGGGTACAGTAGCTAAGGCATGAAGAAATACGAAAAGGCCGGGAACAGGAGATAACGCGAACGGCCATATGTGCACTCGCTGCTGCGATTCCTGGTTACCAGAAAGGTTGGCTGTTTTACTTGTAGTACACAAGCGCCAACCAACCCCTAGAGACGAGCAGTGTATAAAAGCATGGAGAATAGAAGGTGATGGGTACCACAAGCATTATTGAAAACTGATATACATTAGTAGATGACTTAAAATAACATTATACACATAATAAATGGGACATGACGAGGTGAGGCAACCCCTTTAAGGACTACTCAATGTCTTGTCATCAGGGTTTTATAGGGAGATGCCCACTTTTCTGAGCACTCCCTCTCTATGAGCTAACTGTAACTAACAGCTCTGGTTCTTAGAGCAGCCTTCTCTACAGCCAGGATCAGAGGTAGCTCCAATCCCATCTGCCAACCCTTTGATTGCCACAGTTTGTGACCACAGCCTGATCAATGGGGATTTCCTCCTCTCATTGGGTCCCTGTGATCTGATCAGAGGTTGGGTAGACTCTCTTCAGTCAGCCTTGGAGACCTAGAATGGAGCCCAGGACTGTAAGCTCAGTAATTTCACTGCTAGGGCACACTAGTGTTGCCCTAACCATAGTCTGTGCCATAGAGAAACAGATCATAACTGTATTAGCATACATACATTATAAGTGTAAAATAATTTTTTTACATAAAAATAACTAGCAAAAAATAATTATTTTTAATTTTATACATTTTATTGTGCAAAATGTATGTAAAAATACACTTATTTAGTATCCAGATAATCAAATTAACATTAAAGATTTAAGGCTGGCTTCGCACGTCCGTTAAACCCGGACGTGAGCAGTCCGTGGTAATGCGGGCTGGATTTGTTCTTTACAGCCGAGCGCACGGCATCATTGGTTGCTATGACGCCGTGCTCTCCCTGCCGCCGCTGCAGGATAGTAATACACTGGTATAGATCTATACCAGAGTATTACTGTAGTGCAGGGAGCGCACGGCGTCATAGCAACCAGTAACGCCGTGCGTGCCGGCTGTAAAGAACAAATCCAGCCCGCATTACCACGGACTGCTCACGTCCGGGTTTAACGGACGCCTGCATCTAGCCTTAGGCTACTTTCACACTAGCGGTTTTTTTTCCGGCATTGAGTTCCGTCGTCGGGGCTCAATACCGGAAAGGAACTGATTAGTTTTCTCCTAATGCATTCTGAGTGGAGAGAAATCTGTTCAGGATGCATCAGGATGTCTTTTTTGGACGGAGATAATGTAATACCGCAGCATGCGGAGAGATGGATCCGTTCTTGCAATGCATTTGTGAGACGGATCCGCATCCAGATCCGTCTAGAAATGCATTCAGTTTACATCCAGATCAACGGATGCGGCAGGCAGTTCCGACGACGGAACTGATTGCCGGATCACTCTGCCGCAAGTGTGAAAGTAGCCTTAGTGGTGACTGGAGAAGCACCGAGACAGCAGTGGTGGGGGATCATTGGCAGTTTCTTCCCTGCTATTTATAACAAGTTCTGGCAGGTTTTTGTTTTTTTTTTGTGAGAAAACTTTTAGTCAGAAAAGTCTGCTGTAGTATTCAACTACTGCCCCAATTCCCATTGATAAACAAAGGCAGATGGGATAAATGTAGTCTGGCACAAAATATGCACCAAAATCCACTTGAAGTATATGCTGCGTTAAACATAGGTGGTATGTCCACTTAAATTGAGGTGGAAAAATCCAACAATGATTGTGCTGCAGATCTGTAAAATCCATGAGTCACATGTAGCAAGTGTCACCTATATGCGGAATAGATGAAATGTGCGGTGGAAATCCACAGCATAGATTATGATGGGACTTGAAAACCTGCACCACATGTCAGTTTCTATGTGGATTATATATATCTATATCTATCTATATATACATATATACACACATTCCGTATTTTTTGCGTTATAAGACACACTTTTCCCAAAAAAAAAGTAGTGGAAAATGGCAGTGCGTCTTATAAAGTGAATGTGCATTATATCATCTACATAATACACAAATACCGGTCAGTTTGAGGCGAGCTCTAGATGCTACAGAAAGACCCTCACACCCACCCAGCATCCAAATACAGTATCTCACAAAAGTGTGTGGCATCCTCAAATAGAAGGTGGAGGAGCTCAAGGTCTCTAACATCCACCATCTCCGGGATGTTGTCATTTAGGAGTGGAAGAGGGTTCCAGTGGCAACCTGTGAGGCTCTAGTGAACTCCATGCCCAAGAGAATTGAAGGGGTTGTCTCATCATGGACAATGGGGGCATATCGCTAGGATGCCCCTATCGTCTTATAGGCGCGGGTCCCACCAATGGAACCCGCACCTATATCAAGAAGGTGGCTGGAGGACTCCAGTCCGGCCACCACCAAGCGCTCTCCCTACAGAAGTGAATGGGAGCATACCGTGCATGCGCGGCCCCAGCTCCCATTCATATCTATGGGGCCGACGGAAATTGCCGACCCGGTCCCATAGAAAATGAATGGAAGGTGGCTGTGCATGAGCAGTGCACCCTCCTTCACTTGCAGGGCTCCGTTCTCAATATACCTATAAGATAATGGTGGCCATATAAATATTGACACTTTGGACACAATTTGGTCATTCTCGCTGAGGGGTGTACTCACTTTTGTTGCCATTGGTTTAGACATTAATGGCTGTGTGTTGAGTTATTTTGAGGGCACAATAAATTGACACTGTTATACAAGCTGTACCCTGACTACTTTACATTGTATGAGAGTGTCAAATCTTCAGTGTTGTCCCATGAAACGAAATAATAAGTAATTATAAAAATGTGAGGGGTGTACTCACTTTTGTCAGATACTGTACATAAATGAGTAAACTGATCATGCTTCACTTACCCTTGTTCTTATATATGGTTACCTCCTGCACCGTCCCCAAAAACTGCCAGAACTTGTCATTTCCCTCTTCGGCAATGAATTCACTGAAATGGACAGAAAATGTAAATGTCGTCGCTTATCAAACCAGCAGGCTAAGAAATAATATGGTTCCCTGGAAATATACAACAGATGAACTGTAAAAGACAGACGTCCGGATTGTGCCCGCCCTCGCACATCGCTTTCAATCAGGATAAAGCCACTCGGCAGACGTTACGGGTGTAATGAACTACTACACTGAAACGTATTAGGAGCCGCACGTACAGCTACGGTATAACGCTGCACACACCACAATGGCGGCTGTTTTCTTTTCTCTGCCCACAATCATTGGCTTCTTGATAAACGTGAAAACCTATCAATGTAAACTAACACAGTCCCAGCTCTGCTACATCTGCACGCATTATTCTAGGGTGTACCCCCACCCTGACAGTGACTAGTATGAGACATGTGCCTCTGGTTACCACACCTGGCCTCCAGTAACAGGGGGCTCTCTGGCCACTTGGCAGCTAAGCTTGCTGTCACTCCTTTGGCTGCAGCCTGGGCAATGAGACAGGAGAGGGCACAGAGGAGGAGGCAGACTGTGTGCAGGGCAGTCATTGCAGCCACTCACTACACTGGGATCAATGAGAAAAGCAACAGTGGCAGCCGGCTACTTCCGTGATACCCCGGACAGAGACACACAGGGTCTGCATACAGTCAGGGGCCCCTGCACCAGCGATGTCCCCCTCTGATATCCCCGCACTCAGACTGAAGCCGCTTCCGGGATCCCCAGCCAGCGGTGAAAGACCCTGGCTGCGTGACGTCATGCGCGCAGTCTCATTGGCTGCGACGAGCCGCTATCCTTTTCTCTGTAGCCAATGAGCGTGCGGCAGCTGTCAGCCTCCAGAACCCGCTACTCGGCTGATGCTGAACTGCTGGAGGATTGTGACACGTACATCCTGGGGGCCGTCTGGGCTATGGCGGGAACACGAACGGCATGAGGGCTGGTGCTGTGCACTGGGGAAACGGAGCAAGACCTAGGAGGTGCTGTGCACTGGGGAAACGGAGCAAGACCTACGAGGTGCTGTGCACTGAGGAAACGGAGCAAGACCTAGGAGGTGCTGTGCACTGAGGCACCAGAGCCAGACCTAGGAGATACTGCGGTGCCAGACCTACGAGAAGCTGTGCACTGAGGCACCAGAGCCAGACCTAGGAGGTACTGAGGTGCCAGACCTAGGAGGTGCTGTGCACTAAGGCGCCAGAGCAAAAGGAGGTGCTGTGCACTGAGGCACCAGAGCCAGACCTAGGAGATACTGAGGTGCCAGACCTATGAGGTGCTGTGTACTGAGGCACCAGAGCAGGACCCAGGAGGTGCTGTGCACTGAGGCACCAGAGCAAGACCTAGGAGGTGCTGTGCACTGGGGCACCAGAGCCAGACCTAGGAGGTACTGAGGTGCCAGACCTAGGAGGTGCTGTGCACTAAGGCACCAGAGCAAGATTAGGTGCTGTGCACTGAGGCACCAGAGCAGGACCCAGGAGGTGCTGTGCACTGAGGCACCAGAGCAGGACCCAGGAGGTGCTGTGCACTGAGGCACCAGAGCAGGACCCAGGAGGTGCTGTGCACTAAGGCGCCAGAGCAAAAGGAGGTGCTGTGCACTGAGGCACCAGAGCCAGACCTAGGAGATACTGAGGTGCCAGACCTATGAGGTGCTGTGTACTGAGGCACCAGAGCAAGACCCAGGAGGTGCTGTGCACTAAGGCGCCAGAGCAAAAGGAGGTGCTGTGCACTGAGGCACCAGAGCCAGACCTAGGAGATACTGAGGTGCCAGACCTATGAGGTGCTGTGTACTGAGGCACCAGAGCAGGACCCAGGAGGTGCTGTGCACTGAGGCACCAGAGCAAGACCTAGGAGGTGCTGTGCACTGGGGCACCAGAGCCAGACCTAGGAGGTACTGAGGTGCTGTGCACTAAGGCACCAGAGCAAGATTAGGTGCTGTGCACTGAGGCACCAGAGCAAGACCCAGGAGGTGCTGTGCACTGAGGCACCAGAGCCAGACCTAGGAGGTACTGAGGTGCTGTGCACTAAGGCGCCAGAGCAAGACGAGGTGCTGTGCACTGAGGCACCAGAGCAAGACCCAGGAGGTGCTGTGCACTGAGGCGCCAGAGCAAGACGAGGTGCTGTGCACTGAGGCACCAGAGCAAGACCTAGGAGGTGCTGTGCACTGAGGAAACGGAGCAAGACCTAGGAGGTGCTGTGTACTGAGGCACCAGAGCAAGACTTAGGAGGTGCTGTGTACTGAGGCACCAGAGCAAGACTTAGGAGGTGCTGTGTACTGAGGCACCAGAGCAAGACCTAGGAGGTGCTGTGCACTAAGGCACCAGAGCAAGACCTAGGAGGTGCTGTGCACTGAGGCACCAGAGCAAGACCTAGGAGGTGCTGTGCACTGAGGCACCAGAGCAAGACCTAGGAGGTGCTGTGTACTATTCCCATTTGTAGCACTAGCCCTCAAAATGTCATAATTTCTTCTGCACCTCAGGGGTCAGGAAAGTTATGACAATGGATGTTGGCCAATAAATTGCTGCACATATCCATTAGTTAGTGTTGTAGAAATTTCCTTGTGTCCGCCGCACATATCCAAGCTTCGCTAAAAGTGCACCAAAGTACGCCAGCCACAAAGAATGTCTCCCGTGCTTACAAGCACGTGTATCAGGGAAAGGCCACACTCCTCCAGAGTCGGAGAAGATGCTCCATGCTTAGAGATCTGGTGCGCACTTTCCCCGCCCAGACCCTTTTCTTTATTTAAATAGACAAAAAGGGGTGACAATAGGAAGGGGCAGGCCCAACACCTGACCACTTCCTTCATGTACAGTACAATCATACAGGAAGTGATGACACACAGGAAGTGACCACCCCATGTCTCCAATTACCACTGGAGCGAACCTTAGTTCACTAGGATTCTCATGTGTCTTATGTACAGGAATTGCGCCATTACCTCCAGCGGTTGATCAGGCACACTGGGAACAACAAACGCACATTCTTTTTTGTATATTGTTCTCTTAATAAACGCATCCACGGCAAGCCAATAAATCCGCTCTTTGGGTGGGGGCCCTAGCTGGCGCACATATATTTCCCAAGAAAACACTGCTCTGCAGCGCATCAGTCTACCCCGGCCTACAGCCCAGTGCATAGCACATAGACTGTTTGCCAGCAGAGACCTCTGCGCCCGGCAGCTGCGTCTCTACATCCACAGTAAGATATCCACTCCAATGGTTTACACACTGAGAGACATGATGACAATACATGACATATTAGAAAACACATCCTAATAGAATTTCCACAACATTAGGACCACTATAAAATTTACAAAATCCACAGAAAAGTAAAAAACATCAAGTATTTGTGAGGCCCGTAGAATCAGCTGGGATTCCTGAGCTGCCCACGAATCACGTTGGCATCGCTGCCTCAGCTGTTATCCTAGGGCGCCTTCTTGAGGGTCCCTCATCACTGGAGGATGTGAGATGCTCTTCTCCCTCACTGGCCATAGGGATGGATGGGGGAATGGGAGAGGAATTTGGAGAATAGTAGCTAGGATCCTGGGAACACTGCAGGTGATAGTCACAGCAAAAATCACACACTGCAGCAGATCACAGCACAACAATGGAGTGGCTAGCCACAAGGCCCAGAAAGGAACACATAACCTCAGTGAATGCTGATCCTGGCTAGACTGGGGGCTTAAACAGAGGTTAGATTATTCTAGAAGCCCCTCTTGTGCAGTGATAGGTTGGTATGACAAGGTAACCAATCCCAGCCCTTAGAGGGATGGTGCCACCACCAATGACCACTTGTAAACATAAAGGTGATTTGTGGTCTCCTACACAACACCAATCGTTCCTATTTTCGGCAACCTGCTGCCACCAAATTGGATGGGACTTTTCACTATACAATGCTGCAAATGGCCGATGAGAACACCAGCCAAGTGCAGTGATTGTTGATGCTGGCGGGTTGTCTGTGGCATGAAGGAAAACTCTCAGATGTAATCTGTGGACAATACGTCTTCTGGATATGACTGAACTAGCTGTGCAGCAGCTTTGCAAAATTTCTGAAGTGAAGATTGTAGGCAGGTTGGATAAAAATCCAGACTTGGGTTACTCATCACTACAAGCCTCTAGTCATTGCTGTAATCACTGTATGGTTCAATGATAGTGGTAAAGACGTCACATCTAAATTGTTCTCAGTTCTATCTCCGTGTCCATTATCATGGCATGGAGTTTTCTGAGCAGCATTATATTCATTATGACAACACAATTTGATTGCTTTCTGTTCACAGTGCAGACTGTTCTTTCTGGCTCTGTATGACATTTGAAATAGATTGCAGTAAAGTAAAGCTTCTTGCAGTGACAGTATGGAGTGTGAAATCTTTCCAAACTGGAGCAAGAGCAAGCTTCATTTTTACATTCACTTCATTTGGGATCAGATGACATGCAGTCTAACAGGCTACATATGAACTCAAAACCCCAGTAAGGAGCTGATACAGTATCATATCGGGTTGACAGATTACTGGGAGGGGCTGGCGAAGATCCATCAGTCATGGTCCATATCGGAACCAATGACAAAGTTAGAGGTAGATGGAGAGTCCTTAAAAATAATTTTAGGTAATAAGCTTAGAGCAAGGTCCTCAAAGCTAGCTTTTCCAAAATACTACCTGTACCACGAGCCACTCAAGAAAAGCAGCGGGAGATTAGGGAGGTTAACAAGTGGCTCAAGAACTGGTGTAGGAAGGAGGGGTTTGGGTTTCTGGAGAACCAGGCCGACTTCTCTGTCGGCTACAGGCTCTATCGTAGGGATGGGCTGCACCTCAATGGGGAAGGGACAGCTGTTTTAGGGGAGAAGATGGCTAGAAGGTTGGAGGAGTGTTTAAACTAGGGACTGAGGGGAATAATTACATTATAGGAGGGGAACATAGTGCAGATAGAGACCTGGGGCAAAGTAATGGAACTGTGGGAAGAATGGAAGGAGGGACTAGAACAGTTCATAAGGAAAGGTGTAGGGTAAAAAATATACATTCACCTCTCAATTGTATGTACACTAATGCCATAAGCCTGATTAGCAAAAGTAGTGAACTGGAAGTAGTAATGTCTGAGGAGAACTATAACATAGTGGGAATAACTGAGGCATGGCTGGATGATAGCTATGACTGGGCAGTTAATGTACAGGGTTACAGTCTGTTTGGAAAGGATCGTCAAAACCAGAGAGGGGGAGGGGTCTGCCTTTATGTAAAGTCCTGTCTAAAGCCCACAGTCCGAGAAGATATAAGTGAGGGACATGAACATGTGGAGTCACTGTGGGTAGAGATACATGGAGGAAAAAACAATAATAAATTACTAATAGGAGTTTATTAAGACAATTACCTTTCCCAACTTGTTCAGGACCCGACTAGAGAGACGGCCATACTGGACTTAGTATTAACCAATATACCTGATAGTGATGGGCGCGAATTTTAATTGCGAATATCGCCATTTCGAGAATTCGCAAATATTTAGAATATAGTGATATATATTAGTAATTTTCGAATATTCTAGATTTTTTTCCATTTTAACCCATGATCCCTCCCTGCTTCTTGCTTGTGGGCCAATGAGAAGGCTGCAATGTCTTTGTCTGAGCTTAGCAACATCCCTATCAACCAATTGGAAAGTTGCCTATTGCTTTAGTATACAGGGAGTGCAGAATTATTAGGCAAATGAGTATTTTGACCACATCATCCTCTTTATGCATGTTGTCTTACTCCAAGCTGTATAGGCTCGAAAGCCTACTACCAATTAAGCATATTAGGTTATGTGCATCTCTGTAATGAGAAGGGGTGTGGTCTAATGACATCAACACCCTATATCAGGTGTGCATAATTATTGGGCAACTTCCTTTCCTTTGGCAAAATGGGTCAAAAGAAGGACTTGACAGGCTCAGAAAAGTCAAAAATAGTGAGATATTTTGCAGAGGGATGCAGCACTCTTAAAATTGCAAAGCTTCTGAAGCGTGATCATCGAACAATCAAGCGTTTCATTCAAAATAGTCAACAGGGTCGCAAGAAGCGTGTGGAAAAACCAAGGCGCAAAATAACTGCCCATGAACTGAGAAAAGTCAAGCGTGCAGCTGCCAAGATGCCACTTGCCAGTTTGGCCATATTTCAGAGCTGCAACATCACTGGAGTGCCCAAAAGCACAAGGTGTGCAATACTCAGAGACATGGCCAAGGTAAGAAAGGCTGAAAGACGACCACCACTGAACAAGACACACAAGCTGAAATGTCAAGACTGGGCCAAGAAATATCTCAAGACTGATTTTTCTAAGGTTTTATGGACTGATGAAATGAGAGTGAGTCTTGATGGGCCAGATGGATGGGCCCGTGGCTGGATTGGTAAAGGGCAGAGAGCTCCAGTCCGACTCAGACGCCAGCAAGGTGGAGGTGGAGTACTGGTTTGGGCTGGTATCATCAAAGATGAGCTTGTGGGGCCTTTTCGGGTTGAGGATGGAGTCAAGCTCAACTCCCAGTCCTACTGCCAGTTTCTGGAAGACACCTTCTTCAAGCAGTGGTACAGGAAGAAGTCTGCATCCTTCAAGAAAAACATGATTTTCATGCAGGACAATGCTCCATCACACGCGTCCAAGTACTCCACAGCGTGGCTGGCTAGAAAGGGTATAAAAGAAGAAAATCTAATGACATGGCCTCCTTGTTCACCTGATCTGAACCCCATTGAGAACCTGTGGTCCATCATCAAATGTGAGATTTACAAGGAGGGAAAACAGTACACCTCTCTGAACAGTGTCTGGGAGGCTGTGGTTGCTGCTGCACGCAATGTTGATGGTGAACAGATCAAAACACTGACAGAATCCATGGATGGCAGGCTTTTGAGTGTCCTTGCAAAGAAAGGTGGCTATATTGGTCACTGATTTGTTTTTGTTTTGTTTTTGAATGTCAGAAATGTATATTTGTGAATGTTGAGATGTTATATTGGTTTCACTGGTAAAAATAAATAATTGAAATGGGTATATATTTGTTTTTGTTAAGTTGCCTAATAATTATGCACAGTAATAGTCACCTGCACACAGATATCCCCTAAAATAGCTAAAACTAAAACAAACTACTTCCAAAAATATTCAGCTTTGATATTAATGAGTTTTTTGGGTTCATTGAGAACATGGTTGTTGTTCAATAATAAAATTAATCTCAAAATACAACTTATAACATGTAGGGCACACGATATTATTCAGGAATCATCCATTGTAAAATGAATTATTTATTGACCATTAAAAATCAGTTATCTGATTTTTAATGGTCAATAAATAATTCATTTTACAATTGGATGGTTCCCTGGAATAGTATCGGTGTGCCCCTGCATTGTTATAAGTCGTCCTCCATTTTGTGACATGCTTAGGGTATAGTCACGTTCAGGTGAGCACCTGATCTATTGTTCATCATCACAATAAGAGTGTAGCCGCCAACTTTCTTACTACTTAAAAATACAACTTGCCTAATAATTCTGCACTCCCTGTATATATTTTTCTCCTTTCACTTCACCAACTTAGACTATTGTGTTCTGATCCATCACATAAAATTCAGATTAACAAAACATTGAATTTAAAGCTGTAATGTAACAAAATACGAAAAAAGTCAAGGGGGTGAATACTTTTGCAAGGCACTGTATGTATAAATATATCAGGGGTCAGTACAGAGATCTGTCCCATCATCTATTTATCCCCAGGACTGTGACTGTGACAAGGGGACATCCTCTGCGTCTGGAGGAAAGAAGGTTTGTACACAAACATAGAAGAAGATTCTTTACGGTAAGAGCAGTGAGACTATGAAACTCTCTGCCTGAGGAGGTGGTGATGGTGAGTACAATAAAGGAATTCAAGAGGGGCCTGGATGTATTCCTGGAGTGTAATAATATTACAGGCTATAGCTACTAGAGAGGGGTCGTTGATCCAGGGAGTTATTCTGATTGGAGTCGGGAAGGATTTTTTTTCCCCTAAAGTGGGAAAAATTGGCTTCTACCTCACAGTTTTTTTTGCCTTCTTCTGGATCAACTTGCAGGATAACAGGCCGAACTGGATGGACAGATGATTATTTTCAGCCTTATAAACTATGTCACTATGTATGTTTCAGACCATCATACTAAGAAAGTATGAGAATTGGTCTTCATTTGGGAGATGACAATGAGAAAAAAATAAGAGTTGCTCAAGATTGATATAAAAAAAAAGAAAGTGTGCACTACATAAAATAGTTGTAGCAGCACTGGCTGTTATGATAGTTGGACACCGTTGTATTTGCCACTAGTGTTAGCTGCATTATCATAAGAATGGCCAAGAAAATAAATTTTGTGTTTTTCCAGAAAATTAGTGCAGTGTTTATGCAACAGTAACCAAGTACAGGTAAAAACTATAAAAACCTATCCACAGGCCCAGATGGTAAAACATGTACAATGAAGGTTAGATTGCAAGCCCTCGTGGGCAGGGCCATTTCTCTTTCTGTACCAGTTTGTAACTCGTCTTGTTCATGCTTGGTGGATCTGCATTATGTATGTATACACCTTTCAAATGTTTTTAAAAATATAAAAACATCATCACCTTAGCCTGTATTAACCCCTTCTACTCTGGGCCAGTTTTCGCCCTTCAGCCCACGCCATTTTTAGCAAATCTGACGTGTCGCTTTATGTGGTAATAGCTTTGGAAAACTTTTACTTATCCAAGCCATTCTGAGATTATTTTCTCGTGACACATTGTACTTCATGATAGTCATAAATTTGAGTCAATATATTTCACCTTTATTTATGAAAAAATCCCAATTTTATTTTAAATTATTCTTTTAATTAGCGATTTTCAACATTTAAAACTAATATAAACAAAAAAGTATTTATTACTTAACATTCCCATATGTGTAATTTATGTTTGCATTATTTTGTAAATTAAATTTAAAAATTTAGGACGTTAGAAGGCTTAGTATTTTAGAAGCAATTCTTAAAATTTTTAAGAAAGTTTCCAAAACCCGCTTTTTAAGGACCAGTTCAGGTCTGAAGTCACTTTGTGGGGCTTACATAGGGGAAACCCCCCATAAATGACCCCATTGTTGAAACTACACCCCTCCAGTTACTCAAAACTGATTTTACAATTTTTTTTAACCCTTTAGGTACTTCAAAGGAATTAACGGAAAATGGAGATTAAATTTATAAATTTCACTTTTTTGGCAGATTTTCCATTTTAATAAAAAAAAAATTATTAACACATCGAGGGTTAACAGCCAAACAAAACTCAATATTTATTACCACTCATTCTGCGGTCTCCAGAAATACCCCATCGTAAACTGATGTAAGGGCACAGGGCAGGCCGCAGAAGAAAAGGAATGCCATATGGTTTTTGGAAGGCAGATTTTGCTGGACTGGTTTTTAGATGGTATGTCCCATTTGAAGCCCCCCTGATGCACCCTTACAGTAGAAACTCCCAAAAAGTGACCCCATTTTGGAAACCCGGGTATAAGGTGCCAATTTTATTGGTACTATTTTGGGGTACATATGATTTTTAATTGCTCTATATTACGGCACTGTTTTTATTGTTTACAACATTCATCTGACAGGGTAGATCATGTGTTATTTTTATAGAGCAGGTCGTTATAGACACAGTGATATCAATTATGTCTGCTTTCTTTGTTTGTTTGTTTCAGTTTTACATGATAAAGCATTTTAGAAAAAAAATATATGTTTTTGTGTCTCCATTTTCTGAATGCCATATTTTTTTTATTTATCTGCCGATTATCTTGTGCTGGAGCTCGTTTTTTGCAGGAAGAGTTGATGTTTTAATTGATACCATTTTTGGGTACATATAATTTTTTGATCATTCATTATTACACTTTATGGGGCAAGGTGACCAAAAAATTGTTAATTTTGGCACAGTATTTATTTATTTTTCCAACGGTCACCGAAGGGGTTAGGTCATGTGACATTTTTATAGAGCAGATCTTTACAGACGTGGCAATACATAATATGTATACTTTTTCTTATCAATTGAAGTTTTACACAATAATAGCATTATGTTCAAACAAAAAAAGAATATGTTTTAGTGTCTCCATAGTCTGAGAGCCATAGCTTTTTTATTTTTTGACCGATTGTCTTAGATAGGATCTCATTTTTTGTGGCCGGAGGTGACGGTTCTATTGGTACAATTTTGGGGGGCATACGCCTTTTTGATCGCTTGCTGTTGCAATTTTTGTGATGTAAGGTGACAAAAATGGCTTTTTTTGACAGTTTTTTTTTTTTACGGTGTTTACCTGAGGGGTTAGGTCATATGACATTTTTATAGAACTGGTTGTTACGGACGTGTCGATACCTAATATGTATACTTTTTAAATTTATTTTTCACTTTAACACAATAATAGCATATTTGAAACAAAAAATGATGTTTTAGTGTCTCCATGTTTAGAGAGCTATAGGTTTTTTTTATTTTTTGAGCGATTTTCTTATGTGCATGCTTATTTTTTGCAGGATGAGGAGACTGTTTATTGGTACTATTTTGTGGGACATACAGCTTTTTGATCGCTTGTGTTGCACTTTTTATGATGTAAGGTGACAAAAGTGGCTTTTTTTACACAGTTTTTTTTTATAGTTTTTTTCGGGTGGGGTGGATCATGTGATATATTCATAGAGCCAATCCTTCCGGACGTGGCGATACCTAATATGTGTGTTTTTTCAATTTTTTTTCTTCTATGTTTTGTTATAAAATATTTTTCTTTTTGTACTTAAAACTTAATTTTTTTTTATTAAAACCACTTTTTTTACGTTTTTTTACTTTATTTCTGACTTTAACTTTTGGGGGTCTAATCCCCTCTGCAATGCATTACAATACATCTGTTTTGTAATGCATTGCCTGTTAGGGTATTGCACAGAGTAGTACATTACCCCTGGGTTCACACCTGAGCGCTTTACGGCGCGTTACCTACGTGCTGTAAAGCGCTCAACAGGCGAAAACCCATGTTTCCCTATGGGCATGGTTCTCACCTGAGCGTTTTACAGCGCGTACGAACGCGCTGTAAAACGCCCTATGCCCAAAGAAGTACAGGAGTTTCTTTGGGGCATTTTGTCGCGCGTATTGTGATTGACGCCACAGTGGTCAATCACACGAATGCGCGTTTCCTATTTCCAAAAACGCGCTGTAATAGGCGCGAAAAAAACGCGCGTATCAAATGCGCTCAAGTGTGAACCCAGGGTAATAGATTGCCTAGGAAATGCTGCCTGAGGCCTCATGCACACGGCCGTTGTTCGGGTCCGCGTCCGAGCCGCATATTTCGCAGCTCGGCCGCGGACCTATTCACTTCAATGGGGCCGCAAAAGATGCGGACAGGACTCGGTGTGCTGTCCACATCCGTTGCTCCGTTCCGTGCCCCCGCAAAAAAAATAGAGCATGTCCTATTCTTATCCACTATGCGGACAAGAATAGGCATCTCTATAATGGGCCGCGTTCCGTAAATTGCGGAACGGAACGCGGAGCAGCTTCCGTGTTTTGCGGATCCGCGTTTTGCGGACCGCAAAACACCAACGGCCGTGTGCATGAGGCCTGAGGCTGGATCTCCTGGGCACCCGTAGAAGGCAGGTCCCGATGCCATGCAAGGCATTGGGCAGCCTCTGCACGGCATCGGGCTGCCTTGTCACCCATCGGGTCCCCGCCACAGCAGCGCGGGGACCCAATAGGCTTCTTCATCTGCAGCAAACCCCTTCTATGTCGCGGTCAGCGCTGACCGCGGCATAGAAAGGGTTAATCCGCCATCATCTCTGTAAACAGCAATGCCGGCGGATACAGCAGGGGCCCGGCTATCAGGGACTGCTGGACCCCTGCAGTGATCGGCTGTGCACCGCTCTGGTGCCTGCCCGATCACCATGATGTACTATTGTGTCAAAATGCGGGAACGCAGTGACTTCCATGACGTAATAGTACGTCATGGGTCGGAAAGGGGTTAAAGATAAACAAATAAAGATCATAGCATTGCCACATCCCAAAATGACAGTACTGTTAAAATATAAACGTACAGTATTTTTTTATATATGGTGAATGCTCTTACAGAAAATGATCAAAATGACCATTTTTTCACCACTTCACCTCCCCAAAAAAATGTAATAAAAAGTTATCAAAAAGTCATACACACCCCAATGTAGCAGCAATAAAAATATATATCTCTTCGCAAAAAAAAGCCCTCACACAACTCTAGAT
The DNA here is from genome assembly GCA_033119425.1 of Bufotes viridis. Lineage (NCBI taxonomy): Eukaryota > Metazoa > Chordata > Amphibia > Anura > Bufonidae > Bufotes > Bufotes viridis. The sequence continues at coordinate 358,538,307 of CM065591.1, read as the reverse complement.
ATAATAATGAAAAAGTTATGAGGATCAGTATATGGTGATGCAAATAATTAAAAAAATTCTAAAGTTTACATTTTTTTAAGTATTCAAACACAAGAAATACTATAAAAAAAATGTGGTATTGCTGTACTGACCAAAGAATGAAGGGAACAGGTCTGTTTTACCGCATAGGGAACACCGTAAAAACAAAACTTATAAAATGATGTTGGAATTGTTTTTTTTTTTCCCATTTCAATCCCCATTTTTTTGCAACTTGTCACTAAGGGTACTTTCACACTTGCTGCAGGACAGATCCGGCAGGCTATTCAGCCTTCCGGATCCGTCCTGCCGCAGGTGCCCGTGCACTGCCATGCTGCCGCTCTGTCCCCATTGACTATAATGGGGCGGGGCGTGGAGCTACGGCGCAGCACGGCAGTGCGTGGCCGGAGATCGCTGGACTAAAAGTCCTGCATGTCCGACTTTTCAGTCTGGCGATCTTTGCCTTGCTGCGCCGTAGCTCTGCTCCCCCCCATTATTGTCAATGGGGACGGAGCGGCAGTGCACGGGCACTTGAGGCAGGACCGATCCGGCAGGCTGAATAGCCTGCCGGATCCGTCCTGCCGCAAGTGTGAAAGTACCCTAAATTGTATGCAATATTATATAGTATTATTAGAAAGTACAACTTTTTCCACAAAAAACAAACCCTCATACGTCTACCTAAAGGAAAAAATATTTTTTTGAGACATTAGTAAATGGAAAAATAAAACCGTTATAGCTCCGGAAGTAAGATAATAGAAAATGAAGAAAAAAAAGGAAAATCATTCTGTCAGGAATGGGTTGTCTCATGAAACAAAAATATAATAACTGTCTGAGTGGCAGGATGACTTGTTCAGTGTTTCTGTAGCCTTTTTTAGGTTTTTGTGATGTTGGTGCCCAAATACTGTGTTTGCGCACAGGCATTTTTTTATGGAATTTTTTGTCTTTTATAAAGGAAAGCGTGTACCCCTCAATCATCATTAAAAAAAAGACCATTAAAAATGCAACCCACACTGGCACTTGTTCGCCTGACTATTTTCACAAGTCTATTAGCAGTGAATGAAGAAACTGCCACCCATAAGCGACTTGATCTTCTTTCATACCATGGCTTCATTCTTGAAATAGGAGCAGAATCCATTTAAGGCCCCTTTCACATTAGCGAGTTTTCCGCGCGGGTGCAATGCGTGATGTGAACGCATAGCACCCGTACAGAATCCTGACTTATTCATTTCAATGGGTCTGTGGTACATGAGCGTTTTTTTCACGCATCACTTTTGCGTTGCGTGAAAATCACAGCATGTTCTATATTCTGCGTTTTTCATGCAGCTCTGGCCCCATAGAAGTGAATGGGGCTGCGTGAAAAACGCATTGCATCTGCAAGCAAGTGCGGGTGCGATGCGTTTATCACTGATGGTTGCTAGGAGATGTTGTTTGTAAACCTTCAGTATTTTATCACGTGCGTGAAAAACGCATCAAAACGCATTTCACCCGCGTGGAAAAAACTGAACGCAATCGCAGGCAAAACTGAATGGCTTTGCCTGCGAAATCGCACAGTTTTCACTGAACGCATCTGGACCTAATCCGGACACACTCGTGTGAAAGAGGCCTAAGACATATCCTTTATATCCTGTATATGCAATACGTGTCCAGACGGGACAACCCCCATTAAAACATTGTTTTGTGTTACTATGTTCTAAGAGCCGTAAATTTATTTTTCATTTAAGGAGCTGTTTTAGTTCTTGTTTTTTGAGGGACGAGTTGTCATTTGCATTAGTAACTTTTTGAGGTACATACTTTATTGCATTTTATTCTTTTTTTTTTTTTTGAAGTAGGATGAACAAAAGACATCAGTTCTGGCATGTTTTCTTTTTTTTAAGTGTTTACTGTGCAGGTTTAATAATGTGATATTTTTAATAATTTGGGTCCATTCGGACCAATGGTTGCAGATATTTACTTTTGTGTTTTGTATTTTTTTTCTTTTATGTCTCTTAATTCAATTATTTTAACATCTTTTAGTACCATTAGTGAATATTAAAGGTGGCTGCATTCAGTGCAGATTTTGTGTGCAAGAAATCTGCACCAAAAATAAACGTGCATTATTTATTGTGGCTTTGGTGTATTTTTTGTTGCTTTTTTAATGCGTTTTTTGGTGTGAATTTGATGTTTTTTTTGCACAGATCTTACCCATCCAAAAGGGTGAAAGAAGTATAAAGATACGCAATAATTGGCATGCTGTGGATTTCAAAATCTGCAAAGCAGGTCAATTTCTGCACCTGACAAAAAAATCTCATACACTTTGCTGGTACTGTATTAGCCTACATGCACACGGCAGTGGTTTTTTGCGGCCTCCGTTCCGTTTTTTTTGCGGATCTGATGGTTTCCCATTAATTTCTATGGATCCGTTAAAAATGCGGATGCCTCTTCCGTTTCCTGTCCGCGTCCTCTGTCCGCATTTCACGTCCGCAAAAAAAATATGGCATGTCCTATTCTTGTCTGCAAAAAACGGTTTGCGGACCCATAGAAGTCAATAGGTCCGCAAAAAATGCGGATGACCAACGGAAGCTATCCGTTTGTCATCCGCATCCGTTTTTTTTTGCGGATGGTTGCTTGGAAACCAGGGCACTTGTACAGGTACTTTAAGAAACTGGTTTAAGCCTTCTGTTTTTTTTTGCAGATCCGCAAAAAAAAACGGAAGACACACGGAAACACAACCTACAAAATTTGTGGACACACGGAAAGGATGTGGATGTGAAAAAAAAAAGGAAGACGAATCTGTTATTTGCGGACAGCAATAAACAACTGTCGTGTGCATGTAGCCTTATGCTGCAGTTTTCAATTGCACATAATCTGCACTGGGTGCAGTCACCCTTATTGTTAAACTTTTTTTAAATTAAATTACATTACAGTCTGTGCATATAAAATGCACAGTCATTTGTTAGTAAATATGCAGCGTATGACTTAGGCCCCTTTCACACTAGCGTTTTTGCTTTCCGTCCTAGAGTTCCGTCCTCGGGGCTCTAGGACGGAAAGATACTGATCAGGATTATCCTAATGCATCCTGAATGTAGAGCAATCCGTTCAGGATGCATCAGGATGTCTTCCGTTCAGTATGTGAACGTTTTTTGGACGTTGACAAAAGCGCAGCATGCTGCGGATTTGTCTCCGTCCAAAAATCCGGAAGACATGCCGTAACGCCGGATCCGGAATTTATGCCCATTGAAGTGCATTAATCCGGATCTGGCCTTAAGCTAAACGTCGTTTCGGCGCATCGCCGGATCCGACATTTAGCTTTTTCTCAATTGTTACCATGGCAGCCAGGACGCTACAGTCCTGGTTGCCATGGTAAAATGTAGTAGGGAGCGGGGGAGCAGTATACTGACCATCCATGCGGCTCCCGGGGCGCTCCAGAGTGATGTCAGGGCGCCCCACACGCATGGATCACGTGATCGCATGGATCACGTGATCCATGGGCATGGGGCGCTCTGACGTCATTCAGGAGCGCCCCGGGAGCCGCACGGACTGTAAGTATACCGCTCCCGCTCCTACTATGGCAACCAGGACTTTAATAGCGTCCTGGCTGCCATAGTAACCTGAAAGCATTTCGAAGACTGATCAGGATCCTGATCAGTCTTCTAATGCTTTCAGACGACTTGCGTTCTGATAGATCCGGCGGGACGGAAGTGCCCGCCGGATCCTCAGAACGCAAGTGTGAAAAAGGCCTTAGCGTTCATTTATTTACTAGACAGCTGTGGTTACCTTTGTTAGGTGCCAGGCTGAAAAAATAAAGCTGTCAGTCCTAGCAGTAGCAAAGTTGGGGTTGGCAGTGAAGTGACCAAGGTGGTATCTGTTTGTCTTCACTCCATTGATCGCAGCACAGTTGCGTAAGCAGCTCTACTGATGTCATCCAAGGTATTTTTGATCCTAGCTGTTAGAGTACAGTGACATGTGTCATATTACATTATAATATGTGACTTGTGTAAAACTAGTTGTCGCTCAACTATTTTAAGGCTACATGCACATGACAGTGAAAAAAAATCCGTTAAAAACGGATAAACTGTCCATTTTTAATGGACATTTTTCTCACTGATGCCTTTCTGAGAAACGGACATTAAAAACTGACCCATACAATTGTATCGGGGCTGTCAGTCAGTGAAAAACGGACAAGATAGAACATGTTTGTAACTGACCGTCAAAAAAACTGCCGCGTGAATAACCCCATAGATAACCATTGGTCTTAAAATGGATGTGCTTTGCATGTAGCCTAAAGCTGTGATTTAGGTGTGAAAACAAAACCAAGTCGCAGGTGAGCCGCATTAAAGTTCAATGGAGTAAAAGTCGCGTGCAGCATGATACTTGAAACAAAAAATCCAGCATGTCTGGATTTTTTCCAACTGTTGCATTGCAATCTCAGCATGTCATGTTTTACATTGCAACACCATTGACATACATTAGGCTAAGTGTAGCACGGCACATGTTGTCGTGTAGCCTCACCCTTAGGCCTCATGCACACTAACGTATTTTATTTCTGTGTCCATTCGTTTTTTTTTGTATACGGAACCATTGATTTCAATGGGTCCGCAAAAAAACTGAATGCACTCCGTGTGCATTCCATTTCCGTATGTCCGTATTTCCGTTCCGTGAAAACATAGGACATGTTCTATTATTGTCCGCATTACGGACAAGGATAGGACTGGTCTATTAGGGGCCAGCTGTTCCGTTACGCAAAATACGGAATGCACGAGAACACATCCGTATTTTTTGCGGATCCGTTTTTTGCGCAAAATACATATGGTTGTGTGCATGAGGCCTTAGGGTCGGACCACATTTTCAAGTTTCCTGATGCAGTTTTGAGCAGATCATAAAAGGACAGAAATTATACAATTTCTTCTATTTTTTTTATTAATTCCTGGTTTTGGCTTCCAAAACTGCATCAGGAAGCCGTACCGTTAGGGGCAGTGGAGTGTTGCTGTCAGTCACAGCTATCCACTAGCAGGTGCCCAAGTGATAGAGAATGACTGTAATTATCTTCTACCCTGCATTGCCTTTAGTATTATCTGCCAGGATCGGAGAAAACGTAGATTATGTTTGTTCAACAGTTTCTTTGACTACATTGTAATCAATGCAGATTATGTAATGACAAAGTCACTGACTCCTGTTATTCCAAGGCCTAACCTAAGTGTCAATCTAAAATGGTGCTAGTATGTCCAGAGGGCTACAGTTACTGTGGGAACTTGTCTTATTGGTCTTGGGGCAGTGGAGCTGCAAAGGTCGGGGTCTGCGGGTAAATCAACGTTAAACTGTTCAAGATTGACTGTGCGCAGGTTTCTTCGTATTCCCCGTGCTGCTTTCTGCCTCTGATGATGCAATGTTCAGCTTCAGAGGAGCACAGCTAGATGTCACAAGTGATGCAAAAGAAAAGGCCGCTCACAAGTCACATACTGGTCAAGTAGGGGGGCGCCATTCGTTTCCAGTCCTTCCTTCTGGCTGCAAAAATGAATTCAGCAGAGCTGCCACTGTTTTTTGTAGGTGGTTTGCGGCGGCCATGGGTCCACTAGGAGCCTCAGACTTAAAGGCATGCCCTAACCACACATATTATAATATTCCATTGCCTAGGGCTTAGCATTTATTAATAGTTACATGAATACCAGTGGATGATAGTACTGAACCTTCATCATTTCTGTAGCCTTGACTTTCATGATGCCTGATCATGACTAGAATCTTTAAGTATATTACTATTCTTTCTCTTGACATAAACTCACCTTTCTATATTAATGTATTAAGTGCTGCCATACTCTGTTGTATGCTTCGCTGATTAGGAGACAAATTAAATGGGTTTCTAACAGGAATGAGCTTGAAGCAGAAAAACATGTATACTGTATATTTTGTGACTACACTAAATATTTATGTTCAGAAGCATCAAGCAAAACTTTATACTGCTGAGATGGTAAAGTTATTGACATGAATAATGTATGGGAAACTATTCAGAAATTTTATAACCTTTCCACCACATCACTAGAGTTGTTTTCATGGGTTTTAGCTTGGGTTATTATTTTTCTGTTCTTTATCTCCTTATTATAGAATATTTTTCAGCACTGGCCCTAATTAAAGGAGTTTCCAGCACTTAGATATTGATGACCTATCCAATATCCGAATAGTCGGTTCCTCGCTCGACACCGACCCCCCCAAAAAAACAAAACAAATTGATGGCACGCTGTAGCTCAGCTCCCACTCACTTGAATGGGAACTGACCTGCACCCCGGTACAGCTTCTACATTGTGGGTAGAACCTTATGCTTCTGATTCAGTCTACTGTATTGTTTCCGGCTCAGTCACCTGCCCAAAAAAGCTGATCGGGGTTGGGGTGTGGGTGTGTGTGTGGGGGGGCGGCACGGTGATATTGATGACTTATCCTGAGCATAGGCCATCAATGTCTTATTCCCAGAAAATTTCTTTAATATCAGGTGACTTTTCAAAATCAGATTTACATGTGCATCAGGAATAACACTATATTTGGCCATTATATCACTTGCATCATGCATTTATCATGTTTCCCCTCTACAGGCTCTAATTGTCAGGTTTTTCCTAAGCTAGTGGATAATAGCTACTATGATGTTTCCCATATAAAACACACAGAAGAGTAGATAATGCTCTTCTATGTCTCTATAGCACACCCTCATAAGCAGGAGCATGGAGGCCATTATACAGCGGTAATCAACAGTGTTGCTATGAATCCAACAGTGGGATAAGATAGAAAAGTTAATTAGTAAAAGAGCCAGCAGCACCATATTTATGCACCTGTGACTGTATCTCTCTCCAGCAGCTCCCCCCGCTCCATAGACTCCTAGGTGCAGCATGTATCCTGATCCCAATTTGTACATGTGGCCTCTCCAGTACAGTAAAGCAGCCACAATATACAAACTGCCAAAGACAATTGGTGCAGACAATATCTTCACCTCTTTCAGTTAGTAGATCAATACACTAAACATCCATGTCCCGCAACTGTGGCAATTTATGACACACACACTTAGTTCCTGAACGTACACCTTCTCTTGTCTCTCTAGAGACCTGCACTCATAGTCCGCATCAATTCTCTAAGCTGTGTCTGTTTTCTCCTGCAACACTATTCTGGGCCCTGGAAACTTCCAGAGGCAAATTTCGGGTGCTTCTGCCTGGAGCCTGTAGACAATGCTTGAAGGTTGGTTCTGGCCATTGCACTTTGCAGACTATAACCCTGGGTTCAGACCTGAGCGTTCTTGAAACGCGCGTTTTAGTCGCGCGTATTTCAGTGCGTTTTTGCAAATAGGAAACGCGCGTTCTTGTGATTGACTACTGTGGTGTCAATCACAAAACACGCGACAAGCGCCCCAAAAAAAGCTCAAGTACTTGTTTATGCGTCTGGCGTTTTACAGCGCTGTAAAACGCTCAAGTGAGAACCAGGGACATAGGAAAGCATTGGTTTTCATGTGTTGAGCGTTTTACAGCGCGTTTGAACGCGCTGTAAAACTCTTAGGTGTGAACTTAGGGTAAACCTCCTCCTTTCAGCTGTGCACACACCTTTATCTCTCAGGGACACACTGCCCACAAGTGCCTGAACAGGAACAGCATTTACTATTGACCTACTCAACCAGCCATGTGGCTAGAAGTCCTTTAGCAGCCTCTGCTTATATCTTTGTAGTTTACAATTACAGATAAGCGAATTGAAGTTGGTGAAGTGGAATTCGATCCGAATTTCAGGAAAAATTAGATTCACACTGAATCCGAATTTCCTCACGCTTCGTGGTAACGAATCGCTGCATGTGTTAGGACATGGAGCAAGGAACTCTGGGAATGAGGGATCACCCACAATGCCATGCATGCAGCCAATCAGCAGCCAGCCAGCCATTTTCCAGTGTACTTAGTGCAGGGAGAGACGTCAGCAGGCACGAGGGACAGTGGTAGAAAAGACTTTAAAACTTTTATTTTGCTGTATAGAACTTCAGGGAAAGGATAGGGATGAATCATTCCACAGTATTGAAGCAGAACAGGGTTCAGTAGGGGAGTTTACAGCCTGGGTAATAGGAACAATCCTATTACACCTTGGTGTACTGACTGCGGATCCAAATTGCCATTATACAGCTCTGTAATTCCAGTAAACCATTCTTGTTATTGGGGTGCAAGTGTTGTTTGATACAGCCATTAGCAGAGTTTATTACAAGGAAATATTTCTATGTCTTATTTGCCCTTGTGCGGTGCAGTTGTATGTTCTAATGCTTTTTTTTGGCTTGTATTAGTAGGAAGAAAGGGGCTTATTAGCCGTTGTGTGGTGAAGTGAGAAAATTACAGCCCTTTTTGGAGTGTATTAGTGGCAAAAATATATATATTTGCTGTTCAGCGGTGTAGTTATATGTTCTAAAGCCTTTTTTTGCGTGTATTAGTGGCCAAAAAATATATATTATTTGCCATTCAGCGGTGCAGTTATATATTCTATAGCCCTTTTTGTCGTGTATTAGTGGCAAAAAAAAGTATTTGCCGTTGTGTGGTGAAGTGAAAATTTTTTAGCCCTTTTTGGCGTGTATTATTGGCAAAAAAATATATATTTGGCGTTCAGCGGTGCAGTTATATGTTCTAAAGCCCTTTTTTGCGTTTATTAGTGGCACATAAAAAAGTGTTTGCCGTTGTTTAGTGAAGTGAGAAAATTAAAGCCCTTTTTGGAATGTATTAGTGGGAAAAAAATTATTTATTTGCCGTTCAGCAGTGCAGTTATATGTTCTAAAGCCCTTTTTAGCATGTATTAGTAACAAAAAATATATATATTTGCTGTTCAGAGGTGCAGTTAAATGTTCTAAAGCCCTTGTTGATGTGTATTAGTCGCAAAAACTATATATTTGCCGTTCAGCAGTGCAGTTATATGTTCTAAAGCCCTTTTTGGCATGTATTAGTGGCAAAAAAATATATATTATTTGCCGTTCAGCGGTGCAGTTAAATGTTCTAAAGCCCTTGTTGATGTGTATTAGTGGCAAAAACTATATATTTGCTGTTCAGCAGTGCAGTTATATGTTCTAAAGCCCTTTTTGGCATGTATTAGTGGCAAAAAAATATATATTATTTGCCGTTCAGCGGTGCAGTTAAATGTTCTAAAGCCCTTGTTGATGTGTATTAGTGGCAAAAACTATATATTTGCTGTTCAGCAGTGCAGTTATATGTTCTAAAGCCCTTTTTGGCATGTATTAGTGGCAAAAAAATATATATTATTTGCCGTTCAGCGGTGCAGTTATATGTTCTAAAGCTTTTTGTGGCGTGGACAAAATAAGGGCCTATTTGCCGTTCAGCGGTGCAGTAATATGTTCTAAAGCCCTTTTTGGCGTGTATTAGTGGCAAAAAATAAATATATTTGCCGTTCAGCAGTGCATTTATATGTTCTAAAGCCCTTTGTGGCGTGTATAAGTGGAAAAAAATAAGGGCCTATTTGTCGTTTAGCGGTGCAGTTATATATTCTAAAGCCCTTTTTGGCGTGTATTAGTGTAAAAAAAAGGGCTCATTAGCCATTGTGTGATGAAGTGAGAAAATTACAGACATTTTTGGGTTGTTTTATTTCCTTTTTATTTATTTGATCTAATAGTATGTCAGACAGAGAAGTGCCAGGCTCTGCATAGGGGAGTGGCAGAGGCCTAAATGTTTCTAGTGAAGGCTCAGGTCGCCGCAGAGTAAGAGGGCGTGGCAGCAGGAGTCGCAGCGAGAGACCTGAGCTCCCTGTGTCATCTAGTGACCCTGTCTTCACCAGCAACCCAGCGGTTATTTTTTTTTTTAACTCGTTTTATTGAATAAAAGGGTAAGAATGCAAGACATAGGTACAATCATTTCCGAACAATAGTTGTCATACAATAAACACAGTAAGACCCGCGCGAGAGAGTCCAAAAGTGTTCATCATTGAAAGTCCTCAGGAATACGATAGCAATTAAGTCCAGCCTGCATACTTGGACAGCACCCTACCACCCCACATTGAAGATCAGCTGGACTACTGGGCAGATAAACTGGATTTGTGTCCGCAACTGGCAGAGTTTGCCCTGGAAAAGCTGTCCTGCCCGGCCAGTAGTGTGGCTTCAGAGCGAGTGTTTAGTGGGGCTGGGGCCATAGTTATCCCAAGAAGAACTCGCCTGTCCATCTAAACGTTGAAGAGACTGACCTTGTCACGAGGATGTCAGGTGCCACGTCTGACTTAGTTATACCCGGGGTCAGGGGCGGGTGGCTGCGCGCTCTATGTCTAAAGATCATGCTGTTACTTAAAGTATAACTGTCAAATTTTTTTTTTTTTTACTATTGGATTCTGGTGATTAATATTACCTTATTGGCCCTGTTTTAATTTCTGATTCTTAAATAAATAACCCCTAAAAGCCACCTAAAAGTCCCCAGTATTGGCTATATTTACCTGAGATAAAATCTGGTTGTTAAGCTCCTTCCGTCTACCAGATAGAGGACGGAGCACGCTGCGTGCACTGGGAACTGATAGTGAGTCAACATTGTAAGGGAATGTATAAAAAGCCAGGTTCTTCCTGACAGGAGATAACAGTGCTGGGCTGTGTGTGTGAACTGCTCCACATGTCTGTGCTTGGCAGACACTCCCTTAGCAGTTCTGGAGAATATACAGCTCAGAGAAGATATGGGGCTGCTCAGTGTATAAATGACAGCCTTATCTGATAAGAGGAGAGCTTGTAGGAGAACTACAGGCTTCAGCCAAACCTGGGAACTTCACTGCAAGACCTCCCTATACAGAGCTGGTCTTCACTAACTTCACTGCAGGTGTCCTATGGATTAGCCTCAGGGCTGAGGGCGGCCATCTTAACAGAATAGTGAAATTGCAGTTTTATGCAGACTGGTTGCTAAGGGCTGAATCTTATTAAATAAGGGGTAAGTAAGTCTAATAGTTATTGATTCAGGAATATTATCATATTAGTAACTACATATATGAAAACTGAAATTTGGGTCTAAATGTGACAGTTATCCTTTAATGGTAGCTTTCTGTGTTTTTTTGTCTCACTCAGGGATCCGTAGCTTCTTCTCCTCAGCTGTTTCTTGTCCGCCACTCCCAACGTCCTTATATTCCCCCTTCCCACTTCTCTGGTTGCCAGATATAGATCTTCCTGCCTGGACTTCTATACTGACCCACTGGAGCTGTGTTGCTGTTGTTCCTGGTTGTCGTACCAGAGCGTTACCCTCCGGATCCCTGTTGGGCTTTTGATGTCCGCTGTTGTCGCCCACCTGGGCTTATATGTTTTGTCTGTATTGTCTGTCCTCTCCCTGGTGTTTTCCTTTAGTGTTAGTGGTGAGGACTAGTGCTCCCACCGCCCTATTCACTACTTAGGGCTCAGCTTAAGGAAAGCCAGGGTTTAGGCACGTGATCGGCGTATGGGTGAAGAACCCGTCTAGGGATGTCAGGGAAGTTAGGTACCGGCTTCTAGGTGAGTTAGGGGTCACCACATTTCCCTCTCCCTTGGACAGCGCTTTTCCTATTCCCTCCCTTTGAGTCACACGCATGTGTTCGGTACGCCGGTTGTGATGGACCTTTGTCAAAAAGAATCAGGCGTGGAGCAGCCAGAATTTCCACCCACCAACGCTTGATGCATCAGACTAGATAATCCACACCAACACTTTGACAAAAGAGACCGGTGTCTTCTGGCTACCTGCCTCAGCTACTATTCTGATGCTGCCCCCGGCCTGATGCCACACATCTGATACTAAGTGCTCCTTCTTTCACCCACCATCTTCAGCTGGTACTGGTATTGCCACCCACCTCCCCACTCTGTCACCTTGCCACTTTGTGGTCTCCTGATGCCGCTGCTACCTCCACACTATGTCACCTTGCCACTCTGAGGTCTCCTAATGCTTCTGCCACCCCCACACTATGTCACCTTGCCACTCTCTGGTCTCCTGATGCTGCTGCCACCTCCACACTATGTCACCTTGCCACTCTTTGGTCTCCTGATGCTGCTGCCACCTTCACACTATGTCACCTTGCCACTTTGTGGTCTCCTGATGCTGTTGCCACCTCCACACCATGTCACCTTGCCACTGTGTGGTCTCCTGATGCTGCTGCCACCTCCACACTATGTCACCTTGCCACTATGTGGTCTCCTGATGCTGCTGCTAACTCAACACTATGTCATCTTTCCACTCTGTGGACTCCTGATGATGCTGCTGCCATCTCCACACCCTGTCATTGTGCAACCCTGTAGCCTCCTCCTGATGCTGCTGCTGCCACCCCCACACTGTCATTGTGCAACCCTGCAGCATCCTCCTGATGCTGCTGCCACCCCACACTGTCATTGTGCCACTCTGTGGCCTACTCCTGATGCTGCTGCCACTTCCACAGTCTGTATAAGCGTTTAATAGAACAGTTTCTGTAGACATATATGTGTAAAAAGAGCGTGCTTCTTCTTGACACTAAGATTGACCTGTACGGCTGAGTTCACACTTAAGTTATTTGGTCAGTTTTCGCCCCGTAACTGCCCAAATAAGTGAAGTGAGCAGTGATTCTAGCAGCGACCCTTGTCATCTGCATGTCATACTGACTCACAGTATTGTTTCACTACCACAGCAGACTCCCGATGCGTGTTACTACAAGGCACAGTGTTCTATACCACTATAAAGGCTCTCTGCAGCCAGGAAATAGGAGTTTTTTAACACGATTCGCCACAAATAAATTCAGATCGAACTAAATTTGTTCTAAAAAGTTTGCTCATCTGTAGTTACAGTACAATTTTAAATTGAAAAAGAGGCATGTTTCTCAAATAAGATAAATTACAAAGTTTAATATACTTTTTAGCATTATTGATTTATGCAAAGAATGTTGAAGGTATAATGCCCATTTAATATTAAGTGCATTTTATAATGTCTTAGCTTCTGAAAATTAAGCAAAATCGTACCTAATCTTTTTTTTTTCATAATTCATAGTATATAGGTGATAATATTGAACTTTGTAATATATTTTATTAAATACAATTGCCTGTGTATACATTTAACCCCCCCCCCCCAAGCCCTGATGCCTGTCTCGAATATGACTGACCAAATCTGTACACAGAATTTCATTGGGAAGGGGGAGGAGAAGGATAAGCTGCAGAGGCACACAGAAACCAGATGTGGCAGCAGCTACTACTGGGTGATTTTTCTCTCTGCTGATGTAAGGAAATACTAGGTTAATAAGGTTAATCCAAAAGAAGGAGGGTTAGGAGCGCAGGATACCACAGAGCTTCTTTATTCATGTAACGCGTTTCAAAAGCATGCTGTCTTCTTCATCAGACACAGTAAAAACTTAGCAAGGAGAACAATGTGTTCAGGCAACATACAAAACCTGGACCGGACAGTAATAAAAATGTATTAAAAAAAATATTTTCAGGGATTTTAAATAAAGATCCGAATGATTTCTTAAATAAAACAATGCTATATTTTACTATCTTTCAAAATTGTAAAATCCTTTAATAAATCCACCAGGTCCTATAATTTCCCGTATAAATTCATTAACCTTGTTGTTGTTGCACCGTATTGATTTTTATTTGCAAGATTATTTTGTGCATCTCCTTTGAGGGACTCCACCCAACTTATTAACAAGCTCTACTCTTTAGATCTCTGTTCAGCCTTCGCTTTTCTCACTATAGCTGTCAATTTACCTTTTTCAAATATTGACCAAACACTGGGTTTGGCTCTCCTGTCCCTGTGGATTGCAGTATGTCGGGTGGACTATCCAGCCGATGAAAGCGACTGAAACGACATCTCAGTAAAATTCATTTAGGCAGAACCAATCATAGTGTCTCTAGACACTTTACCAGTGTCCACAATAAAGATTCCACCTTCTTGAGATGAATAATCCTGGAACAGACTTTTGAGAGTACTATTCGATTTTCCAGGCTTATTGGACCTTTTAGACCATTAAACAAGTCAGGTAGTAAAGTGCAATAAAATACATCATATTTATTATTGTCCGTTTCTAGTTTTTATCCGGTCCAGGTTTAGTATGTTGCCTGTAACTGTATAAATTGTGCTCCTTGCTGTGCTTTTACTGTGTCTGATGAAGAAGGTGGCACACTTTCGAAATGCATAACATGAATAAAGCAACTCTGTGGCATGCTGCGCTCCTCAGCCTGCTTTATTTGGATGTTTTTCTGCTAGCTTTAGGGATCCCTCTGGATTACTGGCAGGTGGTGCTGCGTTTACCTCAATTCCTTTCTTTGGAGGGCTTCATGTGCTTCTCGGTGTTGTGCCTGCATTTGCACAACTCTATCCAGTGAGCCTCATTACCTACCTGTTGTTCTAGATCTCCAGTGCATGCACACTTCACCATGGAGCCCTGTGTTTTATTATTTCTTTATTCCAGCATGTATCAAGGTTCCTTTATATAAGATCAGCACCATACATATGAGTGTGGCTGAACCTGGTATAGTACTTGAACTCTGTCCCTTTCACTTGAATGATACTCGGCTTCAGTACCAGGTACAACTGTTTGTATATGCTGGTCACTGTGCTGATTAGTGGGGTGCCAAAGGTTCATCTAATCTAATCAACGGTTAATCTAATCCTGGACATATGGTAAGGATAGGTCATCAGTGCTTAAGTCCCAGTAAACCTTCTATTCTGGTTGCCTGATTGGAGTCGTGAAGGAATTTTTTTTCTCCTTTTTCTCCTATTAGTTTTTTTGCCTTCCTCTGGATGAACTTGCAGGATAACAGGCTGAACTGGGTGGACAGATGTATTTTTTCAGCCTTATAAATTATATTATTACTTATTTTAGTGGTTCATGTCCAATCCACCACTCACAACAGGGGTGGGGAACCTTTTTACTGCCGATGGCTATTTGGATGTTTGTAACATCGTTCGTGGGCCATACAAAATTCTCAACTTAAAAATTTGACTGCTATACTTGGTCAAACATATAATTGACTTAGGGGTAAGTTATAGAAATTGCACTTTAATAAAAAAAAAAATCTAGAGTACTGTATTTTTGCAGCACAAAATGGCTCCTGCGCTTTATATATTACAAATAGTACAGGCGCCATTTTGACCAAACATAGCAGTCTAATTTTTAAGTTCATACGCAATTATGTAGAAAGGCGGTCTGCACTGCCCAGCGTGAACCATATTCATATGTGGACTAATCCTGCATACATTTGTTTGTGAGCTCCGGCAGTGCTCACCTGGCCCACAGCTTAAACTCTTGAATCAACATGTAGATAAAAGAAACAGCGGCACTCACCAATATTCTTTCTGCAGATTGTATAGATCCATTAAAACATGGTGGCTGCGGGTACAGCACAAGAAAAGGCAACAGCTGTTTCGCGCTTCCTCAGGCCTCAATGTGACGACGCTGGCGCATATACGTAACATACCCTTACACCAGCTACGTCACCATCACTATGTAAGACAACTAAAAATAAAACAGAGTACAAAAACAAAACTATACAAATACTGCTAAATCGTTCTCATCATTTAACCCCAAAGGACCCATTGTATTTGTCTTGATAATCCATGAAGCTTCTCTTTGTAATAGTATACGGTTTGTCCTCTCCACGATCTGGGACTTGCACTATCTCTATTCCTGCGCATGTCAATACATAATTTCTTCCTTTATGTGCTTCATGTACATGTTCTATCAATCTAGATGCTCCTATTCTTGTGTCTATGGACCTCCTATGTTCCCTAAATCTCACATGCAGACATCTCATGTTTTTTTCTAGATGCAATCTACCACAACGGCAAAAAATAACATATACCACAAATTGTGTCTTACAGAATATGAAGTGTCTCACCACATGTTCAACCCCTCCTATCTTAAGGTACTTACGTCTGCACATAAATCTACACATGGAGCAATGACCACAACTAAAATTACTTTGTGGGGTATACTTTCCTAGCCAATTTAAGTCCTCTTTTTGGAAGTGACTTCTTACTACAAAATCCTTAATAGTTCTACTCCTCCTAAAATTGATAATGGGATTAAATTGGGTTTTTTCCTTTAAGGACTCATCCTGGGCCAATACATGCCAGTTGTTTAAAATGGCCTTTTTAATAAGAGGAGCTATTCGGGTGTAATTAAAAGTGAAAACTGGTCTCTCACTTTAGTCTTTACCTCTAATCTGTCTATGTTTAATGAGATCCTCTCGTTCTCGTGCAAGGGCTTTCCTATAAGCAGAGTCTATCACATTCTCGGGTAA